>ML677352.1:123516-331247 GCA_007922305.1 Dermatemys mawii
CAAACCACGAGCAATAGCTGGAAGCCTCCACTAAGGGAGTGCGTTGGTTTCAGGAGAGGGAAATTTAGGCCTTGTCTGCACTGGGGATTTGCCCCAATTTCAGGTATCAGTGACTAGTGTTGCCACATCAGATAATACATCAAGTAAACGACGAGTGGCACTAGTGCATTTTACCTAAGGTAGTTTTCTATCATTCCAAAAAGCAGCTTTTCTGGTCTGTACTAGGGGGTTGTACTAGGACAGCCACACCACTGTGTGGATGGAAGGACAGTCCCATTGTATGTCCAACACTTTTATGATTCTATACCTGGGTGTAAGACTAGAAGGAACCCCAAAGAGGTCATTTAGTCCAGCTTCCTGCACTCAAGGTAAGACTACGTAATAATTAGACCATTCCTGACAGGTTTGTCTAAACTGCTCTTAAAAAATGCCAATGACGGAGATTCCACAACCTCCCTAGGCAATTTATTCTAGTGCTTAACCACCTGGACAGTTAGGAAGTTTTTCTTAATGTCCACCCTAAGCTATCCTTGCTTTTTCTCCTATCCTCAGTGGCTAAAGAGAACAATTATTCACCCTCCTCCTTGTAACAACAATTTACTTGAAAACTGTTATATCCTTCCTCATCCTTCAATATGATGGGAAGGAGGCCACAGGCCCTTCTCCAAGGAGTCTGTACCAGCAATACTAATCTAATCCAACCTTAGCAAAGGAGATGTGAAACCTTGCTTTGTGTGAAGCCAGAGAGCCTGGTTAATTGTTCTAGTGATAATGGGCCCAATTTTACTCTCACCTCAGCATCAAGCTGGTCTGACTCCATTGTAGAAGACAAATAAGAAGAAAATCAGGGCCACGGTATGCTGAACTGCCATACAGCATCGGATATTGTGAATTCTAGAGGGGAGCAAATCATGAGTCAGGCCTCAAAGAAAATAAGTCAGAAGATTTTTAAGAGATATACTTTGGGTTCCTTTTCTTTGCCATCTGGTTTGTGAGACTTTAGGGTACACTTGTGCCAATACCTCCAAGCTTTATATTCAGTCATGAGGGCTAGAAACTTACTTCTGTAAATAAAAGTTGATTTTTTCCTCTTAATGACATGCCTCCAAGAGCTGGGGATTTATGATAAATAAATATCATAAGGTTCTCAAAACTGCAAGAATTGGCAGACAGATATATAGGTTCTGGCCAGTAAAGGGTAAAGTATAACACCACACAAAGCTCAAGTGACCATCTTTAGACAATGTTTGAAATTATATTACATGTGGTGCATATAGCAATGGTGTCTTTATTTTCTGCAGACGACTCCTTTAATAGGGAAAGAACCAGTTAAAGAATATTTAGCTAAGTTAGATGTGTTTGAGTCGGCTAGGCCTGAAGAAATTCATCCCAGGATTCTTAAGAAACTAGCTGAAACAATCTCAGAACCCTTAGCAATTATCTTTAAGAACTCATGCAGGATGGAAGAGGTCCTAGAGGACTGGAGAAAGGAAAACATAATACCTATCTTTAAAAAGATGAACCAAGGGGATCTGTGGAAATTTAGTCCAGTCAGTAACTTTGATACCTGGAAAGATACTGGAACAAATCACTAAACAATCAGTCTGTAACAGCTAGAGGATAATGGGCTTCTAAGGAGTAGCGAGCATGAATGAGTCAAGAACAAATAATGCCAAACAAACCTAATTTCCTTCTTTGGCGTGGGTACTGACCTACTAGATGTGAGGGAGCAGCAAAAGTCATGCATCTTGATTTTAGAAAGGCTTTTGACACAGTTCCACATGACATTCTCATAAGCAAACTGGGGATGTGAGATCTAGATGAAATTATTATGAGGTGGGTGCCCAAATGGTTGAAAAACCATACTCAGAGAGTAGCTATCAATGGTTCGTTGTCAGACTAGAGGATGTATAACAGACTAGAGGATTTGTTGTACAAATCCTCTAGTCTGTTATACATCCTCTAGTCTGACAAGAATGTATAATAGACTAGAGGATTTGTATAACAAAGTAGAGAGTATGCTTATAAAGTGTGCAGATGAAAAAGCTGGGAGGGGTTGCAAGCACTTGGAAACTAGGATTTGAATTCAAATTAACTGACAAAATTAGAGAATTGGTCTGAAAGCCACAACATGAAATTCTATAAAGACAAATGCAAAGTACTATACTGAGAGAGGAAAAAAAATAAATACCCAATTACAAAAAGAAGAATAATGGTCTAGATGGTATTCCTGCCAAAAAGGATTTGGGGGTTATAGTGGACCGCAAACTGAATACGAGTCAACAATGTGATGCAGTTGCAAAAAAGGCTAATATTCTGGTGTGTATTAACAGTAGTGTGGTCTGTAACACATGGAAGGCAGTTTTCCTGCTCTACGTAGCACTGATGAGGCCTCAGCTGGAGTCTGGTGTTCAGTTCTGGGCACCCCACTTTAGAAAAGATGTGGACAAATGGGAGAGAGCCTAGAGGCAAACAAAAGTGGTTAAAGGTTTAGAAAATCTGCTCTGTGAGGAAAAGAAACTCCACCTACCCCCCCCCACCCAAAAATCCTGTGCATGTTTATTTTTGAGAAGAGATGACTGAGTTGGGATATGATAAACATAAAATATGTTAAGAGCTGTTATAAAGAGGACAGTGATCATGTTGAAGGATAAGTAATAGGTTTAATCTGGAGCAATGGAGATTTACGTTAGATATCAGGAAAAACTTTCCACCTATACAGGTAGTTAAGCTCTGGAATAGGCTTCCAAGGGAGGTTGTGGAGTCTCCCACTCCCACCTCCACATCACTGGAGGATTTCAAGAACAGGTTAGACAAACCCCTGTCAGGGGGGTCTAGATATACTCAGTCTTGCCTTAGCACAGGGGTCCCTTCCAGCCCTACATTTCTATAAAAAGTCTAAGACTTCTGCCTGTATGCAGAGACAGCAGCCATTTTGCCCTCAGAGTAGCTGCAGTCTGTTAGAGAAGATTCACTTTTGTTCTTTCTTGTTGCTTTTCTTGGTCTAAAATGCAGCTGAAAAGCCAAACAAAAGGAAGCCACATACACCCCTCACAGACCATAAAAAGTCAACCCAAAGCCTGGACCAAGGGTGGAGGAAAAAAAATTATGGGGGGCGGGGTGTACTGATGATGGCAACCATGGAAACCATCTATTTGGTATTACTTCTTCAATTCAGAGGGTGTGACAGCAGTCCCAGCACCCCTAGCCTGGCCAAAGAGGGAAGTACACTGAGGAAGTCAAAGCCTTCACATCGGATTGCTCTTTGGTGGTTTCTTGTGGAACCTTTAAAGATCTACATATGTTCCCACTGGACAGATGCCTACATTTTACAAAGCCCAACACACCTGTTAGCACCCAGAGAGGCAGAACTGAACAGGCTTTGGAAACTAAACTCTAGGAACACCACCACCACCACAAGAGTAGCAATTTCTCTTCATCCTGCGTATGTTCAAAGAGTGGGGAAAGGGTTAAAAAGACCTGTCTTCTGCAGCAAAAGGAGAGATGCTGGCAGGGAAATGGAAAGCACAAGCCTTTAGCTTTTAGAGCTGTCCAGCATTATTACACCACAGGAAATGAAGATGTCACTTAGTGATAGAGTTTGTCAGGAAGCACAGACAGTTCAAGCCTGTGATGAAGCAAACCCAGCATCTGGCTGCCTCCAGGGAGTGTAATTTGGAAGACGTTAAGCAGCTTTTCTTCTGCCCACTCTCGTCTCATCAGCATCTACTTCCCATCTTTACCAACAGATGTTCCTGTGGCCCCAGTCTCACCAAAGAACATTGGACCCCAATCCATCCCTGCTGCAACTCCATTGAGCTTTTTCTTTAAGGGGGTCGGGGCATTCGTTTGGAGAACAGAAGGCTAAGTATATAAAAGGTACAGGAGGAGGATAAAAAAAAAAGTTGTTCTCATTAACCTCTGAGCGCAGGACAAGCAGCAATGGGCTTAAATTGCAGCAAGGGTGGTTTAGGTTTGACATTAGGAAAAACTTCCTCTCAGGGTAGTTAGGCATGGGAACAAATTGCCTAGTGATGTTGTGGGAATCTCTATCATAGGAGATTTTTAAGAGCAGGTGAGACAAACACCTGTCAGCGATGGTCAAGTTATTGCGTAGTCCTGCCATGAGTGCAGGGGACTGGACTAGATGACCTCCCGAGGTCCCTTCCAGTCCTACACTTCTAGGATTCTATGAACTGCCCCATTTTTGCCATGTCGCAGATCAGCAGCTTTGCGAGCTGGCAGCAGGTTCCAACACCAATAGGGAAGGGATGTTGCATCCCGCTGGGTTTATGATTGCTGGAGGAGATGCAGAGATGCTGCTGTTTTAAGATCTTTGTGCTCTTGTATGGCACCAGAACAGCAGAGCACACCTTGTACAGGAACAAACAGGAGAAAGTATTATGTAGGTCACCCTAGACTGGTAGGGAAAGCCAGCTACTGGTATTACCCTTCTTAAAGAAATTCATAAGGGTCTCTTGCCACACAGAATCCCAGGTTTTCCCTCCAGTAACACAGCAGATTTATTCCAATAACCCTACACCCATGGCAGTAAACTAGATTTCTTCTCGCCCCTAGGCTTAGACTTCATTCAGGAACAGAAAGCCAAAACTAAGTGTTTTTCAAACTTAAATTAGTAATTGCCTCTGTATCCGCTCTTCCCCCATCACAGGGTGACCAGCTCCTTTAAGAGGAAGCAGGGTCCACTGAGCTTATTATGAGTCATGTGCAATCTCCCAGTTGGGGTTGAAAAAAAGGCACCTGGGTCATATAAAGGGAGAGGGACAGTCAGGACAGGTGAGAGCATCCTGAGTAGGAAAAGAGAGACCCAGGGAGAAAGAGGGGCAGAGGAGAGCTGGGAAGAGCAAAAGGTTGAAGATGAGGAGTGCCCAGATCTGGGAAACACCTGCCAAGTTAAAGAAGAACTTGGGCAGAGGATCCCAGGAAGACGATGAAGAACCAGCCTGGTTAGGAGAAGCGGAGCCCGAAACAACAGAGGTGATACTTGAGGGTGGATCTCAGAACCTGGGAAAGGACTCTCAGGCAGACAGAGGCTTCAGTGAGTGGCAAGCCGTGGGAAGCCCCCTTACAGCAGGCCAGAGTGGAGGACTGCAAGAAGCCAAACCTAGATCAGGGGTTGACCCTGGAGGGATATTCCCAGAGCAGGGGCAGAACTCTCAGGCAGCAAGGTCTAGCTGAGTGGAACACGGCAAGAGGTTCTGTCATGGAAGACCTGATCTGGGACTACTGGAGAAGTGTTGAGGGAGAGATGTGAATTTGGGAAGTCTCAGGCACAGAATTTTCCCCAAGCAGTCACCAATTAACCAGTGAATCCACTTACACAGAGATTTGATACTTTTTGCCTTCCACCATGTTCAGTTAACCAGGTCTTGTTTTTACAGCTAATTCTGGACCTTAATTTAACCACCTCTAACAGAGCAGAAGCTGAAAGGTTACAGAGTCATCATGTGGCATTTCAGAGCAAGACCTGCAGTGCCAGAAAGGTGCCTGCTGAATTTCCATAGAAGCCAGGTGATGGATATTGTGGTGCTCGCGTATTACTGCATTGTCACACTCACGGTAGAGCAGCTGGCCTACGATAGCATCAGGAGGAGTTTGCTGTGCTGTCTCCATGGCAGTGATGTGACAGGACTCATGGATAATATTGTCCTCTTTTTCATTTCTGTGTGTCTGTTGCTTTTAAGTCTTTTGAGGCAGCAATTGTACAGCACCCAGAACAAGGGGGCATCCATCCTCACCGGGGGCCTTTGGGCACCACAATAATAGACAAGCATTTATTTCCACCCCATGGTTGAAAAGGAAGCTGTCCCACATGCAAGATGTGTCTCATCTCCCTCACTGGTGAGATATTCATTCTGAGTAGGATGGAGCTGCCATTATCCCCATTTTACAGAAGGGGAAATTGAGGCACAGAGCAACTTAAGTGACTTGCTCCATGATATGGGAGAACAGACCTCTGGCAAAAGAGTAAACAAGAGTGCCTGATCAACTTGCAGTATGTTAGTCAGCATTTATGCACCTCCAGTTCCCATACTACATAGTCCTCACTGATCTTGCCTCACATGAAAGCTGCTTCCCATCCCAAGCCCTCTGATTTGTCATTGCCCTTCTCTGGGCCCTTTATATTTCTGCTCTGTCCTGTTTAGTGAGAGTGGTGGGAGGAAGTTTTGTTGTAGCAGATACAGTGTTGGCTCCAAACTACTGCAATTAAAATCAGATCATTCTAGGACACACAATCAACCTCACCCCCACTTGCCTCTCACAAGCCAATTCTCATAATTGTTTGGGAGTAATTAAGATAAATGTCTTTGAAATCCTAAGGAGGACTGGAATGTGGAAATCAACCTTCAGTCACACGGGGCTGAAGAAGTGAAGAGAGGAGAAGAGAAACGAGAGTGTCCATGAAAAATGCTTCCCAAAGGGCCTCAATACCAATGGACATTTGTTCACATTTAAACTGTGCTCTTTTGCCAGGAACGTACAGTATGTCACCCTGTCCACGCCTGACCAGTGTCTCCTCAGGTATTTTGACTGCAGTTACAGTTTACTTTCTTGTTTAATAGCCTGACAGCTGCCAATGTACCACGTCTCCCTCAGGGGGAAACGCATCACCTGAATGGCTGAAAAGATAAGCGCATCCTGACATTCAATAGGCAAAAAAAAGTCACCTTCAGTGGATTTAAGCTGGTTTTCAAGAGAGCCTAAGGGATTTAGGCACCCACATAACACAAAGTCACAGGGAGCTGGACAGTGTTGTGATAACTGAGCCTACAAATTCACTCTAGGTGTGAGCTCAACTGTAAGAAATGAAGGAAAGTTCATAAAAGGTCACAAGAACCTAAAAACAAGTGGTGATGGGAAAAGTTGAAGAAAAGGAGACAGACAGACAAGCTGAGTGAAAACTAAAAAAGGTCTCAAGGCCAGTGTTACAATCATGCCTGGTAAACAAGAGAAGTGTTGAACTGGAATTAACAAAACAAAACAAAACAGGGATTTTAAAAATTAGGCCTAGCTAGTGTACAAAACAATGAGGGGATGGACTATTTCACCCAGCACTCCCTTTCAGGGTCCTTAGAAAGACTTCGGGGGGAAAGGCTGGCTACTGTGTCAGTGATTGAAAAAAAGGGGAAGGAGCAAACTTCATCACCATGGCTGCCATCCCCTCCATCTCTGGTGACACTGGACCTTCTTCATCCTAACCCGGAGTGATGTCTTGACCAGTCTGGGCCAGAGATCGGGATGCAGATGACATCACCACCTCTACTGACTTCATCTTAATCCTGAACACCACCTGGAAGGAGACAATCCCCCCCACCCCAAACCTTTACCCTTCCCACCTTACTTCTCCTCTTTCCTAGCTCTCACCTTTTGTCTAATAAGAGTCTGGCTTAGCCAGGGAAGACGTATTTTGCAATACTGCTCTAATCCTGGGACCAAAAAGATGCAGGTAAATGCTAGACCTCAAACAGCCTGATGCTGGTACAAGTTTCCCAGTTCTCAGAGTGGCTGATAAGCCCATGTACTGGGCCTGCATTTTTCCAGAAGTGAGGTTGCAAGTGAAAATCAACACCAAAGACAGAAGCTGCATTTTATATATTTGCTGGTCTTTTCTCTCTCTTCTTGTTTTGTCTTCTAGGAGCCACAATTGAACTTTAACAGCAGCAACAAAGCCAGTTCTAGCTAATCTCAGCTACTTTCTTTTCTCTTCCCCCAGAAGCTCATTATCAACATCTAAAACACTGCCAAACAAATGAGGAGGGATCTTTGTAAAATCTCTCTCCAGCTAAAGGGAAAGGGAGCCAGTAATGATGTTAAAAGTCTCACTTAATATTTTGCATTTCAAATGCTTTTTCTGTATCTTTAATCCAAGGATGTTTATAACGGAGTGTTTGCCATGGCAGTAAGCATGCTGAGGTCTCTAGACGCCAAACCTCTTATCTTGTTTAAAGCTGTTTTCTGTTGGACTGTGTCATAAGTATAAAGTAGCCTAGAATTACTGTTTACCTGTAAGGGGTTAAGCTAAAGGTAACCTGAGAGGTGGACAACTGACCAATGAGAAATTCCTCAGGAGACAAAGGATTTTGAGTTTCAGTTTCTCTCTGGGTCTCTCTCTGTTCAACTCGGCTATGGGATGAATCACACCTATTTCTTTCACTGTAACTATAAACTTTCTATGAAGTAAGGTAGTCAAATAGTAAGTTTAATCTGTTTTGTTTTTTTTATCATTTGGAGGGTTCTTAGGGGTGAGTGTTGGCTAGGTGCTTCTTGAGATTGTAAGATTCAGCAGAGATATCAACAATGGGAGAAAGTTGCCTCGGGGGAGAGGTTTGGTTTCCTAATTCTTTTGTTGATTATGGTAGATGCTGTTCTATTGATGGTTATAAGGGATTTATTCCTTTCTTTTATTAAAAATCTTTCTTTTAAGAATCTGACTGCCTGTTTTCCATTGTGTAAGATCCTGGTTTTGGATTGGGCATGTCTCGCAGGATCAGGCGAGGCTTTTCTCTCAGGCTTCCCAGGGAGGGAATAAGTTTGGGGGTTTTGTGGAAAGAGAAAGAGGGCTTCAAGGGGCCTGTGTCCAATATTTTTTTGAGACAGACATTCTCACTTGATGGTGGCAGCATACTGAGTCCAGATACAGAAGAAGTTTGTGTTCTGGGGAAAAACATTTTAACCCAAGCTGGTAAAATAAGCTTGGGGGGTTATTTCTTTTTTCATGTGGGTCCCCACATCTGTACCCTAGAGTTCAGAGTGGGGAGGCAATCCTGACAGACTGTGACTGGGTAATGTTTACACCTTGGACTCTTTGGGCCCCTAGTCCTGTTCACTCAACAGAACAGTAGCTAAGTCCCTTAGAAGAACCCTTTGAGCATTGTGTCAGCTGCTCTGGAGCATGAAGTTTCTATCCACAGAACAGATACAAGCCACAGCATGGCCATGCCAGCTTCCCCATAGATGAACTGCAAACCTGACCTACTAGAACCTCCTGTAGAGATACCAGGGCAGCTCAGAGTCCAAAGGCTGTTTGATTTTCAAGCTGTCCACTGAGGATGCCAACAATCATTCCAGTCAATGTAATTTATGTTAGTTTTCGGTGGACTGAGTTGCCCCTCTTTTCACATAGGCCTAACCAATGTTTGCACAGTAACAACTTTCAGTCACCATTATTCTGGGCTGTATTTGACCCAGACAAAATGACCCATCGATAAAGGAAGCATAGCCCACTTCCAGTCCCCAGAGTCATCTCATCATCCCCATCCTAGCCTATTAATCCACTGGTATGTAGTAGCAGCGAGGGGGCAGGGAACCAGCAACGAAGAGGTTAAGTGATTTGAAGACTGGAGTAACTCTGCAGTCAAACACCCAGCCCTCTTGATACATTTATCTGGGCTGCATGGAATAATCACCATGCTGCAGAATATAAGCTTTCATTGGAAAAAGTAAGATGCCAGCCCTCATGGTTATGAAGAAAATGTCTCAAATATGATGCATACATAATTGGTGCAGCCTTCTCTGGCATCTGTAGAGCTGTTGTCCCAAGCTGTCTGAGAACCACAGAGTCCCTGCCCCCAATAGTCAGCTTGGGATGTTAACTCTGAAGTCGTGAAGACATGAATGTCAACATGATTTCACAGCTGATCATGTTATTGGATGAGACGGGAGAAGCTGCAAAGCCAGGAACAAACCTAGGCATTTTGCCAGCCAGGGCAGAAAATATTTTCAGTCCCCCACCCCAAAAAGGCCAAGAAGAAAGTGGGGCCTGGAAGTTGGCATCCTGGACATCTGCCCTGCTCACAGGTTCCTAGAACCAGCCTTCAGTGAAACCTGGCGGGAGATGGGAAGGAGATACAAAAGGACAAGAGGCACAAATACAGAGAAGGAAGGACGGAAAGAAGAGAAACAGGCAGAGATAAGTGTTGTCCTAACATGGAGCTGATTTTCAACAGCTGGTTCAAATTTTCCAATTGAAAAAAAAAAAAAAAAGGAGGTGGGGGGGAAGGGAGTACCAAAACCAAAACTGTTTCATAGGGCCCATGAAAAACTTTTGTAACACAAAATTCGCAAGCAAAACTATACTTTTCATTTAGCTTCAATATGAATTTAGGCTCTCTTCTCATTTTGGTTTTTGAAAGGCAAAGAACTGTCAAGATTTTGAATATACATCTTCTCCTTTCTCTTTCTGCAACCAAATACAGTAGCATGAATGTTGAAGGTGGTTTTTCCACCACTCTTTCCTGTTTTTCATTTTTCCACTGTCTTTTCAAAATGTCTCCACTTCTCAAAAAACTATAGAGCCACAAAAGGAAAAAGGAGGCTCTGCACTCCAACTGTTGAAATGTTAAAGAAGCCTTTTGAATTGGAAAAAAAGTAGAAAAACCCACAAATCTAGACATTCATCCTATGCACCGTCAAAAAATGGGGGGAGGAGGGAGAGTGGACATTCAAAATGACATTTTCAATTTTTCTAAAAATAGCTCCATTGTTTTAAACCACTGCCAATTGTTCCTTTCCAAACCCTGCAAAATGGAAACATTGAGAAAAACGTCAAAGTGGTTTCCATTTTTTAGACCAGCTCTACTGTTTTCCCTCTGAACAATGCTGATTGGAATGGTAAGAGACTGAACAAATAGCGATCATCTCTTAAAGGTTAGTTAGTTCGTAAAGTCATGTTCTACTCTTGATCTTTGGGCAGAGCTGCCATAGTTCTCAGTGTGGGCTCAGATGGGAGATGAGAAGAATGTGTGGTCCTAAATTAATATCTGAGTCAGCCCTGTGCAGAAGGAGAGACCACCCCCGTTCAACTGGCTGAACCAGCGAGTTCTGCTTATTGCAGATTACAAGAGGTATGCTGCTGGGCAGGATTTGCAGCCACGATTGTGCTTTCACTCCCACAATGGGGGGAAAAAAAAATGAGAGGCAGCAAAATCCAATCTACCCTGAGTCTCTTTCTCTCAGCAGTGTGACTGAAGTTCCTGGCTTATCGAAGATGAGACTAGGCAGTCCTATTGAGAATTCAGGCCTGCTGCAAAAGTCCCTCTTTGGGGAGGACTTCTGTGCTCAGGCATAATGAACAGGCAGGCAAAGCAAGGGAATTAAGAGCTAAAGCAGAACACACACAAGAATGCAAACCGTTACGCTGGCTTTATCTCCAAAGTGCTTCATGGAGATCAAATGGTTAATCCCCACTGAAGGGGGTTTATCAGGCCCATTACACAGAAAGGGAAAGCAAGGCAGAGAGGTTAGGACTCTGTCCACACTCCGAGGAGTTCATGTTAGCACTGGTACTAGAATTTAAGAGGGCGTGGCTCATACAGGTTTGTTCAGCTGAAGAGACTATAAGATGGCAGGAGAATGGTTTTGTGGTTCGATCAAGGAGTCAAGAGGTCTAGCCTTTACACCTGATTCCACCACCAATTTCCGGACATCTTAATTTCTCCCACCTGTAAACCAGGCCCAACAGCACCCATGTCTGTAAAGTGCTTGGTGATCCTGGGGTGGGAGATACCACAGAAAAGGCACAGTTAGAGATCCTAGCCCCACTGAAGGGAACTGGGCCATTGACTTCAGCGGGGCCAGGATTTCACCCTGTGTTTTTGTGTATAGGGTACATGCAACCCAAAGAGAGACTCAAACACCATGTTACAGCGGAGATCTTAATTATACAAAAAAGGGGGAATTCAGTGAGACCTCTCAAAGGAACTTGCTGCCTTTGTAATATTTTGCATTGCTGTTAACACGGACATTTCCCATAGAGATGTAGTTAAATTATGCTGTAACAGTGACCATCCTGACTGTTTAAATTCTGAGCCATGATATTACAGTAGCATTTACTTCTACCAGCTGATCTTTTTTAAAAAGGGCTTATTTCAGAGGCACACTGAAGACAAAGAAAGATTCTCATTGATTTCAATGATTTTCAGTTATAGGGCCCAATCCAAGAGAGGACACTGGAAGGATCACTCCTTGAAATAGATGCAGCTAGGCCAGATCCTCAGCTGGTATAAATCAGTGGAGCTCCATTGACTTCAACGCCCACTTCCTCCTGCTGGGGACCTGGCCCACTTGTGTTTATAACCATCTGTAAACATACAAAAGGTGACGTTGCATTTACTGGGTGGGAGTGGGGAGAAGCATGAGTTCCTTTATTTTAGTGGATGCTCCAATTCTTCTCTGGTCAAGTCCTGCACTCAGGGCCCAGTCTTGCCTGGCATGGGGTTGGTAAGAAGGATTTCTCATGCATGCACAGGGCGTGGGAGAGGATTGCAGCCTAGTGCTGCAGAGAGGCCTAGCTGGCAGGGAAGAGCTTCTGCAGCAGCCGGCCAGGCTCCCAGCTGGTTAGCCTGTAGGCTACAGCCTGTCACATATTTTACCCAGAGCTGCCCCTCCTCCTTTACAGAAGGGCTAGGAGCTGCATCTGCCACAACCAGCCCTGATGACTGTGTTAGCTTTGCTGCTACATGTTCCTCTCCTTCCGCTTCATGGTGGAAGGGCACGATGGTGCCCTCGGAACACAGCACACCTTGCAGAGAGCATGACCTCCGAGACAGTGAGCTGGGGAGGAAGCAAGAGGCTACCATGCGGGTGGGGCGGTTTCCAATGCCGTCTTAACCCACAGATCTCGAAGGGACATGTACTCACTTCCTGCCAAGACCCCACACCCAGCTCTGATCCCTCCCTCTCTCTCTCTGAGGACCTGCCACTCATTTCCCTAATCTGCTAAACCCCCCTTGAAAGCCTTTCACCTGGACACCACCCTTTTCACAGAACCCTCCGCCATGGTCTACTGCCTACCTGCCCAGCCCGGTCCTACTCCTGCTCCCTTCCCACCCCTGCAGAGGAGAGCTTTTACCCAGTGTGGCTGCCGCTGCAGGGAGTTTACCCACCAGTCACATTGGGGAGATGCAGGTCTTGTGGGGAAGGAGTGGGAAGAGATGGACACTCCGTGGACCAGGCAGGTTTTGCGGCAGACGACCTATAGGGCATGACAGATTCACTCCAAGCAGAACCGCTAGCCTGCCCGGCTGCTGGAACCAGCAGCCCCCTGTGATCCTCAAACCCCCAGGGTCAGATAAGACCTGGGAACCATTTGGCTAAGGGCTCAGTCCTCAGGGGATCCTGAGCGGATGGAGGGGGAAGAGAGATCATATTACTCCCCAGCAATCCCTGGACAGCCACACCAGTCCTGTTGTATATTAGCCCTGACTCATGAAAGCATCCATGCGCAGCAGCACTGCACCCCGATGCATGCTTAACTCCCACCGAAGTCAATGGGATTCAACATGAGCCTAATGCTTTCCTCAATTGGGACTTTAGAGCAACCTCTTGACTTCTCCAATTTACACAGGCAGGAACCTCCCAACAGGCCTTTCTACTAGCTGAGGACTGTCTTGGGCACAGATGCCACGCACGACAGGGCAGCACAAAGAGGATTTATCACCGGCCAGAGCTGAGCCTGACTGTGAAAGGTAGCACAAAGGATAAATAAGGGTTTCTTTTGACTACTGATGACCATGGATCAGAGCCCCATGCAGCAGTCTGCTCTGTGCGTCTGAGCTGTAGCAGCCTAAGAGGGGAGGGGGGAAGAAAACAAAACCAAAGCAAGCTCACAATCAATGTAATAAAGTAAAGTTTGCCTGAACTGAGCGCCTCTCACTCACCTTGATTAGCTGAGCAGAATGTAGACATAAAACATAACTACTTCTTTTTGGTGGGGAGATGCTAAAAGTATCGGCCTTGATTTACTCTGATACTGTGGGACTCACACCAGGTATAAATCTTCCCAGGCAAATGCAGTCATTTTCTTTGGTACAGATGTGTGGACGGCGGGTGGGGAGTAGATTCAGTATTTCTCTCTAGTGCCAGCCCCAACAACTTCACTTTCATCTGTCTCCAAAAACAGGAGCCGGAGCAGATGGAATAAAAGGAGATAGCAGGTTGTGTTTTGTGTGAGGGTTTGTTTTTTTTTTTAAAAAAAAAGGCTGTAAGATTTTTATGGTTTTTCGAGGCTGTCTGCGTTCGTTTGTATTGATCTGAGGGTGATTCAGGAATCCATGCATGTGCCAAAGTGCACACTCTGCTCTGCCTGCTACCAGTTGCATTACAGCTCAATTTCACCTGCTTGATTGACTCAGAAAAAAAAAATTGCTCTGTATAAACTTCCAGGCAGGAGAGATGCCCGAAGGTGATACCAAAGCTGTGCTTTGGAAGAAATAGTAATAAAATGCTCTATCCAGGACATCTGGACAAACACGAGAGAGAGGGGAAGATAAAAGGAAAGAGGAAGAGATTTAATAGGCAAGATTGAAGCAGTGCACTGCAGGATATCACATCCGCACGTCTCTGGAGGCCCCCCATATCAGTTTCTGCTGGATTTTCTCTCTCATTTAAGAATAGTACTGGGCTGATTTTCTGAAATACCAGGCACCCAGAATTCCAACTGAAATCACCACCCAGATGTTTTTAACTCTTCTGCCTGCCAAGGAAACCTTCCAGATGTGACCCCACAAAAGCACTATTGAAGTCTGTAGGCAAACTGAAATAATCCATCTAGAAGAAACGCAAAGACATCACCTTTCTTCTCACGTGGGGATGCTTTGGAGTGTAACTACTGACCAATTCAACAGCCCTGTAGTTCCTTATTTCAGCACTCCTCCCTCCAGCAGACACATCCAGCTGTGGCAATATTTGGGAGCAGGATGGAACTTCAGTCCACATTCTTTCCTCCGCAGGGTAGGAGAGAAAGGAGGACAAAAGGGAACAAGAGGAAGTTTACAACCCTCGATTGCTGCAACCCTTGTCCGCCCATCCCTTGAACTCCTATACACTGTCACCTTCACCTGTGAAATCTTACCTTGGCTTAGCAGATATTCTGCTTGGGGTAGGGATATCACCTGTGCCTCTCTGAAGCATTAGGCACTCTTTACGGCCATGTGGAAAGATTTAGGTTACGTCTACAGTAGCAGATGTAGAGTGCTGAGAGTTAAACCAGCCCTCGGAACGTGCAGTAGGGAAAGCGCTGCAGTGTGTTCACACTGGTCAGATTCAAGCGCACTGGCATGGCCACTTTAGCAGCTCTGGCAATGCCACAGAGAACAGTGCATTATGGTAGCTATCCCAGCGTTCAAGTGGCTGCAGCATGCTTTTCAAATGGGGGCAAGGGAGTGGAGTGGAGTGTGGTGTGTGTACGTGGAGGGTGGGGCAGGGAGAGGGAGGTTTTGGGGTGCTGAGAGTGTGTCAGCATGCAGTCTTTAAGATGAGACAGCAACAGATCCCCTCTCTCCTGCCTCTCTCTCACACACTCACAGCAAGCAATATTCCACAGTAATGGTTGCTTTGTCCCGGAGCAGATAAGCAGCAGGCTGTCAGAAATGGAGCTTTGAAAGGGATTATCTGCATTCCTACAGCAGAGTTCAAAATTATGACAGGAGTGGCCACTTGATTTGGGATTATGGGACGTTTCTGGAGGCTGATCAGAGCGCAGTAATGCAACACCTTGTTCACGATGATGCTCGGGTGTTTTAGCCGAGGCACAGCAAGCATTCTGCATCTTGTGGGAATTGCAGGAATGCTCCAGCTGCAGAGTCCAGGTGCTCTAAGTGTCTTGCCAGTGTGGATGGGTTGGGAGTTAAGGCGCCTGGGGCTGCTTTAATATGCACTAACTTGCAAATGTAGCCAAGCCCCTAGAGAGCTTTCAGCGACAACCTGTAAGCTCTCTAGTGTAGCCGCTCTAAACCGACAGGAGACAGCTCTCCTCTCAACATGATTTAACCACCCCCAACAAGTGGCGGTAGCCATGTTGACAGGAGAACCTCTCCTGCCAACACAGCGCTGTCCACACTGGTGGGGTATGTTCGTGTAACTTTTGTCACTCATGGGGGTGGCTTATTCACACGCCTGAGCAACAAATTATACTGACATAAGTGATAGTGTAGACATAGCCTTAGGGGGGGAAATTATCCAATGAACTCTCTGCAGGCCTAACTCCACTCCCATTGAAAACCTATTGATGTAACTCTGCCCACAGCAGCCTTCCTCTTGCTGGTCAACAGAAGCAGAGTCAAGGCAACGCTGACCATTGTTTGGCAGTTCTATCCATAAATGATAATGAGTTCAAACAATGCTAGCTTCCACGATGAAGCTCGGGGTTTGGTACCATCTCTATTAAGCCCCAGTAGCCTTGTGCTGTGCCCTAATACCATGTTCTCTTTGTTGTGGCTTAACATTTCTTTATGCTTCTGCCCAGTCTAACACCTTCCCCAGCCTTAATGGCTAATTTGCTGAAGGACCCAAACTCCTATCCCATGCAGTTGCACTGCTGCTTGGGAGAGAGATTGTGAAGATATAGGAAGGCCCCACAAGGCACCTGGCATGGATTGAGGTGAAACCTAGGGGAATCATAATTTTTAATGCAGAAAAACATCCTATGAAGAGAGAGAGGATACAACTGGAAATGAACTTTGTACAATGCATTGTACCAGTTCTAGACAAGTCTGGCACACGTCACCATACCGCTATGTTTGCTTGCGGTATGTTATGCCATAACCACAGGCTCTGGAATGCAGCTCTAGAGACATTGATTTTGCTTTAATATTCCATTGTTTGTTATAAAGATTAATCAAAACATTAGTTATTGGGATCCTTGCAGCATGTTATTCAGCCACTAGATGTTTCTGGATAAGGTTTCAGAGAGTGTGTGATCCCTGGTAAACAAAGGAGGGAGCTGGAACTCATGTCATCTGGAAGCCTGTTTGTACTTGCAGCCATTTTGTAAACAAGAGGTGTTTATTACACTTAGTGGTTCCATATATTAGGAATCTCGCTACCAGAGGGCATTAAGATTACTTTAGCATATCCTTTGGTAGCCAAAAGTCCAGAGACTAAAGCTGGTCAAGATTTCTTTGTCTGAAACAAAATGCCTTCCCCATGCTCCCGCCAGGAAAATCTTCTTAAACGTTCTCCAGGAAAAGAAAACTGTTCCAATTGTTTGAACAAAAAAACAAAAACCCAAGATGTTTTTCTGTTTGTTTTTCAGAAGCCACATTTATGGTTTTCCTGTTAGGTGATTTCACAAAAGTTTAACCCAGTAAATTTTAACCCCCAAAAATATAACAATATCCAACACAGGATTAGGTTTTTTGAGACCTGTATTTATATTAATTCTTCAAAGCACTTAATGGATTTACTTATAAAGTCTCCAAAAAGTCATTCTTTTCTCAGTGTTTGTGCTGCAGTTTAAGGGAGGACACCACTGTATTCTTGAGGTAGAGGAGAATCTGACTCTGCTTCAGACACGACTCAGCTTACCCTTAATTATAGAACCACAAATACTGCTTCCATAGCGACCCAGGATTTTTATTTGACTAAGGCCATAAACAAAGTCTGCCTGCTATACGAGTTCTCTTAAGCTGGTTCCTTGGCTGCCTGAGATTCAAATCAAACTGCATTCAATTCCACACCAAGTTCAGAAAACTGGATTCCCTCCCCATCCAAGAGGGAGGCCGGGGGAGAAATTAACACAAGCACTTAAGATGTTATGAGACTGCGATACGCATTGCTAGCCTGCCCCTTGGCCCTGAAAGCCATATATATTATTTAACAGAAAGGAAGGCATAAATGAGCCAGAACAATAGCTAGAGGGAGGGAGGGGAATATTTTTGTAATTTCTCACTCCATGCCCATTAGTTTTGTTTCTTATTTAGGATACTGCATTAATCATGCTAATATGTTACAGCCTGGCTTTACAGTGTAGTCATTACTTTAATCAAACCCATCAGCATACCAAAGAACACGCTACCAGGTGGGAATAACTGCTACCACTTGCTGTTAATTACTTTGCATTTTCCAGCAATCAGCAGCAGGGGCTGAGATTATAATAAATTCATGACTTATGGGCCCATAAAATCATTACCGTAGGAAAATATGTTTTATCAGGGATTCGTCGGGCTGCTGCTCAGAGAGATTTCTTGAAGGAAATGACACCCATGAAATTAAACCAATCCTTGCAGTCAGCAGAAATGCTAATGTAGGCGCAAACAGAGCAGAGGTTTCTGCAGTAGGGTAGGGAGGAGGAGAGAAAGCTGGAGCAGAACTCAGACAACCTGGAAGAATAGGAAAACCTGGAGGGGAGCCAACACATACATGTGCCAGGTGGAGGGGGGCGAGGGAGGGGGTGTGGGAGGAGGGAGTTGACAAGGAAAGGGAAGCACAGAGGACATGAAGCAGCCACAGGAGGTGGATTGGTGTGGGGGAGGGGAAGGGGGAGAGAAAGATCCAGTTAGGGGCAACAGCACCTGAGGAGGAGTAGGGGATGGGGTATGAAGGAAGAATCCAGTTACCGGCAGATATTTATGTCAACTAGGAATCGGGGGCAGAGCATGGGTGACTGGTATAATAGACCAGGGGATGCTAAGCCTCCCTTAACCCAGGCCGTGCCCCCACCCATGCTCCTCCTCTCTCCCAAAGCTGGTGAGGGCTCAGCTCAGGCCAGCAGCCTGGGGGCAGGGAGTGGGTCAGCCAGTGGCTGGGCTGGTTTGGCATGGGCTCCTCTGGCCGTGGGGGGAGGGGTGGGGCTAGCCTCCAAGGGGGAGAGTTCCTCTGCCACTGATGGAGCAGAGAGACATATGCACGTGTCCCTCCTCTCCTGCACGCCTCATCTCTCACCAGGGCTCCTGCCACACCTGGCTGACCCAAAGCCTTAGCAGGTCCTGGAGGCAGGCAGGGGTGGGGCTTCAGAGGCATAGCTCAGCCTTCTTGCCCTCCCGACATGGTGCGTGGAAAGGGGTGAGGAGCAGGCATGGGCACACCTCTCTGCCTCCAGCCGGGGAGCCCTCTGCAACTGCAGGGTCTGCAGCCAGTCAGAGCCAACCCTGATCCTCAGCCGCTCTCCTCCAAACGCCACACTCAGCTGCACCTTTGAAGAGGATTCTGCAGCCCATCACAGCCCCGCTTTGCAGGCTGTTCTATGGTGCCTCCAAAGCAGCACTGCAAAAATGGCAAAGCTCAGCAGGACCTGGCTGCAAGTGGCTGAACAAGTCTGTCTCCTAAGGAGAACAGATACATGTATTGGGAAGACCATCACAATGCCTCTATACAGCTACCATCAGCATCCTTGGGGGTTGGTCCCACAGGTTAAGACCACTACAGCCGTTAGTCAAGAAGATCATTGGTTCTGGCCACTAAACTGGATCTAGTTCTACCTGAGAACTTCAGAGAACTTCAGTCCCACCTGGATGTCAAGGCAGCCCCCAGAACAAGATGAAACCAGGTATCCAGCATGGAGGTACAGTGCACAAAGCATTCAGCACACTTGAGGTGTCTTTTCACGGAACTCTTTTCCTCCTCAAATCAAGCTACTTTAGACCAGGGATAGCTTGGGGCCAGCCACTGACTTCCCAGCCTGGTGATGAGGGTCCCAAAAATGGAAGGAAAGTTATGGGGATGGGGTGGCTCAAAGAATAGGTAATGGGCAATGGTGCCAGTTACCCACAGGTCACACATTCAAATCTAAAGCAGGTAATCAGTGACTAAGAGGTAAGCTCTGAAGGCTGTTCAGTGGCCTATGTGGCCAGAGTTGGTGGCTCAGTCTAGTTGAAGGTGCACATCACAACTAGCTTCACTTATTGCAATCCTCAGCATACACCCATGGAGATAAGAGCTTCCCTAAAGCCCGGGAGTTGGTCCCTCCAGATCAAAGCTGAGACATACTGGCTGGTTCTGGTAGGGAAGCTGGCTGAGTTCTGCTGTATCTGTTCTACCACGAAAACAAGGATGTCCATTTCCCCAGGAGGCATGCAAAACATCCAGGATTTATGTCAAAGTTTGACAACCTTAACTTCTTGCACATTTGAAATCAAGGCCTAAAGTGAACTTTGGGCACAAACAGGGCCATCCTTATTCAGGAGAGCAAAAAGACTTCAGATGGCTAAATCAAGTAACAGTTCACATTCTCTCTGTCAAGGGACCATGGAATGTTCCAAAAATTGTAATATTGTGGGCATGATCGTGTTCTGAGTTACTCCTGTTTTATACTGGCGCAGTTCCTTTGAAAGCAAGTTGTTACTCTGTCTGGAGTGGCTCATGACCGAGTGCCTGGCTCAGAGCAGACTGCCAAAAACATGGCAGACACCCCAAACTACTGTATTCTATCACTGGATTTCACCACGCCAGTAACAAATGTGAACTCCTAGACCACTGTAACAGTCTTACCTTGGAGTCAGACAGTCTCCTTAGCCTCTTCCATTTATCTTAGTGATAAATGGTCACAAACAAAAACCACCACCACAGACCCAGGGCTGGTGCAAGGATATTTTGTGCCCTAGGCGAAACTTCCACCTTGTGCCCCCCTCCCTTCCCCTCGGTGCATGGATTATAAACTTTCAAAATACTTTCAAAACTACACCCTTTCTAGTTACGTATACGTCCTATCAAAATCTACTACATTTTATTCTACCTCTAGAATATCCAATAAAAATTTATAAAATTGAGTCATGGATACTCCGTCAAACAACAACTGACAATATCAATGAGACAGATTTCAACAACCTACACATACATATTTGCACATAAACATATACACTCAAATACTTCACACACACAGAGAATAGACACAAAGTATTAGCAAAATGATGCAGCAGCACTTGCCAGAGTCTTAGATCTGAAACAACTCAACAGAAATAGTTAGACTCGGTCGACAACCTCCGAAAACTAGTAAACTTAGCATTATAAACAGCCTGTCAGAACGGGTAACGGCTGCACACGATGAGAAAAATGACTTCATTGCCACTTTATACCATGAAGCAGTACGCTTGTGCCTGCAACACAGAGCTGGCGTAGGCTGTAGCTGTAATGTAGGAGAGAATGACAAATTAAAATGCATGTTTAATGATGTTTCTCTTTTCTTTATTCATTCATTTTCCAGCAATAGTGTAAAAAAAATTTGGGGCACTGCTTTTTGGCACCCCCAAATCTTGGTGCCCTAGACAGCCATCTAGTTTGCCTAGTGGTTACACTGGCCCTGCACAGACCCCCACCACCCCATAGTTTACTTCAAGTCCCAAGAGGCCAGTCACTGATCTCAGATTAGCTGGTACCCTATCAGTATTTCTCAAATACAGCCACAGCCTCCTGGGGGTTGTGGGGAAGCAGCTGCCTCCCCCTCACCCCCTGTTGCTCCTAGATGCACCACCTTGGTGTTGGTTGCTTGAGCTGCAGGACAGGGGTTCTACTCTGCCCCTTCTGGAGACACCTGGGGCACAACACTGGAGCAGCAGGCAGCCTGTGAATGCCCCACCTTCCTGGAGGTTGGTGGGGCTCAGATTTTAGCCCTGGGATGGCAAGCTCTGGCAATGGGGCTTCAGGCTATGGCCCCAGGGCTTCAAGCACCTTCCTGCAGCCCCATCCCCTAGGCTTCAGAATCTGGCTCCCTGCTGCCTCCCCCACCCTCAATGCCCATCCATCCACCTTCCCATCCAGGGCTTAATTTGTCCCAGAGCTTGCTGGGGCTGAGCAAGTATCACTTTTCAGAGCAGACATTTTTCATAGCCTCCCAGCTAGCTACTATTAACAAATATCCCTTTTCACAGCAGATGACTTTCTAGCTAGCAATAAATTAAATAAATATGCACATCAAAATTATTGTATTTCTCCTAAAGTTAATTAAGTATTTTAGGGGGAAAAAGACTGTCAGAACAGCCACCAGCAACAATTGGTGGCTGCACTCTGAGGCCACCAAAAAATTTGTCATGAGAACCTCTGCTCTAGATTTTACACCAAAGACAATGCCTGTAGCCAATCTAAAGATTTATTAACTAGGAAAAAGGAGTAAGTTATTTACAGGTTAAAGCAAGAAAATGTATAGATACCATTAAGTTACCATGTAAATCCTAAGAATAACCGAGCTGCAATGACAGGTCAGTCAATTCAACGTGTCTTTCAGGACAGATGCAGGAGGCAGCCCCTGGGGATCTCTGGTCCTTCTCAGCTCACATAGCCACAAAGAGGCAGTTTCTTCTCCTCAGGGATTTTTATTCCCATCACTCAGAGTTCAAGACGACAATGGGACAAGTTCACTTGCATGTCTCCTCTTCCTCGGTGTGAGGGAAACAATCAGCAAAGGCTTTTGTCCTCTGAGGTTCTGCAATGGTTTGGCTAGTGTCCATGGGCCTTTCCCTGGGCAGGAGAGAACCCCGCCCCGCCCCGTGGCAAACTAGTATTTCACACTGTAATGCTTCCTTCTTGACTGTGGGCATGTAGTTTCATAGAAAATAGACATTACCTTTAACATGGGATATAATGATTGGAAGCAAGATTAATACAAGCAGAAACAATCATTTCATAGTGGTTGTCTTCACTAAGCAGCATCAGTTTAGCAGGTTTGGTTAAGAAGCACTAAGTCAACAGGAGAGCACTCTCCAGTTATCTTCAGTACTTCATCTCAATGAGAGGCAGAACTTACGTCAACAGGAGAGCATCTCCCATCGACATATTTAAAGCAGTGTCTGCACCACACTATTAAGTTACATCATTTATGTAGCATAACGTAGATTGACTTAAAGTGCTTGTGTTTAGATTCTGTAGGTCTTGTCTGCACTCTCTTAAAGGAGTAAGACCTATTTTGAGCAAAACCAACTTACAGGTAACCTGGTCTGGCCTACAGCTACCAGGCTGTCAGTTCTTAGCAATGCCTGCAGCCTGGTAGCTGTAGACCAGACCAGGTTACCTGTAAGTTGGGCAAAAGTAGCATCTGGGCTGCAAACATCACACAAGAAATCTACCAGTGTTCAACTGAAGTAAAGCCATTGTGAATCAGGTCCAAGATTTTTTTTGAAGGCATAAAAGTGGGTTAAAAGAGACACAGTATTTTCTAAATCTTTTCTGCAATAGTCCAAAATCCTACAATAGTTCCAGAGCTCCAATCTGGCAGCTTCTGACACGGATTTTTTTTTTAAGTGAATTTAATCTAAGGCCCACTCTGTTTTATTTGGAAAGAAGTCACTAGCTCTTTTAAACTCTGGTGATTCCCGGTCTATGCAAATACTTAAGGTGGCAAAGGCCCTCAAGAGTTAATAAACCAGGCCCCTTCTTTTCTCAGTTTGTTTCTGGTTGAAGCTAGCCAGGAAGATCAGTCATTGCTGATTTGTTTGGTTGATTTGCCTCTTCCAATTACACTACGCAAGCACGGAACATTATTTAGTGTTATTTAAGCATGAAATTATAAAAGATCATTTTAAATACCAAGGCTGTAAAAATAGATCTTTGCATGAAGGCACAGCAGGTCTAGATCCAGTAGCTTGTTAATATCCATGCAGCCAGGCAGATGGCATGAAAACTTTGGCCAGCTCTCTAAATTGGGGATTTGTTGCTTTTCCTTTGAGGAAAATATTGAGCCGTAGCCGGGCTCCAGGGTTGCAGTGTACAGAATCAAAAGGAACATGGGAGCAAAATCAGCTGAGTAGTAGCTGGGTACATTCGCCTTTCAAGTCTGCAGGTCATCAGCTAGGGTAAATGGTCCTAGCTCCAATGAAGTGATGATAATTTCAGCCATCTAAGTATCTGACCTCTGGATTTCAATCTTGTATAAATCCAGACAAGTGAGCAGGACAGTTCTCAACCTCACTCCCAGCAGAATTAGCCCTGCATAACTAATGTGGGCACACTGACATTTAACACACCTGGGAGTTTCTGCATGAGAAGAGGGAGCACCGAAGAACCTTGGCTGGACCTGGTCTGCGTCTGTTTAAAATGTTTTCTCCATACTGTTCTGTTCAGCCACTCTCCAGCATCTATTCTGGCTTGCACAATGGCTCCCGACTCCAGGTGTGAAGTCACTTTAGTCCGCTATAGATCAAACCAGCCCCACAGGCCTCCAAGGTGCTGAACTGGAAGCAACCCACAAACATGGAGTCTTTATTTTAAGATTTGTTTTAAGAGTGAAGGCTGAAAGTTGGTTTCAGTGGAGTCCGTTATCCCCAACTCTTCCTTTACAAGTGTCCTTCCCCTTAAAATCCCTAAACAGGAGCGGGCCTGGAAAGAGATTTATGGGACCCAGCCAGTTCCTCACTGCATGAATTGTACAATTGTGACCCAGGCTGTAGCCGCAGCTAACAGGAAGAAGCAAGGGAGAGCGCTAACAACCCAAGAACTACTTCCTGTCACTTCCAGGCACACATGGCCTTGTAGAGAAGGCCTACACAACTTGGAAAGCAGCGAGGGCCATATTACTGCAAAAAAACCAGCTGCAGGCCAAAAAGCCCCGCCCCCACCTGCTTCCCCCCACCCCACTGCTTGGCTTGCCCCACCCCTACTCACCCCCCCACAGGCCACGCAGTGAGCCCATGTGGGCCACATGTGGCCCCCAGACCGCATGTTGTGCAGGCCTGCTGTAGAGAGTACTTCATCTATTTTTAGATTCTCTTTAGCCTGCTCCAAAGCAATTGCAAGCCAAGCAAAGCAGAGCAAGAGAGCAAGAGGTCCTGTCCTTTAAGCTCAGCAGCTAGTTTCCCAGATGGAACTTTATTCTTAGCCTGGAGGGAATCCACTTCCATGCCAGGCCCCTCGCCCAGCCTTCCTCTGCCTTCTGTTTATATTCCTGTTTTAATGAGCCCTTAGTCTAAACCTCTTCCCTGCCTACATAAATGCATGATCTCTATTATAAAGCTGTTGTCTGTGATTTATCCTTTTAATTCCCCCATAAAACCCTAAAGGGCCAGTAAAACAGAACACCTTTGGAACTTGTAGACCAAGTTGGTTTGGAGACTCAGTGAGTTTCCAAATTTATTTTGGCTAGCAGAAAGTCACAAACAGGGAAAGGTTGTCTCCTTGTCCCTTTGAAACCTCTCTCTCCCCTTGCAAAGAGAGTCACTAAATGATTCCCTGGGGATGAGACATCACATGAAAACCCTCCAGGGACTGGTTTCTTTGGTGGAGGTGCAAGGAGAGGATTGAAGAAACACGGTCTCGATCCTGCAAGGTGTCTCCTACATGTAGCCAGATCCCTGTATCTATGCCAAGCTTGGTGCATGCATGAAGCCCCACTGAAGGTAATATCTATCTATCTGAGACTGCAGGATCAGGGTCCTGGCTTGTCCAGCTTTAGTGATGGAGCCATTTCTGGCACTGACCAATATTGCCAATAGAAAGAGGGAGGGACTTGTCACATCACTTCAGAAAAAAGGGTTAAGGGTCAAGATACAGGTCCTGACCCTACAGTCCTTTAATAATTCCTAGGTCTTTTAGCCAGAGATCTCACAGCTCTTTACAGAGGATGTCAGTATCATTATCCCCATTTTACACATGGGGAAACTGAGGCACGGTTAGGCAAAGCAATTTGCCTATGGTCGCCCAGCAAACTACAGGCAGAACCAGGAACAGAACCAAGGCCTTCAAGTCCCAGGCTCGTGTGCTATGAGTAGGCCACCCTGACTCCTACATTAAGGCAGAGGGGCTCTGCACAGGCACAAGGATCTGCCTCCGCTGACTCTGTTGCGGGACTGTGGCCACAGACATTACAAGGCAGAGTTGGAGGCTGTCTGGAGCAGCAGTGACAGAGGCTGTGTTCCAAAACATGCTTGTAGGTCCCAATGAATCTAATGTTAACCACAAATACCAAGCTGTTTAGCCAGACTGCAAATCCACAGCAGACTTGAATGCACTTGCCTTCATCTGCAGCATCAGTGGGTACCATAGATCAGGACTGGGCTGAACTGTATGTGGGACTGAACAGCAGGGACCACTGTAGTGGGGACTTGTAACAACTTGGTATCGGTTGTTAACATTATATTCATAAGTAACCCTATGCTGACAGGTGCTGCAGCCTGGAGATTTCCCTATCACCCTACACTGCTATAAATATCCTTTTCTTCTTCAGGGAAAGTATGTCTCACCTAGCCTATGGGAAACCGCTTGACAGGCTAGTAAAAGAGAAAAGCGGTTTAAATGCCAACTAAAAACAACCTTTGTTTTCTTTTTACATTTGCGAGGTTCTGTGAGAATTCACCTGTCGGAAATTCAACCCTTTTGCAAAATATTTGTTGAATTACAGCAGTGCAGGAATCACAGGGGATGAGATTGGCTCAGTCCAATCCCCACCGCTCCCTTTCTTAAGCAGGTTTTTGCAGACTCAGAGACTTAGGTTCTGGTATTTTGAAGCCTCAGTATAAAGGAGGGGAAAAAAAACCCAAAAGGTTCCTGACTTCAGGAATACAGAAGTGCCTCATTTGACATCTTGATTGTTTCAATTAGCTAAAAAAGAATACCTCACTCAGTCGACAGTCACAGGCAATCCCTCCCCACAGAGCTCCAGCCTGCAGGTAATTCAGAGCCCAGTTCACCAGGAGATACCAGTTGCCCAATCCACCATGCCAGGGGCCTTACCCTGAGCCGTTGCTGAATTCAGAGATTAAATGGGCTAATGCAAGCCCAAGTCAGTCAATCACGGATTCCCAGGAGCCTTGAACCAGGCTGTCAAGCAGCTTGTAAGAATTCTCATCAAATGGCTCTCCCAAGGGCATGAGCTCTCAGAATATCACAGGGAAACCAGGACCTCCAGGAATCTCCCTGCACCCTCCCCCCCATCTTCAGAAAACAGTGCCAACATGATGATAGCATGGTATCCGGGGCACCAGAATGGGAGGAGGAAGGGGACCCATGTCCTCCCATCTTTTACTGGCCATAAGGGCAAGTGATGAGGGCAGAGAAGAGCTGCCCTGATCACTTACAGGGAGCTTCCGATGCTCCTGCATGATACTTTTATGAGACCAAAACCCTGGCCTCTTTCCATTATTAGGGGGGTGAACCCTTGTCTGTCTAAGCCACAGTGATCTGAAAAATTCCTTTCTCCACAATACTGTGGTGTCCTCGATGGCAACCAGGCACCCTGAAAGGCTTCCTACTCCCACCAGACCTCACTGACTGGGATTAATTTCATGATCCCCATTTTATTTGGCCCAACAGGGCTTACCTACATAGATGATTTTATGCCAGAGAAAATTAAACACCTTGGTCCATGTTTATGATAAAATAGGGGTACAGCCATTTCCATGATAGTGTTGGAGGGTTTAGTTACTGTAATGGGAGCTCTTGGCCTGTCTCAGAGTAGCTCTCAGGCAGCACTGTTCATGGACAGACCTCAAAGCACTTTTCCAAGGAGGGGAAGAATGTTTATAGCTGGGGAAACATGCACAGAGAAAAGGCTTACCCAAAGTCACACAGCAGGGCTGGGACTAGAACTTGGAGCTCCAGATACATGGGCCAGTACCTTATCCATTGGCAACAATACAAAGCCATTGAGTTCACTGGGCACTGAAGTGGGACTCGTAAGAGTCAAGTATTAGCAGCATTCTGTATGCCAAATGGTTAACATATTTAACCTGAAGGCCAGTCCCAGCCCTCCCCCAGGAACAAACAGGTCCTTCCCCAAAGTGGAACTACTGAAGTTCTACCTGTACTCTGTGGGGCCAGTTCTTTGGGGGCACCCAGTGCAGCACCCCGCTGCTGTTGGTGGGAGACACTGCACAGATCCATCTGACTTGCATCCCACCAAGCTTCCCAGAGGCTAATCAGATCCAAGGCAGAAATTGTGCTTGTGACGTTTCATAAAATCATAGAGTGCAAATATGCTGATGAGTATGAATATAATGCAACTAAAATATGCTTCATGCTATAGGTCTCTTGTAAGGTATCATTACAAAGCTTATAATTTACCAAGTGTGGCCATCCTATTTGTATAAATGTATCACTCTTGCATCTGAAACTAGAAATATGAAATATAACTCTGAGGCTCTATTGTCATTATGCAAAGTGTGGGCTATTAATGGTGGTTTGGAATCTTGATGGCTTCATCAATCAGGACAATTGACTCTGAATGGCTCTGTCTGCCTGCAGGCCTTCCTGTGAGTCAGGCTGGGAGGAATGAAGGCTTGGTGTCTTAGTGACATGTGACCATGTCACCTGGTACTGAAATCCATCTTAAACTTGGTGCTTTTTCATTGGGGAACATGGGGGGCGGGGCTGGGCAGAAGAGACCCAGACAGACAAAAAAAAAAAAAAAAAAAAAAAAAATTCCCACCATGCGCCAAAGCCATATGAGGGGATGGAACAGAACAAACTGGGCTGTAATCATGAGAAATCCCCTGAACCAGGGCTGCATCAGGGGAAACAGCTATGCCTAGACTAGGAAGGCCTCCAGTCTGAAAGAAACTTACTGAAACATCTCTGAGGGTGAGATTTTATCTGTATTCAGTCTTATTACTGTTTAAAGTATAGACTTACATGTTCTATTTTATTTTGCTTGGTAATTTCCCTGATTGAATTTACCTTACTATCTTGCCTGCTTGTTTATACCTGCTTCTGGAGATTTCCACAACATTCATTAGATGAAGTGGGTCTTAGCCCACAAAAGCTTATGATTCCTAAGATCTGTTAGTCTATAAGGTGCTACAAGACTCTGTTACTTTTGCAGATCCATACTAACAAGGCTACACCTCTGATACTTTGTTTTGTCTGTTACTACTTGGAATCACAGAAAGTAGGATTTAAGTATTTAATAAAAATCACTTTTTATTTATTAACCCAGAATATGCATTAGTACCTGGAGGGGCAAACAGCTATACAGCTCTATCAGTTTTATAGAGGGCAATCTATGAGTTTTGCCCTGTATAAAGCATATACACGGTAAAACAGATTTATGTGGGGTTTGGACCCCATTGGGAGTTGAGCATCTGAGTACTAAAGGCAGAAACACATCTTAACCCGTTTTCAATTAAGCCTACAGCTATTAGAGAACATGGTTCAGACCTGGGTCTGGTTTGTAGAAGGCTAGCGGGTCAGACTCAAACCAGGCAGGGCTCTGGAGTCCCAAGCTGGCAGGACAGGAAAGCAGGGGCAGAAGTAGTCTTGGCACATCAGTTGGCAGCCCCAAGGGAGTTTCTGCCATCTAACCCATCACAGTGCCCACATGGGGTAAGGACACTTTGTGCCCACAAGCAAGATCTCCAGAGCCTGGCTGGGATCATCTCATGCAAATACTGGGCTAGAGTCTGCCACTTTTATATTGAGTTGCACCTCACCTGTAACTACCACCTCATCACCCCCATTGAAACTGATGAGAGTGCTCAGAGTAGGGCACTACCAAACAGGAGAAGGCTTAGCAGAAGCAGGCTTGCTCTGAATGTACTTTTCATAGCTAGAGAGTATTGAGATCTGAATAATTACGCTATTTGGCATTATTTCCTTAGGATGAGATTTCATCTGCTTTAAACAGAACACATGAAAGAGTGTGAAATATATGAGAACCATAACAGTGCCACATTTCACAATATAGGGTCATCCCATAGCATGGACAGAGTCCAGATTTGTACACAGCATCATGAGTACCATTATATAATCAAAATTTGAGTTACCTGTGACAGGGTCCAGTCACCACAGTGGCACCTCCTGCTGATCCACTCTCCCAGTGGGTGCACCCTGTTCAGATGGTACCTCTCCCATGATCCTCTCACCCTGCAAACTCACCTCACTCCAGGAACCACAGCACTCTCTTCGTGACTCAGCTGTCAGGCCAGTCACCTTGTTTCTCCCTTCTAGGGGAACTCAAAGCTCTTCTATGCAAACAATCCCAAGCAGCATTCTCCTGTACTACCCTGATGGTGCCACTGTCCCAATGGCCAGTAGGGGGACACAGACCTGCCCTCTTCTCCAGGCTCCAATCCAAGGACCCTCAGCTCAGCAGGTCTGGGATCTACCTTCTCAACTCTCACTGCTCCTTCCATAGACTGCTGCCTACTCTTCCTAGTCCCCCTTCTCTGGGAGTACCACCTCCAGACCAAACTCCCTCTGCTTCCTAGGGAGTAACTGCTACCTGCAGCCTTTCCCAGGTGCCTTCTCTGGTCTCAGTTCCTGGGCTTAGTAGACTTTGCCTATTCCTGCCCAGCTGAGCCTCCTTTAATCAACTCCCCTGACTCCTTCAGGTGCAGCCTGGGCAGTTAATTGGCTCCCCTGGCCACTTTAAGCCCCTTCTAATTATGCGTGGGGTGAACAACCTATCACAATATGTTTGATCAAAAAAAATCAAATTAATGCATAGAAAATATTTCCTCTCTTACTTGCTCTTGCTTGCTCTTTAAAAACACGTCAGAGACATTTGAGATCTGCGGTGTTCCATAAGATAACATACTTCTAGAATGGACAATGATGTTAGTTTCCTATGCATAATGAAATACACTGGACACTATTGACTGATGCAGGCCCTGGGTCAGCAAAGCATTTGTACATATGATTAACTTGGAACAGGGTGGTGATCCCATTCCTATTCAGCAAAGCATTTAGGTTCCAATTCAGGAGAACACCCCACTTCTGGAAGCACTTAACCACATACTTATGTATTTTCCTGACTAGGGACAGACTTCAGCGTGTGCTGAAGTGTTTTGCCAGATTAGGATCATAAACCTTTTAAAAATTATTAGTGAGTTAGTAATAATTCCCCACTAAAGGCATAAAGAATGCTGCAATATTGCAAATATTAGAAGCAGTAAATGGAAAATTTGTAAAATCATTGTATCATGGGACCTGCAAAGTCTCATAAGGGGTTATACTACTACCCAGAGCACACATAAGGCTGAACTGGATTGCATGTGCCCACCTGGAATGGATTCTAAGAGGAACCCCCAGACAGAGAAGAGCCCGAGGTGGCATGTTGTGCAAACCTAGAATGGATTCATGGTACTGGCTGTGGGTGAAGAACCACCTGGATTGATCCCCATGCCTACACAGTGGACTCTGGCAACAGCCTTTAAGGGGAAAAGAACCCAAACTGCTAGATAGGAAAGCTCATAACTATTGATAAGTTTAGAGCCGGGTTTGCATTTTATGATTTTGTTTTGTGTCGTAACTACTTTCTCTCACTTCTAGTTAAATCTTTATTCTTTCTTAAATAAACCTACTTTTATTTTACCCTATGTGCTCGTGAGTGCTCTGTGGTTTACAGGAGCAGTGGTTTAAGATCAAAGTGGTAAACTGGGGCACACTGCATCTTTAGGGGCAGAGGAAGGGCCAGCTCCAGGCACCAGCCAACCAAGCACATGCTTGGGGCAGCACCTTCTAAGGGGAGGCCAATCTTGGGGCAGCGGGGCAGTGCTTGGGGTTGGTTTGGGTTTTTTTACTTCAGCAGGGCGGCACTTGGGTTGTTTTTCATTTGTTTGCTTGCCTGGGGCAGCAAAAAAGTTAGAGCCAGCCCTGGGCAGAAGACCTGGGATTTCTCTGAGCAATTAGTGTCAGGGGCTGGATGTCACAGTGAAATGATTCAAAGGGACTTGCGCATGTATTGTTAACCCGCTGGCATACCCCAGAGGAGAGCGTTTATGTGCATGAAAGGCTGGTGGCATTAGGGAGTGGACCCCCAGCTACCACAAGAAAGACTCCTTCACACTGGAGGCCGGGGGTATCTAGGTGACTCACAATCCTGAGTGGCCTGAGAACAGTCACAGGAGCTTTACCCTTGTGCCACAGGAGCAGAGCATCAGGCATGGTCTTCAACCCAGATCTTTAGGCTTTTTTACCTCTGCTGGACTCAGGCTACTGAGTGTTGCAGCCAAACATGCTCCTATTCATCACAGCCACCCAGAGTTAAAGTTATTTAATTCTGCAGTGAGAGAAGCTGCTCTGCTATTTATTTCTGAGGATTAAATTTGCCCTAGCCACTTACTAAGAATCCTTTTTACAATCTGGCAGTGGTCTTTGCCTATTAAGCATCTCCAGCTCCAGAGGAGGGATATTGATTTATTTCACTTTTATGTCTGGAAGTATTTATTCCTATTTGCTTTCTCACTTCTTCAGTCTGGTTAGGAAAAAAAAAAATTACAAGACTGGTAAAGCTAAGAGTGATGACTCATGGCTTTCCGGCTGAGAGAGAGCAGGCCAGTGGGATGGAAACAAGCACTTCAGATTATTCTGGGCTGTATCACAGCTTTTATTTCCAGGCTGGAAGTTAGTAAAGCTTCTGGCTGGAGAAAAAACTAATCACATCCTATGGGATTTTCTCTGATGCATCTGTATGCACAGGGTACTTGTGTTCTATGCTACCTGGAGTTGAGGGGATAGCGGGGTCCAGGGATCGGGGCAATGGAGGCTGGTGCGCCCAAGGGGCAGCATGCTGGTGGATTGTTCCTGGAAGTTGAAATAAAATTCCCACCAAGATCAGTGCCTAGCTCAGGGGTGGGCAAACTTTTTGGCCCCAGGGCCACATCAGGGTTGAAAATTGTATGGAAGACCAGGTAGAGAAGGCAGTGCGTCCCAAAACAGCCTGGCCCCATCCCCTATTTCACCCCCTCCCACTTCCTGCCCCCTGACTGCCCCCCTTAGAACTCCTGAACCATCCACCCCCCTGCTCCTTTCCCCTGACAACTCCCTCCAGAGACTCCGCCCCAACCACCCGCACCAAGACCCCACCCCCTATCTAAGCCCCCTGCTCCTTGTCCCCCTGACTACCCGCTCCAGAGACCCCCCTGCCCCTAATCACCCCTCAGGACCCATCCCCTATCCAACCCCTCATCCCCTGACTTCCCCGCCTCCTAGCCACACCCACATCCTAACCAACCCCCCCATTCCCCATCCCCTGACTGCCCCCAAGACCCTCTGGCCCTTATCCAACCCCCTGGCTCCGGCCCCCTTACCATGCTGCTCAGAACAGCATGTCTGGCCCGGAGCCAGACACACTGCCACGCTGATCTGCCCCCAGAGTGCTGCTTGTGTGGAACGCTGAGGCTGCCAGGGTAGGGGACAGCGAGGGAGGGAGAGGAGCTACCCTCCCCAGCCGGGAGCTCATGGGGCCGCACAGAATTAGTCTGCGGGTCAGATGTGGCCCACAGGCTGTAGTTTGCCCACGCTGGCCTAGCTGCTATGAGGATTTAAAAGCCAAGAGTGCTAAGACTGGAAAGAAAACGGACTATGCTGTCATTTGTTTCAAAACACCCACCTCTAACCATTTTCAGCTCTCACTACGTACTGCCCCAATTCTGCCTACTGCCATTTGCATCACTACAATGAAGGGATTAACCTGTGCCAGCGAATGCAGACCTTTGAGAGGAGTGATGCACTGTAATGGAGAAACACCAAGGCCATGGGCATGATTCTAAACTCACCTACATGGGTAGCAATGCACAATAATCCTCTTGTAGCCAATGAAATTAACACCAGTCCCAGATCAGATTCACATGGTAAGGGGTCGATTCTCCACTTTATTAAAGGGGTTTTGCAGGAGTGTAACTCTACTGAAGTCAGCGGACCAGTGTCAATTTCTGCATGAAAGTGACTTCAGTGGTGCCCAGTCAGTCTACACCAGCAAGACGCTAGACTTGTACACTTTTCTGTGGAAGGAAGGTCAACACTTTGCCTGTATCTTAAAGCAATTCTGCAACAGACAGCAAGTCCATACTATGCACAAGAGATGGGCGTGGACCAGACTCACACATCCCACCCACGCACAGCACAGGATCAAGACTTTTCACAGGGCAAACTCTCTCTCTAATTTATATTGCCGTATTTCTATTTCTTCCCCCTTATTAGTTTTGGGAAGGCTCCTGGATTTGTTTTTGTTGGTACAAGTATGATTGCGTTTTTAATATATACAGCAAAGTCACCTAAAGCCCTGGATTGGCTCTTTTTATTAATGCACTATGTACATCCAAATAAATAAAAGAGACAGCACTATAAAGCAAGCCTGCTCCTTTTGCAGGCTGGAAAGGTCATACGACTGGTTGCCCTTCTCCTGTTTCAAGACAATTTAAGTCGCCCAATGTTTAGAGACCAGACCCCTCCTGCTCCAAGCCCATAAAGAAACTGGAAAGTGCAGTTCTGATCTCTGCAAATAAGTTTTAGGGAGGAATTAACTCATGTCACTGCAATTTACATCTGCCATTTCAGCTAGCTGGGGACTTCTCTTTCAGGCTTAAAGTACCAGGGGATCCTGTGTTTCACCCCACAGTGGTGGGCAAAGCGATCCTTGCGTTATCAGTTTGTACATCCCCATGTAAGTCACTTTAGGACCTTCAGGGGGCATTCTGTAAAAGGAAGGAGTGAAATCCAGGACTCTCACTGACTGCAATGGGGTGAAATTTCACCCAGGATGTTTATTAGTTCCTGTTTCTAAGAAAAATCCATAGGTCCCACTCCCTAGCTGCTACTCCAGCTTTAGTGAGGCAAAATTCCCATTGACGGGGCATGTGCAAAGCGGGTCAGGCAGGGACACAGACCACCTCCCAGTAATCATCAGGGGCACAGAACTCCTCCAACACCAGGCCCATGATGGAGGGAAAGGGCAGGAGAGTGAACTCCTCTCAGTCCCAGGGCCAAAAGAGTGAGCTCCTACTGAGAGGGAGCACGGGGACTTCCAGAGGCTGATTTTACCAGGCACTTCTTGCAAACATAACTGTTCCTACCTCACTCTCACATGTGAGCAAACTCCAGGCAATGTTTTCAGCCAGGCAGCCCTGATGCAAATGTTCCTTGCAGCTTGTTTTTTGGAAAGGGTTTTAAATTTCTAGAAAGTTTATTACAAGAGATTGACAGTCCCCGAATGTGTCAATTTGTAGAGTCCTGTTGTTGTCGTCAGGGTTTTTAAAAACAAAAAAAACCCCACAACACTATTGTTAGAGAAAGGGAGAGCTTTGGTTAAAGTGCTGGAGATCTAGGGTAAATTCTCAGCTCTGCCATAAACTCTCTGCAAACTCCTGGTGCATCGGTCTCCCACCTACGAAATGGAAGATGTCACAATATTATTACTTAGTGGACCAAGATGACCTAACACCACAGAAATAAGGGTCCGGGGGTTGGGGAAGAGAACAGAAGGAAGCAGTTGTTAGGAAACAGCTGTATCAGTATTTGTTTTACACCCATTTTATTTTTAAACCTAAAACCTCTAAGGTCAGCCTGCTCTATGTTTTTCCAAGTGCAATTTAAGTATTTTTCCCCATTTGGGAACCCAAAGTTCAAGTCTTTAGAAGAGAGGCAGGCCCAAACACTCCCTGGTTCAGTATTGTACCTTCCTTTACAAGGGTCTGGCATGTCTCCTACACCGCTCTGCTCCTATGCTTCACTCTAGCTTTCCTGGGTGTTCCTCAGTTTCCACTCTCCCAGCTTTCAGGTGCCTACCTTCAGGAAGCAGGACTCCTCCTCCTCCTCAACTGTATCTTCCCCTTTTCTCTTAGAGGAGGGAGCTGGGTGATTGATATAGGACCTGCCCACTCCCAGCAGCTTTTGCCAGGATTAGTGAGTAATTAGTGCCAGTAGACCACACCCTAGGTAGAGAGGGGGCAGTACCACCTACAGCTACTTATTTGAGGACTTTGAGGTTTTATTCATTTTCTTTGTACCCAGTGGCATTTCAGTTTGTCACAGGTGATAATAAAACTCCCTTTCTCCCATTCTGCGTCATCCTATTTAGATTTCAAGATTTGGAGGGCAGGGATTGTCTTTTACCACGTTTGTTTGTATCCACTTAGTGCCATGCTCCTTGGGTGACCAGACAGCAAGTGTGAAAAATCGGGACGGGCGTGGGGGATGGAGGGTAATAGGAGCTTATATAAGAAAAAGATCCAAAATCAGGACATCTGGTCACCCTACATGCTCCATACTGGAACCTAGGTGCTACCATCATGCAAAAATAAAAATAATTCCTTTTCAATATGGGGTAAAGCCCTGACTCCCAGGCTGTGCCTCCCCATTCCATTCTGTTAACACACTGCAGTGTTGAGCTGCAAATCCCAGCACCCCCACCTTGCTAGTCCAGGCTTTGATCCACTTCTCAGCTCCTTTGCCAATGCAGCTCATTCCTGACCTGCGCCCCTTGCTATTTCAGGGTTGAATTACCACACTGTTTTTGCTAATGCCACTTATTCCCGCCCACCATCATCTGTTACCATTGAGACACCAGAGCAACGGCCCAGCTAGTAGAGAATGTCACAATATTTCCCTGCGTGATTCCTTAGTATTTCCTTGCTACGGTCTCATGTTTGCTTTAGTTCCTTTTCTTCACCACAGCTGAGCACTCTGCAGCTGTCCTCATTGAGCAGCCAGGAATTACTCCTACATTCCTTTCCTGAGAGCTGTCATTCCGAAGTCATCATTGTGAGCGTTTGAAGTGGTTCTTTCTAATGCGCATGACTCTGCGCTTGCCTATGCTGTGTTACCCTACATTTGGTAGGGCCACAATTGTTTATGTACCTCAGTCCTGACCAGGAGAGGCCCATGATTCCAGTGCTGGACCTCCAGAGGCTCTGATCTCTTGTACCTCCCGCCGTGAGCTCACCCACACCTCCCTTAACCCACATCCCTCTTGATCTGCGGTGACCCTGCTCTTCCAGTGCCATACCCTCATATAGCCCCATCAATGCATCTTAATCCTGACCTGGATTTCAGTCCAGCCCCCATTTCCCATAACTCTGCCCACACAACTGAATGCTGTTACTTCAGCCCTGGGTCCCCACACACTCTGGCCAATGTACATAACATTTGAGCTGTACTAGCTTTGTTGTTCCTTTACGAGGAGCCCACACAGCCATACCAGTGCATACAGAGACTCTAGCTCTTCCCTACAACAAACATGCAATGAGATCGCTACACTTCACAATTTGCCAGGCCCAGATCCTCAGTTGGAATCAATGGGCATTAGCAGCCTAAATATATTGGAGGCTGCTGGATGTCGAGGTTTGGAAATATGGTCATCAATGTGTTAGGGATGAAACTGATACCACGCAGAACTAGAGTTTTCTTTGCTTTCCTCTAAAGCACCAGGGATTGGCCACACTTGGTGCCTGACTGGCATGCCTTGCTCATAGGCTCAGGGGCGGGGTGGGAGGTCTGTATAATTTTTAGTGGTACCCAGAACGGGTCCAAATCCCTCCCCACACACACATACACACATACGTGCCTAAGGCTCTGGAAGGGAGTTTGGGTGTGGGAGGAGTGCAGGCTCTGGAGGGGAGTTTGGGTGCTGGGTGTGGGCTCTGGGCTGGGACGGAGTATTGGGGTGCAGGCTGTGGGATTAACTTCGGGTGCTGGGTACAGGCTCTGGGCTGGGGTATGGTGTTCGAGTGCAGGATGGGGGGCAGGGTGCGGACTCTGGGAGAGGTGAGAGGGGTGCAAGCTCTGGAAGGGAGTTTGGGTGCTAGGTAGGGGCTCTGGACTGGGACGGGGTTGGAGTGCAGGAAGGGATTTGGAGTGCTGGGTGCAGGCTCTGGGAGGGGTGTTGGGTGCTGGGTGTGGGCTCTGGGCTGGGAGAGAGGGTTGGGGTGTGTGGAGCGTGGGGCATGGGGCTGGGATAAGGTGTTTGGGGTGCAGCAGGCAGGCTGCCTGGGGCTGGGGTTGGGGGGGTCAGAGAGGAGGACTCCTCCCAGCCCTCTCCCCACTGGCAGCAGCAGAAAGCTCCAGGGGAGGAGCTCAGGGCTGCTCAGGAGATCCAGCCAGGATAAGCCTCCCCCGCAGGCATAGCAGCCGACTCTGCTCCCTTGTAGCCAGCAGTGGCCAGTGAGGGAGCGCTGTGCAGAGCTGCAGGGGGCAGCCACCCAGTGCCCAGGGCAGGCAGGGATGCTCGGAGGAGGCGCACAGGGGCAGCAGGAGGGGCTGGGGAACACTCCAGGCAAGGCACACAGGGGGGTAGCAGGTGATGACAGGAGAGACACCCAGCCCTGAACATTGGTGGAGCTGGGTCCCGAATCTGCTGGAGCCAGGGCACCCACTGGCCCATATAACTCACCGCCCCTGGGGTTAAATTGATTTACAGCTATGAAGGAATTTCCCCCCAGGGACGTTGGGGTTTTATTTGCCTTTCTCTGCAGCGTAGGGCATGGATGGTCCGCTAGCATCAACTGGGCATGTGTCTCCTAATCAATCCCTTACCCTCAGAGGGGCCTTGGTGGTACCTCAGTCTCTCCAGACCTCTGCCTGTGGCACACAAGGCACAGTTTAGTCTGCTCAAGATTGAAATGCTCTGGGTTAACTGAAGGCACCGGGCTCAGTACAGGAGTAACTGGGTGAAATATAATGGCCTGGGATATACAGGAGATCAGACTAGATGATCTAATGGGACCTTAAACTCTCTGCAGTCGCTGAAACCTCTCAGCTGACAACCATCATCTTAGGAACCCACCTGAGATGATCCCTTCAGACTCTGGGCGGGAGAGACCCTCCTGACAGCAGTTAGTGGGATAAGGGGGCAGGCACTGACATCCCTAGTGAATGGAGACAAATGAACTCGCACACACATCTCCAAAGGTGGAGTGGAAAACGGCAGAGGCAACGATGCAGGAGACAGGGCTCCACTCTATGTGATTAGAGATTAAATGATGGTTTTAAACATGGCTCTGTCCCTATTTGGCTCCATTGATGCTGACAGTAGTTCAAACACAGTTTCTTCCCCTGAGCGCCTGTCTGGGACCAGGAGTGAGGCGGGACGAAGCCGGTATGTTTTCCTAGGTGGAGGCAGGGGAGCCTTTGCTGCAAGACACACTCATTCCTCTGCGCCCAGCAGAGTTCATTTGTTCTCAGTTTTCACATCCTCCAGGTTGGCTCCCAGTGAAGGACACACACCGGGGAACGCGGTGCCTGAAATGCAGACAGGCCCCTAGCGGGATTTCCAAAAGTGCCTTTAAAAATCTGGCCCAGAGCGGTGAGAATTCCAGGGCGCGTGTACCACGCAGGCTACTTATTGCTGCTTCCTCCTGATCTAACAGGAGCTGAAATTTCCATTAATTAAAAATATAAATAAATGAAACACAGGCAGGAAAGTGAGATGGTGGCAGCCTGCCCGGGAGCCTCTGCTGAAAGCAGCCAGTTCACGCTTCATTAGCATTTTCCCTCCGCAAACTCGCTAGCACAGCCTTTCACTTTGGATCAAACACAGACAGCGAACTTCCCCTTTGGAGGGGATATCTCCCCGCGCCGTGGCCTTCCTCTGTCTTAAAGGAACGGCACTTCCTCTTCTGCTGCTCCCCCAGCCTCCCAACTCAAGGGCGTAGCTATAGCTTCATAAAAATGCAGGGAGGTGCCCATTTTGAAAGCTCTCATGCTATCAAGATGGCAAGCACTGTGATGTGGCGTTAGTCTCCTCTACTGCCTCCTTCCTCTCCTTGGTAGAGGATCCCTCTCTCAGCCAGGACTGTTTTTTGTTGCTTACATGTTTTCTTATCACCAGGGGGATGGACTGGATGCCCTCTTGATCTCCCTTCCTGCCCCACCTTCTCATCATCTTATTCAAACTATTCCATTTGCAAGAGGAGAGGGGCACAGAAGAAGGTGTCATGGAGTGTGGGGGAGTCAGGGCCCTGCACCCCCACTTCCTTGGATTCACAGTGACTCTCAGCCAGCCAGTAGATTAGAAGGTTTATTAGGGATGACAGGAACCCAGTCCAAACCAGCACTCATAGCTACAAACAGGACCCCTTATCAGGCCCTGTCAGCGGGGCAGGGAGGTTAAACCCCAAGCTTAGGGCTCCCTCCTTTTCCCCAGCCAACTCTCCACTCCAAACCCCTGTAGCTGTCTCCCTCTTCCTTTGTCCTCCTTCCCAGGTTCTAGGTGTCAGCTCCCCCTCCCCCTTCTCCTATCAGATTACAGCTCCCAGGTATTTTCCCTTCAGAGAAACCTCCCATCTCCAGTGAAACGCCGAGATCACATCCACCCTGCTCCCTGCTCCCTCACAGAAGGGTAATATTGTACAGTCCTACCAGAGCTAGTGGGAGTTGCTGTGACGCTCCCTGTATACTCATTTCTGGAAGCTCTTGTAGGCTGAAGGAGAGAACATAAAGCACTGCACAAGAGGGTCAGAGACCTTGCCCACCTCTGCTGTGAATGACCTTGAGGAAAGTCACTTCCCCTCTCTGTGCCTTTGTTTCCCCCTCTGTACTACGATGATCATGATATTTACCCCTCCCTGCTTTCTAAAACTGACAGCTCCAAAGAGCCAGGTAGCCTTGTCTCAGCTCTCACTCCTTCAGGAAGAGGGAGGCTCCCGGAGCAGCAGTTCTTGCATGAGTGACTGGCACAGGAGAGCAGTGAAGCCAGGACCAAGGGACTTTGTCCTCACCCTGCTCTAGCACAGAATGATTGTCTAGCCATTGCAGCCAGTTTTCACCTGCTTTCTGGCCCTGGTTGAACAGCCCTGCTGGGGACTCAGCCAGACAAGAAGAGGAGGGTCTTGGGGTCATGCATTGGATGGCTCAGCCCCGCTCTCCCTGCTGTCCCTCTTTGCCTGAGGACCATTCCCTTGCTGTTTCCATTCTCGGGGTATCACAGCACAGATCAGGGCAACCAGGGTTCAGCTGATCACCAAATTTGGGGTCAGGAATGAATTTTCCTCTAGGGCAGATTGGCAGAGGCCCTGAGGGTTTTTCGCCTTCCTCTGCAGTGTGGGGCACAGTTCACTTGCTGGAGGATTCTCTGCACCTTTGAAGTCTTTAAACCATGATTCGAGGACTTCAATAACTCAGACATAGGTGAGAGGTTTAGTGCAGGAGTGGGTGGGCGAGATTCTGTGGCCTGCGTTGTGCAGGAAGTCAGACTACATGATCATAATGGTCCCTTCTGACCTTAAAGTCTATGAGACAAAGATTCCTCTGATCACATTCAATCCTGGTGTAACACCACCCATGCCAGAGATGAACAAAGCTGTTGTCTCTTCAGCAGGCCCCTCTTCAGACAGACGGACAACTGGCGTCCCAACCCAGCTCTTTGCTCTGTTGTAAAGGGTCAGATATGACTCCAGACCTTGGTCCCTTATTCCCATCTCCAGCAAGGAGCAAGGGCTAGGCCAAGACAAGACGTGCCGCTCTGCTGGGGAAGCAAGTTTTCCTGTGTCCCGGCTGGAACGTGTCTGAATCTGCATTCTCAGGGCCCAGAGGGTTGAGCCTTGCACAAGGGGAGGTAGAAAGAGTGGAGGTGGGGATGTAATGGGCAGCACTGGTCAGAAGTTTGGAAGACCCCCGGCCATGCATCCATCCTGAACTGAACTTCAGAGCCCAAGCAGTCTAGGCCCCTATAGAAACCTCCATTCACTGTTGGCCAGTCCTCTGAGTTGAAACGGCTTTAGAGGGGCGTAAAATGAAGCACACCCCTCTCACCTGTCCCCTGATGGCTTGGGGAGGGGAAAACTGTGTCCAGCTGAGCCTGCAGGGGAACTGTCCCCAGGGCCCGCTGGATTTAGAGACCACCATCCTGGTGTTTGTGGCATGCAATTGTGCAGGGAAGGTGGAGCTTGTCACAATATTAGTTTTCAAAACAACAAAGAGGTAGATCCTTGGTAGGCATAAGTCTGAGTAGCTCCGTTGGCTCTGCTGGCTCAGATGGCTTCTCTCAAAAAGCACCGTGGCCCAGCGGGAAGGACACAGGACTGCAACTCAAAGGGGTTTGAAGCCTGCCTCTGCTATGACCTGCCATGTGACCAAGGCCGGATTAAGACCTTTAGAGGCCCTAAGCATTGAAAAGGTTATGGTGCCTCCCCATATGTAATTCAAAATAAAAACAATACTATACTGTAAAATAAAATTATATTGTTTGAAATGACACAAAACTTACATGTATGCTGAAATTAAAATAGCTCTTTCTAGATTTTCTGATTTTGCAAAATTCTGGATAAGTTCATCGAAGCTGACTCGACGAAGCATGTCCGCTTCCATACACAATAGGGATAGTCTTTCAAGTCTGTCCTGACACATTGTTGTTCTCTGAGGGTTTTTTATCCTTTTCAGCTGAGAAAAAAAGCATTCTGTGGAACAGTTAGTAATCATCAATATTAGAAAAATACATAGTGCAATCTCTACATTTGGAAATACACATTGTATTCCATCTTTCAATATTGTGTCATGTGACTGAATTTCATTTTTCCTGTTTCATTAAACTTTGTGTGCCTATAACAGTGGAACTGCCATACTTCTCCACAGAGATTCATGTTCAAGTCAACAGGGTATGAGTCAACAAGCTTTTGGGAACTTTGTGAATATTGTTCATGAGATAAGTAGATTTTCTTTTCTAAACGATATGGACTTGATACTTCTTTGTATACTTCACCTCTCCTTTTCATATGAGCTTGAAGTGTATCAATTATACTGCAGTAAGTAGATATGGGAAATTTGTCTCTAGGATTCAATGCTGTTTATGTTGCACTGCTATCATTTGCTTGTTTTTTCCTGATTTGCTTGCGGGACTGGGCTTCTTTGTAGTTAGTATCAGGCAAGATATCTTTTGATATGTCTTCAGATCTTTCGAAATCATTCCTCCAAGTGTGTAAGTGGTCTGATAATGATTGACAGAGGTCTGCACATGTTTTCAAATCCAATTCTTTTTCTTGGAGAGCTTTTCTTGTGTGGTAAAAGTGTTGTAAAATTTAATTCCATATGGTCAATATGAATACAAACCGTAGTTCTTGCATCTTGTTTGCAGTGTTTTCTGCCTCTCATATAGTTTCTCCCTTTTGTAATTCGTCTTCAGCTATACTTTCTAATGCATCCACAATCTTTGAGTAGGACTCCAGAATTGCACTTGTTGCCACTGCACGTGCCTCCCAGCGAATATTAGAAAGAGATTTCAACACATGATCATTGCCCAAATATGTTTTAAGACTACTTTGATGCTTTTTTTGAAATATCTTTTTAAAAAAACAAAACAAAAAAAACACTCTTCTTTTTTGGTGCCCCCTGCTGTGCTGGTGCCCTAAGCACGTGCTTAGTCTGCCTGTTGGGTAATCCAGCCCTGCATGTGACCTTGATCAAGTCACCTGCCCTGTGTAAGCAGTTTGGGACAGGGAGTGTCTGAGTAGGTGACCATACAGTGTCTAACACAATATGGCCCTGCTCTCAGCAGGGGACCCTAAGTGCTATCATCATCATTAGCGCCTCTAAGCGAACATTTCAATCTTCCAACAAACCTCCTAATAAAGAAGAAATGAGACTCCATTCACTTTTATGGGCACAATTGACACATTGCAAGATCTTAATTGAACTGAAAACAGTTTCTAATAATACTACGTTGCTAAACTGATTCATTAAAGTGGCCCCAGATGAGATGCCAGTGTCGGGCATGAGAAGAGGTGAATCAAAGCTAGGAGAACATACAAAATGCCATGGTCTTGCCACCTCACCAATACCCTTGGCCTCCTATGATGTCTCCATCAGCACTGAGCCTCTGAACTAGAAGTCCTGAAGCACTTAAGGGTTTAAAAGAATCTGTCTTTAAACCAGGACCACTAAGAACATAGACATAACTAGATCCAAAGTCCATTCACACACATACCTTGTGTTTCCAGCAAGTGATCTGTGCCACGTAAAGAGCTGGTGCAGATTACTCCCCCGCAACATGTGAAGAACTAAAGATGACACTAGGATTGCCTGAATCGCAGTCTTGGTGGGGGGTTAGACTAGATGAGTCTTGCCGTCCCTTCTAACCCTATATTGGATGAAGCCAAAGTTGAACCTGCTATAAGCTAAACACCATCATGCAAAATTGATTGCACCGAATGAGATTTTAAAAACACGCCTGACACATCACAATGAATTTCCACTGGAATGTTCCAAGACACTTCTCAGGGAGGGCTAGTTCCTTGCTGCATTGCCACTTCCTACCCACTGTTCTTTCAGCACCAGAGCTGTTCAAAATAAGTTGCAAGAATATGTGCACACACAAGGGTACTTTTTCTGTTGTTTTTGAGTGCAAATTAACTGTTTTCACTCAAATTAAAAAAGAAAAAGTTCAATCTTAGACACCAAGCCTGGAACATTTCAGCCCAAACAGAGAAGAAAGTTCTGACTTTCTGAAAACAGGTTAGAATGGAAAATATTATGCAATATTAATTGTAGCTGCTGCTGCCACTCCAGCTGCAATTGTGTACTTGGGCAGTTTGAACACAGACAAATACACAGCTGAGGCAACTAAGGAATGGCTTAGTAGTCTAAGCATGTCAGTCATTCTACTTAGACTTGCCAATGCCAGAAGTTCAAAGTTTGGTGTGTTTAAGTCAGTCCTTTGTACATCTGAGAAATAAAATTTAGTTCCCTACTATTTACTGCCTCTTTCAGCTGAGGCCTTAAAAAATTAGCCAATGCCGCACTTGTAATGTCCTTAACAAATCCCACTGTATGGCTTATAGGAGTAAGTGGGTTACCCTGGTGTCCTTTCCCAGCCACAGCTGGTAGGGTCTAGAGCTGACTGCTCTCCCTCCAGAAGTAGCTGCAGCTAGTAGTACTGTGATTCTTGTTTGTAAAGTTATTATTTTTGTGGTGGTGGCATCCTGAGGGCTCCATGGTGCGAGGTGCTGTACATAGATATAGTGAGAGACAGCCCTGACCCCAAAGAGCTTACAGCCCAAAAATAAAGCACAGCCCAGAGAAATATAGGCCCAGAGAAGGGAAGACTCTTGTCCAAGGTCACTCACTAGGTTGGTGATAAAGCCAGGAATAGAACCCATGTCCTCTGCCTCCCATGCCAGACCCCACCCCACTAGACCACCTTCTTTCCAAATTAAAATGCCCTGGTTTCCCTTAGTTTGCATTCATAGAGCACCATTCCTCATATCTGTTCATAAAGAAAACAAACTTGACAAATAAGTCACTTGTTTGTGCAACAAAGCTTTCATTCGGCTTTGTAATGCTGAGGTATGTTATGACCCATCATTGCAAAACTCAGCTACATCTTCCCCTTCCCGAAAGCAAGAAGTGCCAAGGTAATAAGCGAATGATATTGCAAGACCCTGCACTGGGATTCCCAGCTGACAAATAGTGGCAGCAGAGCGGCCCACGCACAGATAAAAGCCATATACCTTCCGCTGTATTATTACATGCATTGTACACAGAGCCTGATTCTCTGCTCACATCAGTATCAGATGAGTGAACTCCACTGCAATGAAGTTGCACCAATGTAAAACTGGTATAAGCGAGAGGAGAATCACATCCATAGTATGTATTTTCTAATAACGACTGTCACATATATAGCACTTTTCAGCCAAAATCTCAAGGCACTGGGAAAGCTTTGCAGACAAAACCAGAGAGACCCGGACAAGGAACACTGAAACGCAGCTATCGTTGGAGAAAAGGTAGTAGCCTCCAGACAGTATCCTGCAGAATAATGAATCCACCTGAAGCTAGGGGCGAGCTTTCGTAGTTTGAATGTAGCCCCCCGGATGGGTTTTGCCCAGGACACCTGCTCTTGGAAAAGGTTACAGTAGGGCTGTAAGGACCATAAGTGGTCAGGGTGGAGGGCAGAAAAGGCATCACCCAAAGGCAGCCTTGTACCCACAGCACCATAACCAAGAGGGAAGAGTGCCACGAGTCACCACTATTAGTGTGACACTGCACTGTGGCGAAATCCAGGCCCCCCTGAAGCGAATGACAGGCTGCAACTGGCTTCAACAGAGCCAGAATTTCACTCCATGGGTCTCCACTGGAGGTCTCTCATCCAACCTTATTTAGGCCCAGTCTACCCCCAAAGTTACACCTGTTAAACAAAACATGTGTTTTATCATCTATGTCTTTAAACCATTGCAAAACCCTGTGTAGACACTTAATTTGATTTACTCCTGGCTAAGATCCATCTAGCTTAAGATGAGTCTTTGCCAACTGTAGCTAAACTGATATAAGCCATGGTCAAATCAGATTAAGAGTGTCCACACAGGGAGTTTGCATCAATTTTAGTTGAACTGGTGCAACTTTTGTGCCAAGAGCAGCCCTCAGCTTGAGACCTGCCTTACCCACAGCTCACAGTGGCCTGACCACATGTGGACTCATATATGCTGCTAACAAGTTATTCCTCTTTGCTCGACTGTAGTACATCTGCTACCCACTTTAAGCTGGGCCATCTGCCTTGTACAACCAGGGTGTCCAGAATATAAAGAGTTGCTCAGGGTGAGCAAGACACATGTAGGAAGAGAAGACAGCACTCCAGGTCTATTCCTTTCTATCTCAGCCCAACCTTTGCACTCAGTGTACATGGCACTGGGTTTATTTTTTAGCCAAAGTGTCCTTTATTCGGGGCTGCTGGAAGATAATGAGGGATTGGTTTCAGAGAGCCATAAATCTGCCAGCTGCATATCAAGGCTTCTGAGTAGCAAGGGCACAGGCAATTGTCCAGTGGAGGGAGGGCGGGGGACAGGTCACAGCAATAACTCTTGCAGTATTTGTCCCACAAACAGAAGAGGTTTACATAGCTTTCCTGGGCAATCACTGGGCAGGAAATAAATCTTGGTAGAAACTCATCTTCTCCTCCAGCCTGCCACTGAATCTCCTTGAGGCATGCCCCTAGCAATGCCCCAAATGCCTTGCCACAAGATGTCATTTACACAGCTCATGATTCCACTCAGTAGAACCAGGAGAGAAATGTACTGAATTTAATAGCATTGTTCCAGGTAATCTCTGGCCAGTTATAATCAATCGGCCATGCTTACTGCAGCATGATTATACCCATCCTTACAGTGCTGTGGGTGCAGGTCTGGTAGAAGAGCTCTGCCTAGGGCAGAGACAAGAGGTGGATGTAACATGTACAGGTATAATAAGCCCCTGAAGAGATAGCACTGAAATAATGCGCATAGAAGTAATTAGAGAGGCATGGGGGAGGAGATTCAGATTCAGATCTGGCTTAGCTTTAGGCTAGGATTCAGGCTGGAGGCGGAATGTGAGTTTGGACTGAATAGCACCAAAATCCACAAGAGCTGTTCTCATCAATCTTTTAATGATTACTACACCTATTGTACTAGGTCCTATATAGATACACAGCAGAAGGCAGTCCCTGCCCTGGAGAGCTTACAGCCTAAATAGACAAGACAGACCAAGGGTGGAGGAGGAAGGGCTTTATAGATGGGGAACAGAAGCACAGAGAGTGATGAATTTCTCTAGGTGACAGTCGACCTGTAGCAGAGCTGAGAAATGAACCAGTATCTGCTGTCCCCCAAGCCAGTGCCTTAACGACAAAACATTTCCTCTGCAACCCCACGTGGCATCCTCCTCCTCCTCCTCCTCCGCTCCCTGAATTCTTCCTCACCTGGAGCCACAATCTCCCAAGTACGGCCCTTCTGGCAAGATTGCAGCTGCATCCAAACCGGAAATGTATGACAGACCCACTCCAGATCTGGCTCAACACTGAAGTCATGGGGGCAAGTTCCAATGTGGGGATTCAAACGGGGCTCAGCATTGCCCTGTTGGCTCCAACTACACAGGAAAGCAGAAACACATGCAGCATACAAAGCAAAGGCAGCATTCGCAGCTGACAGGATCACAAGAACTCAAATTTGGCTTTTTTTGGTTTTTGGTCAAGGGAACAGGAGCTGTCTTGGGGGAAGGAGTGTTCCTAGCAAAAGCAAAGGACAGGCACACAGAGGCAGAGGAGAGCAATGCCTCCTGCACAAGCCATGCTGCCAGGGGCAGCCCTGAATGGAGGCTGTGCCTGGAGGCCCCTTGTGCGGGTTTCCATGGTGTGCAGGGGAATAGCTTTGGCTCTTACTAACATTGCTTTGTGCTGTAGGTTTGACAGGGGATGAGAATCTGGCAGAGACCGGCTGGTCCCTCCAAGCCTCCTTCTGCCTCCTCCCCTCCCCCACCCTGAACTGGAGACCTACGGAGCTCACAGAGAGGACATTCTGAAAGTCAATGGATGCCGTGCACACTCTTTTCCCTTCTTTTGCCCCACTGCCCACAGCCATGAACCCCAGCTGGAGGCTCTTTGTGGTTCACAGAAGCAGAGGGCACCATGGAGATCTAGGGAAGCGGAGAGCTCCTCTGCCGAACTAAACATTTACACACAACCTGAGGAAGAATGGGCCAAGGGAGGAGGACAATGGGGAGAGCGCGGTTACCAAGGTCAAGAGACCCATGGTAGATCTGCATGGGGAGACAGAAGCAATTGAATGATGTGGAGGGAAAGCAGAGGGGGTAGAGTTAAGATCTACTAAGCAAAGGATGCAGCATCAGGCTGCATGGACAGTTCCACTTTCTACGATTTATTACGTTCTCATAAGACAGCTCTCATCCAGCACTCAGCTGCGTAGACTCTGGGCTATGCTGTTCATTGCAGCAAAGCAGCAACATGGACAAATCTCCTGCAGGGATTTAGGCCAGAATATTCATAAGAACATAAGAATGGCCGTACTGGGTCAGACCAAAGGTCCATCCAGTCCAGTATCCTGTCTGCCGACAGCGGCCAATGCCAGGTGCCCCAGAATGAGTGAACCTAACAGGTAATGATCAAGTGATCTCTCTCCTGCCATCCATCACCCCCCTCTGACAAACAGAGGCTAGGGACACCCATTCCTTACCCAGCCTGGCTAATAGTCATTAATGGACTTAACCTCCATGAATTTATCCAGTTCTCTTTTAAACCCTGTTATAGTCCTAGCCTTCACAGCCTCCTCAGGTAAGGAGTTCCACAAGTTGACTGTGCGCTGTGTGAAGACAGATCTTCCTCAAGCACCTACATTAAATGGTTCAGGTTCCAGAGATGCTCAGTGCCTCACTGACAGTTCCCAGTCAAATCAGTGGGTGCTCAGAACCTCAGGGGAAAAACACCAGACTACTTATTTAAGTGCCCCATGAATGGATGGAGGTGCCTGGCTTCAGGTGCTCAAGCCGACACATTTTGGCCTTCGCCAACCCCAGCCCATTTCTCAAGTTTGTGGTGTCATTCTCTTGGAAGCCCCCTTTAAATGACTGCTCGATCAGGGCCACAAACTGACCTATTTTCTTCTAAACCAACTGCTGTAGCACTAAAGAGGAGCCTGCAGGATGCTATCTATACACCTCGGTCCTGAACGGTAGGATCCCAGCTTTGCAGAAGCACAGAGATTAGGCGAATGAAATGTCTGTGAATGTGACAGTCTGGCTCCCTCTGCCTTCCGCACAGTAACAATGCCACCTTGAGGCCAGATGGTTAGTGTGTAAGAAGAAAACACTGTGCTTGGAAAACGTTTGATGAATTCCACGGCTTGCTACAGCTGTGGGTGGTGGCTGTCACGTATAAAGGGAGCCGTAAGGAGCACCCAGATGTTCTAGTATAACCCATGGTTTAAAATAGCACCTAAGACATTGTCAGACTCATAAAAGGTTTCATCTAATACCTCTGAGAATCCCAAAGCGGGGGGGGGGGAGGGTCACAATGTAAAACTCGACTCTTTTCACGGGAGAACGGATCCCAAGCCCAATATAATGTGCATTTGGTTTCTAGGAACATGCCAAGCAGGGCTTGACGAATTTGACCAGCTTGAAGGTTAGCTGCTTTCCTGCTCCTCTGTGTTTGAAGGGCAGTGTCCTCACTTATGCAGTGCAAAAGAACCTTGAAGACATTAGCCAGTGGACATCCCTTGTGTTTGGTGATATGAGAGGGGAAGATGCTGACAGGAGAAATCCTATATCTTGGGGTGACACTAATGCTCACCATTGCTTTCTGAGATCTATTTAAACTAGAGACAGGCCCAAATCAACTATTCTGGTCTGGATTTCAAACACCCTGAAGCTGGGGCTACCCAGATCCAGGGTTTCAGTGTGGCTCATTGTAAAGACAGGTGCATTTGCAGAATGGGGATTCAGATATTCAGCCTCCAGCCCAACAGCGGCTCTAACTGTTTTGCTGCCCTCAAACTCCTTGCTGCCTTCTGGACCTCTCCCTACCTTGGCCTTCCCTCAAGGCCCTCTTCCTCACTCCCTCTCTGGGCTTATTGCTTGTCCTCCATTTTCCAGAACCACAGAGGGACTGCAAAATGGCTCCAAGGCCTTCATCCCACTTAGGCTTCCTCCCACTATCCTCAGGACCCACCTCCTCTCCCAGCTGAGCTTCCTCTTCAGCTGGGCCTGGTCCACCCTCCAGGTGCAACTAGGTGCTTTCATTGAGCACTCTTGCTCCAGTTAACTCTTTCAGAAGCAGGATGGGGTGCATACCCTATCACAGACTGCGAGCGTAGATCAGGGCCCTGCAGACAGACAACAGCCCCCGTGCTGCGTTATGCAATCTTTGAATAAAAGAATGATTGAATTGTTAAATCCAAGTTCCTGATACTTTAATTCAAAGCACAAACACCTAAGGGCTGCAGATTGTCTTAATGTGACCCAGGGGCCACCATTCTAACTCCTCATCTGAGCCAAGCTAAGGATCAGGGCCAGAGAGTGCACTGTGGATGTGAAGTTAGCAGATCCAGTTGACACTGGTGCTGCAGGGCAGGGGAGAATGAGGCCTGGAGTCCATTCCTTTTCCATGCTTTGAAAGCCTAATGTTTTAAAAGCAATCGCTGCTTGAATGAGTATGCTGGTAGACAGTGCACTAGTCCCTTAATAACCTTAATAAAGGCTAAATTATACAATAATTGCTGTTCATTAAAATATGATTCATTCCCCCCACCTGATTGTCTGGGATGCTTCCATCTTCCAGTATCCGGTACAACTCCTGATGCATATGTTATCTGGGTTAGAAGAAAGCCTGCCTCTCCTCTCATCCCCATAGGGTGACCAGACAGCAAATGTGAAAAATCGGGACAGGGGGTTGGGGGTAAAGGAGCCTATCTAAGAAAAAGACCCCAGAATTGGGACTGTCCCTTTAAAATCAGACATCTGGTCACTCTACATTCCTGCCCTCACAATATTGCAGAGGGAGCCTGGGATGACCCAAAGTGGGTGGGATCAGCATAAGAACAATTCTCAGCCACTTTAATTTGATCAACAGAGGCAGGTGAATCTGGGAGGAGATTCTGAGGCATGTCAGTGCTGAGCTTACCTGGCATAGCTTCTCCTCAGCTCTGTGGACAATCATCTGGTTCCATGTAAACTTACGCAAAATTCAGTGCCAGGACATCATGAAGACGCTCTGGTTCCCAGGGTAGCCCAGGAATATTTTACAAACCTGCTGATTCAGTGAGCGTGGGGTCACAGACCGCTCTGCTTTTCCACAGCCTGGGGGCTACCAGGCAGTGGCCCGGCAATAACCATTCCAAGTGCCAGCACGGCTCCCCCTTTTCTACAGAACAAAGCTGGCCTTTGCCCTTTCAGAATTCTGTAGGGGGAGCAAAAAATTGTAAGGGCCCCATGCCAGATAAACATGAGCCACTATATTTCCAGAGGTGTCTGTAGCTGTATTGTTTTTCTCATCATTATTATTATTACGGTGAGGCTACAACTCAGATCAGGATCCTAGTGCACTAGGTGCTGTACGTACACATGGAGTAAGACACAGCCATTGCCTCAGCAAGCTCACAGTCAAAACAGAGAGTTAATATTTTTAATGGTTTCAAGAAAACTTTACTATTCACTTTACTGTCATGCTGTCTAGCTTCCCTTCTGTGATTTGTTCATTACCTAGCCTAGGTTTTAGAACTTAACAGCTTCCTTTTAAGGCCTCTCTGCTGTAGGCACCTTCCTGTGGACACTTCTGAGCTCTGATCTCCCTCCCCAGGGTCTTTTTTTCCACCGAGATTCATTGAGAGAAACTCAAGTCACGGCTCATGTCATTAGCAAATGTCCTCCCTACCGCCTCCCGCGGAGTCCGCGTTTGGCACCTATTTTGCTGCAGGCTCCCAGGTGTCTGTAGCAGCCCTTTAAATCAAAGGAGGTGTAAGCCCGTATGTCTGCAACGAGGGTGGCATGAGAGGTTGGAGGAGGGCACTGATTTATGGACTGCAGGCTGCAGTGGTGCCACACTGACACCCAGCCAGTCACAAACAAACCTAAAGGCCATTTGCAGGCTTAACGGCACAAGGTCACAGAGGTTACAGTCGCCCAAGAGCTGCACAGGCTCGACTGAGCAGAGCTGAAATAATAAGCCTCAAGTGAAAGAAACATCTCCTTCTCTCAGACATGTTCCATTTCCAGTTAAAATACCCCCACCCCAATCAGCATTCAGGGGCAACTCAGGCCTAGTGGTCAGAGCAGTGATAGTCAGTGCTAGTGGTCAGAGCCAGAATCAGGAGTCCAAAGCAGGGCTGGAATAAGGCAGAGCAAGAGCTAGACTGGAGCTGCAATAGGAACAGAGCTGGGGCAGGAGCAAAAGCATGTGAAGGCCTATGGCATATGTTACCAGTATTGGGCAGAGGAATATTTCAAGCCACAAAGTGACACTGAGTCACTGTTTCACCTGTGAGGCTTTTATACCTGTCCTGAGAATCACCAGACCAGCTCCTGGCTTGGGGATTGGCTGGAGCCTGACGACTCATCACATGTGGCTTAATCAGACTCTAGTTCAGGGGTGATCCATCACCTAACATTTAAGCACTCAGAGGCAGGCAATGACACAGTGAAGGTTGCCTATGCAACCTTAACTCTGCCCTGTTGTGAGCATGCACTGCGATGCAAACTTTATGATCACATACTGCATCTCAGACAATAAAATATATGTAATATCAGACACTATTTTTCTACAACCTTGGATACATATTGAGAATATCTTTTAATATTATATTTCATCCCTGTATACTTACATTATTTCCATTGTCATAATGGTCCAGTGTTTCTTTGACTTAAGATTTCACTAGGGTAAGTCCTCGTCTCTCCGATCTGAGGTACGTACTAATTTACTCAGCAGCCAGTATCTGTGTGTACCCCATACTACCTTTGTCCCCCTCTAGAGGCTAGACCAAGTACAGAGGCTGATGAGGCTGCTTACTAGATCTACTCCTTCAGCCCAAGCAGTAGAAGCTCAAAAGATCCAAAGTTCCCAGGTTCAGTCCTTACAAGTGACCCAATAAGGGGCATTGTTACATATATGCCATCACTGCAGCCAGCAGCACTGCTGCCCTGAGATGTAAGCCGAGTAACTATGCAGCTAAACCTTACTTAAGCTTTTGCATATTGTATAGCTAAGTTAGGCATGCAGCTGAAACTGGGCTCTTTGGATGAAACCCTCCTCAGTGCAGGGGATCAGCACCACAAGTCCAGTGCCCTCCTTAAGTTCTCAGGAGTTAAGTGGTGCATAGCCCTTGGGTTGCCCTTCCTAACTGGGGCGGATGTCACTCCTTTCTGCGCTTACCACTGCCATTCACAATGTACTGGGCACGCACAGACTGCAGCTTTTCGAGACTCATAACTCAGTCAAATCCACATCACTTTCCACCAGAGAACTCAGAAATCTGTCTCAGTGAGGATTAACTTGACCAGTTTTCACCCCTATCATTTGGGCACTGAAGGCATCTGGGAAAAAAGTCTCAAGAATTGGCAGATCAGAGGAAAAGGATATTTTCAGGCAGTTTCCTTGTTCCTACAAACTGATGAACCATTTTAGTTCCAGCTTAGGCCTTAGCTACAATTGCAAGTTATACCACACTAAAGCCACCCAGAACGCTCTACCTCACTCCATGTCCACACTGGCAAGGCATGTAGAGCGCTCTGACCCCCTGGCTAGAAGGCTCCTGGTATTCCAGCTCGGTGAGAGGATTAACAGCTGTTGCATATTGGGTAAAACGCTCCAGCGTCAGTGTGAATGAGGTGTTGTATTACTGCGCTCTGATTGACCTCTCGAAACGTCCCATAATCCCCTTAAGTCAAGTGGCCACTCTTCTTCCTCTTGTGAAATTGGCTGTAGGAATGAGGCTATCCTCTTTCAAAGCTCCGTTTCTGACAGCCGGCTGCTTATCTGCTCTGAGACAAAGCAAACGTTTACTGAGGAATGCTGTTTGCTTTGAGTGAGAGAGAGGCAGGGGGAGAAGGGTCTGAATTTACAGGACAGCATGCTGACACACACTCAGCTCCCCAAAAACCCACTCTCTCTCCCCCCACATACACAACACATTCCCTGTCACATTCCACCCCATCCCCCGCATTTGAAAAGCACATTACAGCCACTTGGATGCTGGGATAGCTGCCCATAATGCACCACTCCCAATGCCGCTGCAAGTGTCACAGATGTGGCCACACCAGTGCGCTTGCAGCTGTCAGTGTGGACAGACTGTGGCGCTTTCTCTACTGCACTCTCCAAAGGCTGGTTTTAACCCAAAGCGCTCTACAGCTGCAAGTGTAGCCAAGGCCTTAGAAATAAAAATCACCCTTGAGTAGAGACAAAGACTGGGAAATCTCATCTCGGAAGGGGAACAATCGGGAAAGTTGTCAGCATATTTAAACAGAGGCTTAGAATGGAAACCATTCTGCATCCTTAATTACAGCTGTTCCTGGAATTCCTGCGAGTGCTGCACCTGTGTATAGAATTAGGTTGACAGCCCACTATGTACACTTAGGAGACACCACAGGAGTGAGGTTTGTCGGAATATCCCAGTTCCAGCCACTGAATCCTCCAGGGGCCACTGGAGAGGGAGGTTGATGGAGGCTCATGCCTCATCTCTTCTTCTGTCAGTGGCTCCAGGATGGAAGGCCAAGTCCAATCCCAGCTCTCATGGAGCACATCATTTCATTTGCTGCAGACATGGCACTGGAGGTGCAGAGCTCAGTGTATCCAAGGGCTCAAGTTCCTGTTTGTAACATACCCCACAGAGTCTTAGATACAAGTCCTCTTCCTTTCGCAGCACTTGTATCAGTGGGCTCATGCCCAGAGGGGAGGTACAAATGGAGTTCTACATGAAGTCTGGCTGCCATGCATGATTTATACCAGCTGTATCCAACAGTCATTTACATCTGTCACTGTTAGTTCACACTGGGCCTCACAGCGGCTTGCAATACTGGTTATCTCCCAGCGAACCCAGGAAAAGTGGAGCGTGGTGAACTATCTAGAGAAAGCGCCAAGAGAGCTGAAAGTCCTGCGTGGATGGGATGGGGAGGATCCAGAAAATGTCCATTGCCTATCATGGTGCTGCGTCCATCCTGCCTCTGGGCGCAATGCAGTCCCTCGGTCCTTACCCCAGGGAAAGGAAATGTAAAGGACACCCTGTGAGGCAAGGCTGGCCATCTCGGTCTCCCTCCCTATGTTGTTGTTATGAGCAGAATGATTAAGAACTGCTGCATTGGGACATCCACAGTACAGTTCATGGGCCCATAGACTGGACAAAGCATCTGATGCTGTACTCCTGGAACAGACTGGCTCCGAACTCATGAGTCTTTTCTGTTCTGGGGCCGGGGAGCAACTTGGAACCCCCACAGAGGCTGAGGTGGGTGTGAGAGATCCGGGGGGTGCTGAGGAGACTGAATGGTTGTGGGCCCTCAGGCTGCCTGGGTATGTGAGAGAGAAAAGGCACCTGGAGGAACCAGCACTGAGCACTCCTTCATAGATGAGGCCACAATTCCTGTGGCACTCTTGTAGCTGGGTCCTCCAGCAGCACATAAGAACCATGACTCCCATGGCTGAGCAGTGGCTCCTCTTGTATTCATTCCATTCGCTGGCCAAGAAGGGGTGTCCCTGAACACAGCCAGACTCTTGTCTCTTTAGAAGCCAGTGCCCTACAGCCCATGGTGTGTGGGCCAGGAACAGCTGCTCCTGAGATCCCTTAGGCTGAGAGCCACCAAACCAGCTGCATGAGGGGAAGAAAAAGATGTGACCAGCCCAAAGGCCCCAGCGAAGGTAATCAGCCCCCTAGGCTGCCCAACGGCACCCTACATCCAACAGTGACAGCTAAGCACATTAGCATGGTGCTTCCGCTAAAATGACATGGGAAACAAAGTTGATGTTTAAAGCATCATCATTAGGCTCCAGTGTCGACATTGTATGGTGCTGAATGGGGAAGCACAGCATTTAGATTTATCACTTCAGGTTGTTTGCAGACTCAGGAAGCCAGAAGTGCAGTCAGATGGCTGCCTTCATAGCCATAAAGACTAGAAACAGCCTTTAATGAAAGCTTTGATTACAGAGTAGAATTCTGCAGCAGCATATGGATTCTGTGACTAATTCTGCAGCCAAGGAATGGCATAAATGGGGGGCGGGAGCGGAGAGAGGGATCCAGCAGTCAACCAGGTCCTTCCCCAAGAAGAGGGTAAGGGAGTATGTTCAGAAGGGGACCTTTGGGAAGAACTCATGGCTGTAAAAAGGCTGACCACAGAGGACAGGGTCTGTGTACTCAGCAGATGGAGGTAGGGCAGCCGCTGCTGCTGCCAGGGTGATACAGATGATGTAGCTGCATTGCTTGTGGCCAGGTTACAGCTCTTGAGGTCTCTATCAGCTTTGGTTTGAATTTTCTGTCACTGAATGACCTGTTTTGAAAGCAACAATGTTGCCTGTTGATAGCTATTTGGGTGCGTGCGTGTGTGTGTTCTGTGTACTAAATCTGGCCAGATAGCCCACACGACCGGCTCCGACTGAACTGCCCAATAACCACAGACTCAGTTCATAGCAAATGCACTTGGTCAGGTTTATTGTCAATGAAACACAGTCCCAATGCCCTGGCTCAATGGTTGCAGGTCCACTAACACACGTATGCCCGTTGCAATGGACTAGCTCAGGTAGTGGCAGGACTTTCCACTGTCCCCTAGGCTAGCCAAAGACTCTCCCTCTGAGACTTCATTTTCCATCCCAATACAAAGAAGTTACATATTGCCCCTCTGATGTAGTGAGTTACTGCCCCCTGATGTGGGTTGTTACCACCCACCACCTTGTACGTGTTGGTTCGATCAAAACATCTCTATCCATCACACGGTTTTCCTGACCTCATCGTGGGAGAGGGGGGTGTCAGTGTGTTCTCGTTATCGTTGGGGGAGGGGATTGTGCCAGGCTTTGTTGTGGGTGGGGGTTCTGGAATGTATTTGCGTGAGTGTCCTGTGCCTGGCCTTTCTCAGGGATGTGTGTCTGTTCTTGGCAGGTTCTGTGAGCTTACACGCAGACAGAGCCTGACTTCTGCTCACGGCCTGTCTCTTGCTAACTTTGCTTTATATTAGCAAGGTTTGACCACTACTTTAGTTCAGGCCTCGGGGATTTTTCTGAGCATCATTGGTCAAAACTTCCTTTTCTCCCACTGGCACAGGTCTGGCTGCTGCCCTCCGCCCCAGATGTGGCTGCATTAGAGTGGCTCTATAGATGCATGGGGTAATTTATGAAGCATACTGGAATGAAAGGTTATTATAGAACTTCAGCTGCTCCCTCCAGCCCCTAACAGCAAGAGGTGGATAGTGGGGACTTTGGCATTTTTAAAGTAATGCTGCCCAACTCTTGCTCTGAAACTATAGATATTGTCTCCAAAACAGCTTAGTCATCACAGGATTTTCCGGCGGCGTGGCCCATTGGGTAGTTCTGGGAGTTCCAGCTGCATATAGGGTGACCAGATGTTCCAATTTTAAAGGAACAGTCCCGATTTTTGGGTCTTTTTCTTATATAGACTCCTATTACCCCCACCCCTCTGTCCTGATTTTTCACACTTGCTGTCTGGTCACCCTAGCTGCATAGTCAGCATTGGAATGGGATGAGGAGTCAAGTTAGACAAGCAAGGAATAGTATGGTTAAAAACTGTTTGTGTCAGGGGTAATGGTGGGAGGGGTTGCTCATTCGTCCTGGACTGCAAAATGGCATCAAAGCTCAGCTCTGAGGGAGGAGGGGGAAAAAGAACCGGCAGCTACAAATTACTAGCCAGTGCTGGGTAACAACACCAACAGCTAATTATGAAGGGCGGATCAGCTCTCGCCACCAGTAATTATCTCTGGCAGCGGCTCTCTGAAGGAGTGCAAGGCTGAATGATTGTCTTGTGGGGATAACATCGCGAGGCACCCAGAAATATTACATGGGGGAGAGGTTGAAAAAGGGAAAAGTCCCAAGTAGCAATGCTTGTCATCTCATCGCACTGTGAATGTGTTCAAGTCCACGCCTGGCTTCCTGATGAGGTTCCCAAGGTAGGCGCAGCTTCACAACACATGGTCCAGAAGGGATACAGTGTCTTCCTGATGGATCCGCTTTATAAACAATTGCACAACATTAAGAGCGGGCCCACCTGGGCCTCCCTCGGACTGAGTGTTGGGCCCACTCAAATAGACCATAAGGCACTCAGGGCAAAGGCTCTCCAATTGGAGACAAGGTCTGAGTGTAATCTATCTAGAGGCATGTCCAAGTAACCTGTGCTGGAAACGTTGCTGTGATTCCATGGTCACCTAGGACTTGACGGCTGTCACTGTGCAGAACACCATGGTCCTTTGCAATGTTTTAGCAGCATGGACAGAAGTCAGATCCAATAGCACAGGCTTTGGCCATTTGAGCTCAAGGAAAGTCTCTATTAGCATTTTGCACAAGAACAATTTTAACACATAGAGACACAGACACACACAGAGTCCAGTTCTTTACAATGAGAGCAGATCACAAAATGAAGAATTATAACTTTTTATGATTTCCCCTCTGCCCCCATTTTCTGACCACCTGTAATTAAAGCACATGGTTTCCTAGGACCTTTACTCCTGAAGGATCCCAAACTCCTACCTTTACTTGGGCATACATATTGCATACATTAGCAGAACTGAAATGCAGCTGCCCCTGGAGTAGAGGGCCGCAGTATCCAGTACACAGGTATAGTAAATCCTAAGAGTCCAGAGGTGATTTATGAAGATAACTGGGTTATATAAGGAGATCAAATCAGGTGTATCAGAAAACACAATCACTAGACAAGATAAGCCAATTTGGACCAGGGCTCACAGAACTCCCCCAACACAAACCTCCCTCTGTAAAGGCATCCCTAAAGCAACACCCCTAAAATCATAATACTAATACCCCACCGCATAATGGGGTTCAGCTTCTGCATTGTAGATCTAACCCCCTTTCCCCCGACACTAGCTGCTGCATTTGTAGTCCAGACAAAAATCCTATTACAGGGCAATGTCAGGAGATCCATGCTCCAGTGTTTATACAAACAAAAATCCTATTACAAGGGAGATCCTGTTTCTAGCCTTTATTTACAGAAGTCATTAGTACAAGGGATCCTCAGGGAAATCATGCTTCCAGGCTTTATACACTGAATTCCTCAGAAGCCCAGTGCCACTTTCAATCAAGCATTTCGATGCAAACTACCCCAGAGTTATCTGCCATGGATTTAGAGAAAACAGGCCGAGCAGTGCATGTGGCATTAAGGAGAAATGAAAGCAAGTAGCACAGGTATCTCTTCTGTCCAGCGCTGGGCAATTTCCATCAGCCCTGGGCCCCAAATCCCATGTGCCATTCAATTAAATCACAGCTGGACTGTGCACAGTTCATTGTCCTGCACAAAAGACACAGGCAGATTGAATAACCCCACCAGCCTTCTAAACCCAGCAGATGACCATTACAACACACTACATGCACGTGCAGCAAAGGCAGAGGGAAAGACACAGTTGTGGACCAATTCTGATCCTTTGCAATTACCTCCTGCAGCGCTAGCACTGCCACGGAATGTGAATCCTCGCCCAGCCAGATGGCCTGAGGGTCAGGGAATACTGATGAGGATAAATGTTCATAGCTCCTTTGTCTCTTCTTGGGACACAGCTACAGTAAACCTAATGGAGGTAAAGGCAGGGAGGCTGGAGTACACTCCTGCAGGGTCACAAGCCATCTCTGATGAAGCCACCAGGATCAGCGATGCTGCTCAGTGAACAGAGCATGTACCACTCTTCTATGTGTGTGACAGCAAAAGGCTGCTGGGATCAATGCTGTCAAGCTGGGCTCAAGAGATAGGAAGAAAGCTACATCTTCATGAGCCTAGCTCAAGCCTCCATGAGGGACAGATTACCCCACATCTACAGACTGTGAGGTGTCTTGCACCTTCCTCTGGAAATGGGCTAGAAAAACTATGGGTCTGATGTGATCCAGCATGGCAGTTTCTCTGTTCCCATGCTCCTCTGTCCTTTGGGGGCCACATGGTTTGCGCATGCCCCGAGTCAAGAGGAGGAGAGTCGGCAGACAGGTTGGCAGCTCTGTTTCTGGGAGACACACAAGCAGCCTGTCATTGCTGGGTGGGCGAGGCTGGGGATGGAAGATTCTACCCAGTCTAAACTGCCTGAGATCAGAACATTGCAGTGCATGGCAATGTGGTGCCATCCGTGGGTCATGAAGCAGAGAGCTGGTCCAGAACCGGATGCTGCTGTCAATGACACCCGAGCAGAGCAAACATCAGAAAGGGCTGTCTGGCCCTACAAGAACCAGAGCTAACTCTACAGCCAACAACATAGCCAGGGGAGGTAACCCTGTGCCCAGCCATCCTCTCCCAAGCCAGCCACAGCACATGGAATGGAAATCTGTGGTTTCCTGAGCATCTCACGCATTAGCACACCATGGGATCAGGTGCCCTGAAGAGAGTATTTTCCCAGAAGAGTCCCCAAAAGGCCTGAGGAGAAGGAGAGGACCACGTATGGCATGTGTGAGTCACGTTATTTAATGTGCCTTTGGAAGGTGGCCAGATACCATGATGATGGGCATACTAAACCCGAATAGGTAGAAGTCAAGGCAGTCAGTGTTTGCATCCAACCTGCAGTGGGTGAACAATTACATGACAGTCAGCACACTCTGCCTTCCACATGTCAGAGCAAGGCTCTTGGAGCAAGAAGGGGACGCTCTGAACTCTCAGTCCCTAACTGGATATGCATGGAAGCTGTGAACCTGAGGGCCAGAACAAGGGACGAGCATGGCACAGTGTGTGTGATGCTGGAACCCTTTTAGGAGGTTGCTTTGGGGGGATTGGAGGCACAACAAAAAAAAAACCCCATCTCCCTCCGCTGTCCACTGAACCAAAGACTGACAAGTCACAGGGGGAAGATGAACAGAGAGGAAGGAGAGTCTTATGACTACAGCACTGTCCTGGGATTCAGGAGATGTGTGTTCACTTCCTCGTTCTGTCACAGACTCCCTGCGTGACCCTAGACAAGTCCCTTACTCTCTCTCTGCCTCAGTTCCCCTCTATAAAATGGGGATAATGATACTTGTCTGTCTTGTCTACTTAGGCAGTTGCACGGAGAGTGTCCCTCACACTGTATTTGTACAGCATCGAGGACAATGGAACCCAGTCTGAGAGGGGACTCTAGGTACTACTGTAATAGAATAATCATAATAACTAGGAAAAAGGCTGCTTGCATCAGGGACTATTTTTCAACCTCTCTCTTAATAGACAGCAGGATTTCAAGGTGAACATTATCAGGTAGCCATGCTGTTGGTCCAGGATAAGAACAGCGTGCAATAGACATCTCAGCATAAGTGGCTGCGGAAGCTGTTTGTCCAGACATCATGTGTCAAAACAGAAAAAGTTCAACCTCTGGGAAATCTGCCTGTGTACAAGGACCTAGGAGCTCTGCAAACCTGGCACAAAAATCATCACATTTACAGAGTTATTACGAGACGTCCCCAACTGAGACAGTTTAATTGGCACTTTATAAAATTAGGATCTTCCTTCTACTCATTCAATAGGCCTGTTTTATGGCTGACATGTCAAATGACTGTTTCAAGAGGATGGTGGATGTGACAGGTTTGATCACAGAGACCCCCTTGGGACATGCTGGAATTACCTCTGAGCCCTGCCAGCTTGGGACTTCCAGAATCCTGTCTTGTTGAGCCAGACACACTAGTTTGCTGCAACGCAGACCCAGGTCTGGTCCATTCTCCCAAAGACTTTAACCAAAAACTACTCAGCGGGTCACTTATCTCCAGCACCCAGACACCCAGTTCGCAATGGGATCCAAATCCCAAATAAATCAGTTTTACTCTGTATAAAGCTTATACAGATAAATGCTTAAATTGTCCACCCTCTATAACACTGATAGAGAAGGATGCACAACTGTTTGCTCCCTCCAGGTATTAATAACTTACTCTGGGTTACTTAATAAACAAAAGTGATTTTATTAAGTATAAAAGTAGGATTTAAGTTGTTGTAAGTAATAACAGACAGAACAAAATAAGTCACCAAGCAAAATAAAGCAAAAATACGCACATCTATGCCTAATACATTAAGAAACTGATTATAGGTAAAATCTCACCATCAGACTGCTTCCAAGTCTGGGCCCAATCCTCTCCCCAGTACAATCCTTGTTAGTTTCAGCAGGCATCTTAGGTGGAACGTAGGCGGTTTTCTCATGACTGGCAGCCCCCTCTGTTCTGTTCCACCCCCTTTTATAGCTGTGGCACAAGGTGACAGGGCCGGCTCCAGGCACCATCCTAGCAAGCAGGTGCCTGGGGTGGCAAACTGGAGTGGTGGGGGGGATTCTGGGTGCTACCAGGGCAGCGCTCTTTCCTGGCGGAGTTGCTGCAGGCGTTTTCAGCGGCATGCCTGTGGCAGCTCTGCCAAGAAAGAGCAGCGGAGCTGCTTTGGGCATCAAAAAAGGTAGAGCCAGCCCTGCAAGGCAGGAATCTTTTGTCTCTCTGGGTCCCCACCTAGGGTGACCGGAGAGCAAGTGTGAAAAATCGGTTCAGGGGATGGGGGGTAATAGGAGCCTATATAAGTAAAAGACTCAAAAATTGGGACTGGTCCTATAAAATTGGGACATCTGAGCACCCTATCACCACCCCTCCTTCTAAATGGAAAAGCACCAGGTTTAAGATGGATTCCAGTACCTGGTGACATGTTCACATGTCCTGTGAGACCCCAGCCTCCATTCTTCCAAGGCTGGCCTGCATGTACCCAGGAAGATTTGCACGTAAACAGAGCCATTTACAACCAATTGTCCTAGTCAATCAGAGCCATCAAGATTTTAGACCACCATTAGTGGCCCACACTTTGCATAATTACAATAGGACCTCAGAGTTATATTTCATATTCCTAGTTTCAGATACAAGAATGATACATTCATACAAATAGGATGTCCACACTCAGTAGATTATAAACTGTGTAATGATACCTTACAAGAGACCTTTGCCTAAAGCATATTCCAGTTTCATCACATTCATACTCATAAGCATATTCCCAAAATACATATGGAGTGCAACATCACAGTGGAGACCAGCAAAATCCTCTGACATAGCAGAAAGGCAAACAAACACTGATTCCCCTATAGTAGGGACGGGCAGAATTGTGCCTCAATTGTTCACATAGACATGCACTGCCAGGGATATTTATTGCAAGAGGATTTTCAGCCCAGCCGATAACGGTGTCAGTGACCCAGCCAAAAGACTAAGCTCCAAGATGTGAGGGAAAAAATTCCTTCAAATGAACTATAGCGTTTTTTAATCGGACATTCAGGGCAAAATTCATGCTCAACTGACAGCGAAGGTGAGGAGTCAATGCTCCCTGTTGTCAGTCAGGTTGATTAGGATGAAATTGCACTAGCTTCTGGCACTGATGATAACGCGGAAGAGGCGGCTTTTGAGAACTGGGAGGCAGATGGGGACGTGTTTATGAAAACCAAACACCAAAACTGGGAAACGTAAGAGTGAAAGACTTTAACTTTTCACCCAAATTGTGTGTGTCCAAAATTCTGCTCCAGGTTGAGCCAGTGAGTAGCCAATTATAAAAGGGAAGATGAGCGTCTGTGTGTAGAAGAAGGAAATGTCCTTGTGTGTGCATGGAGTAGTGAATGGGATTGGTGTTGTTTTATGATTTCATTTGTAACTTTTGGCTAGCTTGGCACTTTTTAATTGAGTGGGGAGTTTTGTGGGATGGTTGAGAGAATGTCTGTGGATGGACATCAAATGTCTCAAGAGATGTGAGCTGCTGACGGACTGTGTGTGTTTTTGAATCTGTTTTTTTCTGAGCCGCAAACTACGAGAATGGAGAAATTCTTTGTTTGCATAAAAGTGACTTAGTCACACCCCATGGGGTGATGCTAGTTATCGTAGCCAAGGGACTCTGGAGGACACGTTCCATCAGGGAGGAACCAGCCATGTTACCATCTTCGAAAACATAAGGTAAAAGGTGTCTCACACACTGCCCTGGTAGAGGTCTGCCTGGCTGTTGTGTGTGGGGCCTCACTGGGTCCCATGTACTCTTTAAACTTCCTAAGCGTGAGTGGAAGCCAGTCTCTGTCTGTCGCCCTGGGTCTCTAGACACACTCGCACAGTGCAGATTCTGTCTAGCAACAGCTCCTGAGAGCTGAGACTCCATGGTCCAACTGGCTAGGCCCTGTGCCAACGCCCCCAGACCTTAAACACAGCACCCCTTCTCCTAGAACTCTAGCCATGGGGGTTGCAGTTCATCCCGTCAGGGGCAGGGGACTGTGAAAGCAAACGGCCTCACAGACAGACTTGGCACTGGATTCTAAACACCACTGCCTTTTTGCCCGGGAAATACACAGTAATAGTCACCCCTGTATACAATTCCCTGCCTCAGCTTCCCCAATGCTTGGGAGAATTCTTTAGGCTTAGGGCAGAGTGTCAGTGGGGTCCAAGTTCCCCCTACTGCACATGGTTTCTCTTCAATGCCATGGTGTCTCCCTCTTACTCAGACTCTGACCTGTGCAGTGAATGCCTTTCCACCCTCCTGTCTGAGCTCACTTAGCTTTTGGTCTCTTCTCCCACTGGTTGGTGAGGTGAGAAACCCCCTTTTATAACCTCCCATCCCCTTTATCGGGGACCATCTACAACCTCCCATCCCCTTTATCGGGGACCATCTGTTCGGTTTCATCAGGTGATCCAAGTCCCTCACCAGGTGATTCATTGTTTGGTTACCAGCCCACTTGGCAGGCGGGTTCTTCTGGGCATCAGCCAACTCTTTATACAAGCGTCCTGTTTGAATAGAGGAACATCGAGGTGTAACAACCCTCCGGCGTTATGCCTGAGCCATTACCCCTTCTGATTTCAGCCTAGCGTAGAGCTAAACAGACAAATGAGAAGGCAACAAGGCCTACAGTCAAAATGGAGCCTGCAGGTTGACTCATATAAGCACAGAGAGCCCCCAATATCAAGCAGAATTCTCACACTGTACAAGTTATCACAAAAGGAGAGACCGTTGCTTTTGCCCATTGCTTCTGGCTGCTGTTGCTGGCCTCTGGCCACATGATGCCACCTTGTCTGACAAAGAGGCCTATGCTTCCTCCTCCTCGCAGCTGGCCACACAGGGGTAGGAGTCCAGCCACATGCAGCACCTAAGATCTGTGATCTATGAGCAATCTACTTCCAGCCAGCCAGCAAGCCCTTTGATATCAGATAGCTGAGCTGACAACCACCAGCTTGTCTTTCCAACCACAGACCTGCAGAAGCTGAACGAAACCCACGACAACCCAGCAGAAATGTTACCTTTGGGAGGGGGGGCTGAGGGTATCCTTTTTCCAATTTTTATTCTACCTCAGTACTTTTGCAGTTTAAAAAAACCCCAAAACTCTAGAAAAATTGCTGGGGATGAGTGTATGTTTGTCTACGTGGAGAATCAACAGAATTTGAGAATTAGAAACTAATCTATAGGTGCCAAACATGTAAACTAACCCTGCGTTAAACAACCTGGCTGTCTATAGGATCAAACGTGCAGCGCTTCAAGGCTGGCAGCTGTATGTCTAAACCTGAGAAATGATGGTATTTTCACCTACATTTTTCAGATAAATGTTAAGCATAACAAGCTGTGTCACCTTGACTTGTACTAAATGTTTCATGCAACTCTTTGTGGGTGGGGGAAGAGATTGCCTGTTACCAAAACTCTTATAATTCAGGTAGGCTGCCTTGACATGCATCAGAGTTGTCTTCAAGCTGAGGGACTTGATCCTGTCTGGTCAGCTGGAATGTAAACATATTGATTGGCAACAAGATTAACAAGACCATGTAACTTTGGGGACTTATGCCTAAACCAGACTGTTGCCTTCCCACATTATTAAACAAAGTATAAAGAATTGTTGGTTTATTTGATAGTTTAATCAACCTGGTACTCAGATTAATTTGATGTTTTGATATTAACCCACTTTCTTTTAATGTGATTTATGTTTTTCCTTTTGTCTTAGTTAATTAAGCTAATCAAATATGCACAACTGGAAGCCTGTGTAGAGTGGCTGCTTTTTTCTCCTAGATGTGAGGATTCAGGACTCTGAGTGGCCACTGGGCAGATAACAGAGATAACTGTGACCCACCTAGTGATAATCTGCCCCTATGGTCCTCATTTAACAGAACTCATTGGATTAACAGAAATTAACAGAGTGGAAGAATCTCTAGTGGAGCATGCATCTGCCTGTTAGCATGGTAGGAAACAGGCTGGGTATCTCAGTTCAGCTTTGTGTGTGCATTTGTGCCCTGACGTGTTCTCACCAATGACGACAGAAACTCTGTGGCACATAGGCTGTTAGTCCACAGACACTAAAAAAAAAAAGTTTCACTGTCATAATATGCATGAGAATAACTCCTAGTGTTTACAAAATATGCTTTCAATCCACGCCTTTCTTTTTCTCACGCTGAATGGAAATAGCCTAAAAACTGAAACTTATGGTGTTTTTAAGTGGACAACGAGCAATCGGCTCCTTCTTCCATAAAATCTTAAATTTTGTCTGGTAGGTGTCCCCCTGAGTAAAAAGGTCGCTGCGCCTATAAAGAAATAACATATTTCTATTCATTCTAATTTTAAAAAAGATGTATTGCAATCCATTAGTGATGGACAGCAGCTCCCAGTCCTGCTCTTGAACAATGGACCTCAGTAATTAAATACCTTCTACCTGAACAACAGATCAGAGGATGGATACCTTGCCTCAGGGGATGATGGTTGTGGAGACCAATGGTCACCAGTCTGGCTGAATTTTACTCTATGAACCTAATTCCCTTCTTTGCTACACCAATGTAACTTTATCGGTTGACTCATGTGAGAGAGGAGAAAACCTAGACTTGTGCCATATGACACTTAGGGCTATCTGAACGGACAGTTGACGTGATTGCACGACAGCTAAGTGATATTTAATTTCTGTATTTTGATTCACTATTCCTTTACATCCATACACCTAAATAAAAGACTGCTAAAAACCCCTCACCTGCTACCAGCTGTTCTGACTGCATACTCAAGGATTTACAGCGTATTTCTCTCTTCCCTGGATGTCAGATTAAGATTTATGCTAGGCTATTTAAAGTATACGACCATTACCAAGGAGCAATAATACTCACAATACATTCCCCATCCAACTGCATACTGAATATCTCATTGCATCATGTGAAGGATACTAGTACTTAGATCTGCAGCATGTACATCTGCTACAGTACACAGACACTGGCATCCATCTATTCTTTTTCTGGCCAGAACATACAGTGAATGGGCACTTTTTACTCAAGTCGTGGGAGGGGGTCAGTCACGAGCGGCAAATTAATGGCTGCCGACTTGCTGGATTTTCAGAACTGCTTCAAAGAAGTCAGTGAGAGGTGTGGGTGATTTGGAAATCAGGGTCTAATTGTGTGATAGCTTGCTCACTCTGTGCCCAATAGAGTTCTTGTGTGTAGAACTGGTCAGAAATATTCAGTCAAAATGATTTTTCAGTAAAAAATAACTTTTCAACTAAAATGGACGCTTTTGTGAAAAATATCCGTTGCTGGATTTTCATCTTTGTTTTTAACTGACCCTTTCTGGCTCCAACCTCAAAACGTTTTGGGTTTTTCAACAATCCGCAGCCCCAAAAACCAGTTTGACTAAAATGGGGGGAGAGTTGATTTTTGTCAACATTTTTCACAGGAGAAAAGAACGGTTTCCCAAGCAGCACTGCTTTGGGGTGTTACCCACACATTTATCTGGGTGGTTTCTTTATTTTAGAGTCACTTTTCTGTTGATGAGTGGGTGCCCCCTCACCATTTCCTTTTGTTTCTAACCATGTTTCCTTTTCCTCCTGCACCATATTCCTTTCCCCATTCCAAGTGCTCCTGACTGGCTGGTCACAGATAGTGGGGCGTGCGATGCTGTGCACACTAGCCTTAGGAGATCAGATGGTTGGTCACGGTAGCCCATAGTAATGTTAGCTGCTGCCCACAGCTGTGATGTCTGGTCACAGGCTGTGGGGGCTAAGGAACAGTGTTTCTGATACTAGCAGGCCAGGTGCCAGCTCATGCCAAGGTCTCAGTTGGACACTAACAGATATGTAGCTGGAATCGGTCTGGTTCACTTGGGGGTTAATATTGATAACACAGGTATTAAAATGAGAAGAAAGTGTTTAAACTCACAAGCATTCAGTAATCTGACTTGTAGTATATGCCTTCCATATTGTATTGCAATATCTGAGTGGTTGTATTTTGAGTTTCTCTTACTGTATGAATCACCAAACAGGAGAGAAGCATATTATTGTGAAGAGCTGCTCGTCTACAGAAATTGTTACACCTCTCCCACAAGTGGAGACAGATCGATACTGGTTCTTACAACTGGGAAGTCCCTACTTCTGGATTGGGAAACCATCACCACAAGGACTAAAGGCTCTTGCTGTTGCTCTGTTCTTCTCCCCTGAAGATGAGTCATGCAAGTGGATTCCTCCCAACAGATGAGTTTGCAGCTCAGAGCACATGGCGGGGGGGATTAAAAACCCCAAGCCAAAGGATCTCTATGATGGTTGGACTTGGAAGGGCAAGGTGGCTCTAGGCTTAAAAGCAAGAGATTCCCGGCTGCTTAGCCTGGATTAGCCCTGAAGGACAAATAGAGCTTGATGATTACAGAAGCCTATTTTACCATTTAAAACTAACTCATTTGTGTGTCTTTGTTTGCTTTAACCTTGTAAATAACTCTCTATTTTCCTTTTCTATTTAATAAATCTTCATATAGTTTATTATAGAACTAGCTATAAAAATTGTCTTTGATATGAGATCTAAAGCGCAATTGACCTGGGATAGGTGACTGGCCCTTTAGGAAAAGGAGTAACATGACTATTGCTGTGATTCTTGGTGTAAGGGGCCGTCTATCACAGCAATACGCTCACCTGGGTAGCGAGACAGACCAGCGTGCCCAAGGGGACTGTCTGTGATTAGGCTGTGACAGTATCTGAGGATTTTGCACTTGGCGCTGTTGGTTGGTGAAATCTAAGTTTAGAACTCACAACCAATTTGGGGATTGTGCCCTGGTTTCCAACAGTCTGCCCAGAGATTGGTCAACTCACGCTCTTGTGTCACAATGTTCTCTCTCAACAGGCCTTGCTGTGCTTGTGAGCTAACAGTATCATGACTTTGCCACGTAGCGCTTCCCCTGCAATGGGGATTCAGAATAGTAGGGCTGCACATTGTGTTTGCTGGGTGCCTCCGTCTCTACACACCCTCAGGTGCCGTACTGCCTTCTGATCAAGAGATGAGTTCGAGGCAGTGCAGCATAGACACGCACATGCTGGGAGATGGGGTCACCCCGTACACACCTCTCATAAGCCAGCCTCCTCCTTGCAGCACAGGGGCAGAGGCCAAAGGTTGAATTTGCTGGAAGATGGCATCCCAGCTATAATCAGTGCTGCTGGCCTTTTATCTGCAGTTGTCACTCCTCCCTTGGTCAGCGGGGCTTGTTCTCTTCTGCTGCGGAGGGTAATTCATGCAGAATCAGTCTGTGAAAAGCATTTGCCCCTCATTTCTTCCTCAACGGGCCTGGGGGGCCCTAGCACGTAGCGGACACCTTGCTGGAAAAGAGGCAGAACTGTACTGTGTATTGCTTCATGCCATTCCTCCTGGGGCCCAGTGCTTTCAGCCTCTGCTCTGGTAGGAGCTGCAGGAAGGGCCAGTGTTCAACAGCTGTTGTCATCTCTAGGGCAGAGCACTGCCTTCCATTCTGGTGACTGGGGGACCCTGGGTCCTCTGCAGCTACATCCATGTGCTGTGCCTTCTACCTTCAGTCAGGCCCGCCAGAAAAATCCAGTAGTGCAGATTTGTGCTGGAAATACACACATCAAGGATTGCCTGGAGCCAGGGGTACAGGCCCCACTGCTAGCTCAATCCAGGGTCCATGCAGCTGCGGCTTCTCTGCTATTTCTAGCCACACTAGCTGGATTAAAGCAAGCTGAAGTCACACCTCCGATTGCAGTGTAGACATACTGGAAGGGTATATGCTGAATTTCACATTCACCGATCTGTTATGAAACCCCTTCATTGTATTGACAGAATTCTGTATGTCACAGATCCAGTTGTGGTCTCTTAAAGGGGAAAGATGCTGCCCGAGTTGCACCAAAAGTGATCTCATCTTCCTCACAAGGCTATCTATTGTGTCAGTCAATCTCTCCATCCGGACACAGAGTGAGTCACACAAGCAAAAGAGAAGGCAGAAGGAAAAGGAGGAAAGGGGCGAGAAGCGACTCTGAGCCAGTCCATTATGCATGAGGGGCTGTGATGTTGTTCTTACAGACTGACACAGACCCACCTGGACTGGAAGAAATTCTAACACTGGTTAAATTCTATGGGCTGTGCAACTGATTAGATTAGATGATCACAGTGGTCCCTTCTGGCCTTGAGATCTATTAATCCCCTTCAAGCAGCAGAGACCCTAGTCTATCAAGTCAGGCTCTGTTCAGAGATAAGGTCCATTTGCCAGATGAAATCTTCTCCTCTCTCCAGGTGTCAAAGGAGCTAAACAGTCAACATCAGATGAGCAGGCACTGGCCAAATTCAGGACCAACCAGAGTAACTCGGGAAACTCCACCAGCTGAGGTTCAGATCAGTTTAACACTCATTAGTCCTCTTATACAGGGTGAAAAAGAAGAAGAGCAAAGGAAAGGGATAGACCCAGAACACCAATGACAGAAAACAGGCACTTTCCCAGAATCCCTTGGTATTGTGTAACCAGATAGTCCACAAAAGAACTACAATGGATGCTCTTTCCAGGAGCTCTTGGGGGGCTGGAGTTCTGTTTTGAGCCATTACATAGTTAACAAGAAGGCACCAAAGTATCAGATAGCTCAGGAGTGGGGGTTGTGTCTGGGGCCCATTTCTAACCCTGAAGCATTGCTAGATGTGCCAGTTTTTCTTTGCACAACCTTCTATGTACCAGAATAAACATTTAAAGCCAAGGACTTTAAAGCCAAAGTAGCAAAGGACCCACCATCCTCAGGAAACCACATCTTTTCTTTTGTAGCAATTTGTAAGTTTTGCCCTCACGGCACACACTGGGTGGGCAACAGTTGCTTTGTGAGGAACACGAAGAGGAAGTTTTACAGCTTGGCTGCTGAGAAGCACAGATGTTGCAGCCTGTGTCACGACAAGGTGCTAAAAGCTGTAAGAAATGTTGGTGAGCATTAATTATCTTCCCGCAGCTGTTCCTTAACCCTCGCTTACTTGCCTTTTTAAAGGCCCTGCCACAATGATGCCTCTGAAGGAAATCAAAGCAGAATGTTTGATGGAAAGAAAGAGAGAAGCTAAACGTTAAAAGGAAAAGCACCATGCAAACAGCTTTTAAGTTGCTTTTTCTGCCACTGTCTAGAGTGCCTTTCCCCAACCCCTTGCTCCAGCTTTGAATTCAAACACCACTGGAGGATGTAGCTAACAGTTCACCCAACTGCTGGCAGAGTTATGAGAACCTTCTTTATGGGAGGTTGATTCATGGATGTGGAAGCCCTTTGTTCTTTAAGATTTATGTTTGGTTTTTTGTTTAAAACTTGAAATGAATGCAGCGCTTGGGAAAGGTGTTCTGCTGACAGCCCAGAAAACTGAAATCACTGAGATGCAGCATGGGTGCATTGTAAACACCCAGACAGAGGTGGAAATCATCTGTTTCCCACAGATCAGGCATATCTAGTCAGTGTCAGTGCCATTAGGTAGCTCTGATCAAGACTGAAGCTTCATATTTCTTGGTGCTGAATGTATATATAGTGAGTGAGTCCCTGCCTTAAAGAGATTACAGTCTGACTAGACAAGACAAAGAATGGTGGTAAGATAGTGTTCTTATCCCCATTTTACAGCTGGGGAACTGAGGCACAGAGAAAATAATTCACTTGCCTAAGATCATACCAAAAAACTATGATAGGACTAGGCAATTGTTCACAGACCTCTGCCCACTGTAAAGGAGGCTACAATCCAATTTCAAACACCCGTTGGATCAACTTTTAGTCACTTCCTAAATAGACTCGTTTGAATCAGTGATTTAGAAAGGAAAGTTTGCTTCGTACACCCCAATGCCTGAACGGTCTAAGACTGTAATCAGATAGAAAGTTCATTTGACGACTCATAGACATTATACTTATGAATCATTCAGACATGATCTTTGCATTGTTCCCAGAGGAATGAAATTGTTTCTAGAATCCTATGTTCTATGAGTTTCCATGTACAGTAAGCTCTCACATACTCTCAAGCCAAGTGACTTTTTATTGTAGATAAAGGAAACACAATCCAAAAAAGAAAGATCAAAAAGAAAGTCTCCAGGAGAGAGCATAGCAGATATCTCCTCTATAATGGTCTGCACTGAAGGGAGCACAAAGTGACAGCTGCCTTCAACAGACACCTGCAAATTTAAAGGGGCAGTGCACAGAAAACAAAAAGATATGACATTTGCTGGCTGACATCCATGGTGACTATATATATATAGTTAGTTGTGGTTTGTTACAAGATGGCACCACAGTCAAGACTTCCATGTGATGGTCTGAGACAATGGCATAACACCTGCAAGTGGTGTAAATTATCGTAACTCCAATTAAGTCAATACAGCCATGATCATTTGCACCAGTGGAGGATCTATCCCAATGATGGACTTTTCAAAAGCACAGCTTATTGGCCCAACTAACACGGCATTTTTGAAAATGCCACATAAAAGCCATCAGGGACGGAAAGGTGCACAGCTGGGGATGTTTTCCATCTGTACACTGCAGTTGGGAAATCAATGGTGAAGTAATAACACTTTATGGCAAACTTGATCATGAGCAAATGGAAGTTGGTCAGACATGTCAATAATTCCTCTTCCACGATCTCTTAGAGGCACTGCACACAAAAGACAGAAGTGGTGTTGGCTGGTACTAAACTAATTCAAAAAAGCACCTGCTGGCGCTTCACTTGATGCCTGTTATTGGCGTTGATCATCTTTTGCTCTAAAAATCCTCCACTGACTCTGTTCCAGTGGAATCTAGCAGGAACTGTGATCTCAAGACCAGGAGATATGCTCTGACAAAGCCAACATCCCCACCTTCTGATCCCCACTATCCGAGCACAGAGCTCAGAGTCCTGAAGTTCCAGAACAAGGCATCTGTGCCTTCAAAACACGTGGGCCTCAAAGTCAGTCGAAAGATTCTCATCACCGACAACGGGCTTTGGATCAAGCATCTTACAGCAGTTCAACCCCATATCACATGTGTTCAAGGCCAGAGTTGCCTCGGGGCTGGATCCATCTGTTAGAGTGTATGCTATCACTTCAGATGCAACCTGTGCTGGTACATGCCCCAGGCATCCACCCAGAAACCAGTCAGGGGGAAATGCGCAGAGAAGGATCAAAACCAGAAATAAAAGCTGTAGTTATACTGACCAATATTTATCTGATATTTATTTTGTTAATATCAGAGTAGTTGTATTGGTCTCCAGGAAGTTTAAACGCATATTATACATAAATACCAAATAGTAAGACAGGGTTTCAAACGGAGCTCTGCAAATGATGCTGTGAGCCTCCCTCTCCCATCTTGAGCAGAATTTAGCTCAGCAAGCAGCCACACTGAACCTCCGTAGAACAATGTACCAAGTCAACATGTTTTCGTCTCTTCTGCACACTTCTTCTAACTTCCCCCCTCACAGGATGGTGTTAGAATTGCAGCTGGCCCTACCACCACACGTAGGGTCTGATCCAAAATCCATGGCAGTCAGTGGGATCTTCTTCTGCCTAGAAGTCCTTATTGATTCCCAAAAAGGGACAGCTGAAAGAAGGGGAAGAATCTGCTTCCAGTAATTCTAAAGCAGGGCTGGGAAACAGCATGGAACCTTTTCCATAATGGTAAATTTAATCTAATTGCTTTTGCCTCTTTTTTAATATAGGAAAAATATCTTTCTGCCTCAGAGTTCCTGTCATTGCATTTCACACAGGGCTCATATGATGTTATGAGTGTGAACCGCTTGCTGTTATTATCTGTGATTAATCCTGCTGCCAGCTCCAGGGGAAAAAAAAAGCCATTGAAGAGGGTGGTAGCTGTTTTTAAACCAGCAAAGAGATCTATAGGAATTGTGTGTTAAATGGGTTAGCTGGGGGATGGGTGGAAGGAATGAGAATTGGAAGACTTTTGTTTCAATGTAGTTAGTTGTATTGACATTTATGGAGATAATCCAGGGACAGGAAGGTAAATGGGACTTTTCAAATAGTAGAATAGGGGCTCCCAGACTGGATCAGATCAGTTTAGAGCACCGCTCAGGTTCCTTTGAGTCAACGGCTCACTTGGCTGCCACAGTTAAGGCATGTCAGTTTCATAGCCAGCAGTACACAAGGACTAATGTGACCAGCATCATGTCTGACTGCCTTAACCCAGTGGGTCACCTATCCATTTTGCAGCTATTTGAACTAGAGGTTGGTCTTTGAGTGGGGGAGATTAAGGGAGGCTTGAACCCACAACCAACCTTCAGCATTACAGTCAACCCCCTTAGCCACTCAGCTCCTACAGCTCTCAAGCCTATGGGCTTTGATAAGAGGGGCCATCTTATTTAACACTACCTGAGATGTACATGCCTCAGATCACTGACTGTAGAAATGAAAAGGTTAAAGAGAAGATGTATAGGCATGCACATCCTTTCCTGAACAACCAGGTGATCCTTATGTACACATTTCTCTACACTAAGATCTAATTTTCCATCATTTGCCTTGATTTGCTGTTCCTTTTCTCCCATTTCCTTGATTTAATGTCCAATTATTTCTTGTTCTGGTGCCAGTGAAACAAAATATTTCATACACATTCCTGCAGTTTTTTGGACACCATTTTTAAATGCATGACTTATGCCTCAGGGACTGCAAAATGCAGAGGATTTTAGGGGAAGCCTAACAATGAATTCACCATTTTTCATAGCAACAAGTCCAGAATCTGGTATTTAACAACATGGTCCTGGAGCGTGATTCTGTGGTACTCCTCTTTCTGGCAGCTACATGTCGTTAGGCTACCAAGGAAACACCATCAGAACTGGATTTCCTTTTGCCTGCAAAGCAGAGAGAACTGCCTGTTTCCCTCACTGTGCATCAGCCACTAAATAGGGCGGGCCAATGATTATATTCTGCAGGGGAGGGCAGGAGGCCACAGATCAAAGGTCTGCTCCTTAACTCTGCCCTCTGCTCCTGGAAAACATACCAGGTTAGAGAAGGCATGCTCTGTCCTCAAAAAGGGACAGTTATAGCCTAGGTCCTGGTCCCTGGCTCAGTCTGGCCAATGCAAAGGAGACACAGAGCTGCTCAGAGAGAGCAGCTGGGGATATCCCTGATGGGAAGAGGAGAAATAAGGCCCCGAAGAGGGTGACAGAGAAAGGATTAAGGGAAGAAGTAGAGAGAGAATGAAGAGACAGAGAAAGGGGAAGAAAACAAAAAGGAGGAAATGAGGAAGGAGAAGCAAAGAAATGCTTGTCTCTATCACCTTGCCCCAAAAGTTCAAGTTCAGACAACTGTGCCAAGTCATGGTACATTAGTGAGAGAGACCCTACAGGCTTTGAAGGACAGTAGCATTTATTTCAGCACATCAAGTAGCAGCACTTGGGAAATGGTTCCAGGCAAACTACACCTCACACTTCAGACCTACATTCTTTCTAGCAAGTCTTAGATCCTGCCTCCCACCCCTATGTGAAAATAGCACCCAGAATTTCTATAGTATCTGGGGAGCATCAGTGATAACTTCAGAACGCTATCTCCTCTGCTCAGAAGACATTGCAACTGTAGCTGGTCAGAATGTTTTCACCTACATTTCATTTCAGACTCTAACCACCAAGCCACATGCACAAACATAGCTGGAAGGTTTTGGTTCAGTGCAGAACAAAAGCAAATTTCAAAACCTTGAATGTTGCTGAGGAGCAGAAATGTCGCCCTCCAGCCAGCTCCAATTTCAACTGTTCTCCAGAAGACAAGAACAGCTGTTCCTGCCAGCAGGCTCCTGCTTCCATAACGACAAGCTTTCAGAACTGGAAATGTGAAATATACTCTCTCTTGTTTGCATTGTGAATGGGACTGTAAATTTCCTCCTTTCCTGGGCAGACTGCAGGTGAAAAGGGGATGGGGAAAGAAGGAAACCACAGCAAGGTGTATAGGTGTTTCCTTGTGCACAGTCTCAAAACAGACCCTGTCCACCATACAGGGATTGAGGCAGTCAGTGCAAACTAATATCCAATAGATAATAAATGAACCATAAATATGGGGCAGCCTAGCCAGGTACGGGACTCAAATTCCAGGACTTCTATTCAGGTACTTCTATGTCCCTCCCCACACCCTGTCAGAGCGCCTTCCAGAAGTGACTGAGCGACAGGACTAAGTTGTCCCACACACAGACAAGCTTTACCCTAGTGGCAGATAGTTCCACAGACCTCAGCCCTTTCTTCCTGCATCAGCAGTGGCTGAGAGCTTTTAGGAGGTGGATCCCTATGCTTCTGAGGAAGGGGATTGGGCTTGTTTTGTATTGTTCTGTAGTAGCCCTCCTCCATCTATGTCAAAAGCAGCAGTGGCAGAGGTAGGTCCATTCTTCTTGGCCAAATTGCTGCAACACATCAGCATGTAGGGGGATTTTAAAAATAGGTCAGGGCCATATTTCCTAGTGCTCAGCACCTACAAACACGGCCAGATTTGCAGAACAGCTCAGCAACATGAGCACATATTGTGGATTGCACTCTGTTGAATATCTGCCTCAAGTGTCACAATGGGAATGGGGTGGTGCTGGGCTCTTTGGAAAATCCAGCCCTTGTTTAGGTGCTTAGGTAGGAGCTGAACTCTTTTAAAGAGGGCCCCTACGGGAGGTTAAAAATTGTGTCAGAGATTTTCTGAGCTGTCAGATGTGTTCTGAAGGAACCACTTACTCTCAAGTCCCTCCCAGGGAAGAAAAATAGATAGATCTATGCACACATGGGAACAAAGTGTGATCAGGGATCTAGCCTCTTAGTGGCTCACTAAAGCAGTATGTTCGTAGAAGGCTGACACTTTTGGTTCCAGAATATAAACTTTCTTTTTTCAAATAAATCTCTAGTTCTTATCTGCAAGAAGAAAAAACTTCAGCAAGAGAACCAGATGGAAACCAAACAAAGGGGTTCCTCCAAGTTTAAAAGCTGGGGTATAGCACAGATCATAGGGATCCATGCCAGCTTGGTTCCCCTTTCTGTAAAAGGGAGTTAATAGGTCTTGCCTCCCTTAGACATAGTATAAATGTTGGTAAAATGCTTTGAACTTCAGCATTGGGAAGGCTCGTAACTACTCCCTCTGCATGAAAGGCATAGCCGAGTTCTCATTCTAAACCCAATATTGCCTCTATCCCCCACGCCCCCAAAATCCAGAACAGAGCTAGGGGCTTCCAGACTGGCAGGGTAGGGCTGGTGCGAGATCAACAGGTGCCAGCTCTTTCTTTGCTACTGCGTAGCAAAGACAAAAAAATGCATGAAAGTGGTGAAACCGAATGACTGGACTCCCCTAGCTGCTATCTACTGCCCAGGCCCACAGATTAGTTGATTAAAATCTAATTTCAAAGGTTATTAACTTTTGAATTAGAACATCGCTGTGGCACTTTGGCTTGACAAGCTATTTTTGGGAGCAGCTGGGGACGAGTCTTCATTTCCCAGCATTCCTGCTTGGAGCCAGATGAGCGCAATGGGGAGAATGCCCTCGTTATGTTGCCCCCTAGATCTCTGGAGGCCTCTAAGGAGCCAAATGAGCAACGAGGCATCTTTCAGGCCAGCTACCAACTGAAGGTCATGCCATTCTGTCTGCATCACCCTGGGCCTGCTAGAGCAGGGAGGATTGTGGCACTAACCGGAGAGTGAATTGGTGCCTTGTTTGAGAAGCACCATCTTCGCTCTGCTCTTTTCGGCTGTCTAATATTGGATTCTTTAACCCTAAGCTTCTTGAAAGAAGGAAGGATGGATCTTGTGGTTAAGGCACTGAACTGGGACTCAGGACAGCTGCAAGTTTAACCCAGCTATCCTATCACAAACTCCCTGTGCTATTTCAGTGCATGCAGAAGGAGCGGCCTGGGCTAAGGTACTAAACCAGGGACTCAGGAAACAGGTGCTAATCCCAGCCCTTCTGCTGCCCTCTTGTGGGCCCTCGGGCAAGTCATTTAATCTCTCTCCACTTAAGTTGCCCTCCCGCTTCTATAAACTAGGGATGGTGATAATGCTTCTTTTTCTTCCACTCTTTGGCTTGTGTTGCGTGTTTGGATGGTGCCTACCACAATGTGTGGGTGCTGGTTGGGGTCCCTAGGCGTTATTGTAATCCAAACAATTATAACAGCAAAAAGATAACATCTGTTCCCTCCAGTGCACCACATCTACAACCTTAACTGAACTTCCTATTTGAGGTATTATTCCTGCTCGATGGTATTTCTTTAAATGATACAACAATCAGCCAGCATCAATGCAGGTACCAACCCTAAGCACTGAAGGAGGGCTAAGCAAGGGGCTGACTCTTTATTGCTCTTCTAGGGCGAGACACACAGGGTCTGCCCTTTTTGATTTTAGCCTGCAGTGGTGACAGCTCTCAGCACCTGTGAAACACACACACACAAAGGGCAGAGGAACACTTGGAAAGACTCTAGGAGCTCAGAGACAGCGGGAAAGCCATTTGGGGAGTGAGCAACGCAGCCAGAAAGAGAACGCTCTGCAGGGCCTGCCAGATGGACTTCACCACACTGCTTGGAGGATGCTGTGCAATTAGAAATGGTTATTCACCCAGGCCACATCTGGATAGCCCCGATTCCTGGCTTACTGCAAAGCAGCTTGTCATTAGCTGGCTCAGAAGCCCAGTCAGGAAAATGCATTTGCTGCTCAACAGACCTCAGTTCAAACACATCTCTGCTCTCAATGGAAAGGAGCGCCACAGCCTCTAGTCATGTCCACGGCTCATCTTAGACTCCTCTTACTTGTGCATAGAGAGTTCTTTCGACAAAGGGGAGCTGGTTTTAGACTGTAGCTGGGGATGGGGGCTTAGGGTGACAGGGCAGTCTGACAATACTGTACATTGACACCACTACGCCACTGAAAGAAGTACAATCAAAGCCTGCTCACTGGCTGAGCAAGGTAAGGGGCTCCTCCCAGACTCCTCTCCCTGCAAAGGAAGATGCAGCAAGGGATTTTAGGTGTCGTCAGGAATCTGAAAAGTACCTGGAAGTGGGATATTGCATTTTCCCATCTACTGTGCCACCCCCAATCTATCCGAAGGTGGTAGCATGTATGGCCACGGGAGGTCTTTGCAGTGGCTTCAGTCCAGCTGCTAAGGAACAAGTGGCCACATAACAATGCTGCCTCCCACTCCCCCAGGCAGGGTGCCCCTCCTGGCAGTACACACAGAAATTTCCTTCCAACTACACTCTGGTTCCAGCCCCAATTGGCTGCCATTGGATTTCCCCTACCCACCTGTAGTTTGGTGACAGTAGTAACAGGGCAGATTTGCTTTGCCTGTTTCTCCCTCCTCAATCCAAGGGTGTAGGACTCATGAGCTTGTCTAGATGAGGGCCAAGGGCAAGGGAGTTTTGATCTGAACTGAGCCTGGCTGCCCTCTAGAGACAACGCTCCCTCCTCTGTGCCAATCCATCACGCTGCGTTGACTCTGACAATGGATAATTCCAGTGCATTGCAGCAGTTCAGTGATTGCTGTTGCAGAGCCATGGTGTTGCTCTGAATGCCCATTGCGATGGTGTTGAACGCTGTCTAGCAGTTCCTTTGCAGCAGTTATTCCTGGCTCAACCCAGGCTGTACCAGAGCATCCATGCCTAGAACCATGTGAATAATGGATTTTCCAGTGTGCTGGCACTTCCACAGGACTCAATATATTGCTTGAGGTCAAACTCAGAGCCTCATTTTGATTTTAAGCAGGTTTCCTTCCCCCACCCCTCACCCGCAGTTTTCTATTTTTAAAATAAATTTAAATGAAATGTTGAAAGAGTCATTTTGAATAAAAACCCTCATCTAAACGGATCATTTCAAAACCATCAAAACAAACTCCCGCCTTTTTTAAAAAATCCCCCCCTCCCTGCCTCCCCCACAACAATTCAACAACAAAACTGCCCCAAATCTGCATGGTTTTGATGGAAAAAAAATCTAGCCAAAAGTGTCCCTGAGCTGCGTGTGCAGCCATGGGTGTCCGATGCCCACAGCTTCATTTCACTCAGAAGACTACAGCGGGGGAGAGAGGAACACAGACTGTCAATTTGCTGTTTCCCCTAGTGCTCTGCTATCGGAAGTGTTATTAGAAGTGGGCAGATGCTGCAGAGGAACATGAAGGGGGTGGATTCTGGATTGTTGCCCAGTGTTATTGAGGACTTTAAAAGTTGTTCTCCCCCATCTCCTTCTGCCTCTTTAAATATTTTTGAGAGAATGTAGGTGTGACATTCCCCTCTGGTGTTATCTGGACTGGTGATCTGCTAGGTCTCTCCAATCCTTGACTCTAGAAGCCAGCCTTACGCTGTTCTGCTGTGCGAACCCCCGGTCATGGGCTGTTCACGCACAGCCTCTGGCATGTAAGAGACTCCCAGCTACTTGCAAACGAATGACACTAGCCAATATCTCCAGTCCCAGACTCAACCTTAGGAACTTCCGTCTTGCAATGTCCAATTATGCCCACTGGATGCTGCACGTTTATATGAGTTCATCAATTTAACAAATAAATTGATATGTACCAGGCTTGTGATCCCAAGGAGAGTCTCTGGCACGCTTCAAACCAAACGCACTGCTCCAGGTAGAACAAACAAATAGATTAACTATAAGGATGGATTTTAAGTGATTATAAGTCAAAACATACCAAGTCAGATTTGGTCAAATGAAATAAAAGCAAAACGCATTCTAAGCTGATCTTAACATTTTCAATGTCCTTACAAACTTACCACCACAGGCTGGACGGTTGCTCAAAGGTGAGAGCCTGGCTGAAGAGCTGCGCTTCAGTTGCTTGGTGTGGTGTCTGTAGATATAGGCGGAAGAGAGAGAAAGAGCATGGCAAATGGCTCTCCCTTTTATCATGTTCTTTCTTCCCTCTTGCCTTTGTCCTCTCCCTTCAGAGTCAAGTGAGCATCACCTCATCACAGTCCCAAACTGACTAAAGGAAGGGGGGGTGACTCACTCCAGAGACCAACAGATCCTTTTGTTGCTGCCTTGGCCAGCATCCATTGTTCCTGTGAGACTGGGCTGGGTTTTTCCCATACATGCCTTGATGAGGTGTGAACTGCCTCTCTGCTCTTAGAGAATTTATGCCTGGACTCACTTTAAGACATGAGGATACATTTTCAGCCTCATAACTATATACATGAAATTATAACCTATAACAATAATTACTATAACATCACTACAACAACAATGCTCAGTACATCACGAGCCTTCCAAAGACATCCAACATGACAAACGTTGCATGGGATACCACACAATCATTTTATAAGGATGAACATGAGGTGTAGGTGGTACCTCCCACGAGGTACCAAACATCACAGTAGGTGATGGAGAAAGGTGTTGGACTGACAGCTGGACTGATGCCCCCTCAGTCCCTCAGCCCCCACAGCTCATGTTCCCACAAGGTACCAAATGTCACAGTAGGTGATGGGGAAAGGTGCTGGACTGATGCCCCCTCAGCCTTCCTTACCCGGCCCTCCATACAGTTTGCAACCCCGATGTGGCTCTTGGACCAAAACGTTTGCCCACCCCTGGTCAAGACTGAGGAAGGGTGAGTTGTGCACTTCTGTTTTAGGGAGCAGCCTGTCTTCTCTGTTTCATAGTTCTTGTGCATTATTGTTCTAAATTTGATGAAATAAAGTAGCATTACGTTGTACCTTCCAGGAACACTTCTGTGTTTATGCTGTGAATATAAACAATGAAGAAAGAAAATAGCTCTGCAGACTGTTTTGCTTTAAATGGTGCGTGGTAATCCTGCCTCTTTGGGATGCTTCTCCATATTTTCTTTCTGCCCTCCTGTTCTTTATGACCAAACAAGAGATTACAGCCCTGCAATTTAAGGAACAACATTATCTTTGTGAAAAGGGGCTGGTGTGTGTCTTTAATTGGCGACTTCTGCCCCTTTGCCCAGGTCTGTTGCCACCAACATGAAAGATGAATGTGACTAAAGGGCCAGAGTCACTGTTTAGCTAATCTATGCTTACATATAGCTAGGGCCACATCATCCAGGTGACTATTCCAGCCCCAGAGATCAGGATCATTGTAACACCTAGAGGTCTGATTGGAGATCAAGACCACATTGTGCAAAGTGCTGTACAAACACGCAGTGAGACACAATGCCTGTCCCAGGGATTCTACACTCTAATTAGAGTGGAAAGACAAAGATTACTTCCCCATTGTGCACGTAGGGAACTAAGTCACAGAAATATTAAGCAACTTGACCAAGATCACACAGGGGGGTCTGTAACACAGCCATGAATTCAGCCCAGATCTTCTAACTCAAAGCCTCGCTCTTGAGCCACAAGGTCATCCATATGAGAGCAGAAATCAAGCATTGCTGCTTTCTGTCTAACTTCTGTGAGTTGCAGCTTGGCCGTGGAAAACCCAGAGGAGTGAGCACACCAGCGAGTCACATGAGCCAACAGAGGCAGCAACGAGGAAGGCTTGGGTCTAACTGGAACTGCTTCCCCAGAGCCTTGCAGCTTGAGGGTTTGAAAATGAAGCCTTTCCCTTGGCAAAGACTGAGCATAGAACAAGGGCACAACAGAATTAAATGCAGAAAGGCTGTAAATGTAAATGAACAAGGGCAGGGAACTCAAAAGTACAGAGCAAGAGCAAACAGGATGGCAAGGGAAGAGGAACTGCAAACCTCTCATGACTACGTGTGCCTAAGATGTGGGGTGGAACGTGGCCTTTTGGCATATCCCGCCCCCCACACCATAACCTCAGACCCCTCCTTCACTGGAGTCATGCTCACCCCAGAAAGAGGCCGCAGGGGAAGAATCATCGCTGTGCAGCATGGCCCCCTCTCAGGGCAGCACCATTTCCTGCAGTTCAGATCAATGGTAACTCCCTTTCTGTGGTTTTCCCACTCCACAGAGGCAGCTGGTGGGTCTCATCCAATGACAGTGTGGCATGGACAAGAAGCCATGCTGCCATTGGTGCAGGAAGCCTAGAGGGGGAGGGCATACATGCTGAGATTCATGGGATAAAACAAACAGTTATTCCTGTGGATCTTGGTGTCTGCAAAAAACAGCTGCTGTGCCCTGTGGCTGTTCTGCCCCAACCCCACCTCCCAGAGCAGAGGATGTAGGTGATAGGCCCTCCCGATGATCTCTCCCCACTGTCACCAAGCCCTGGACTTCTCCCCTACCTCATCTGCCAAACCCTCCCCTTTAGTGTACAGAGTGATGATGTCTGCTTGACATCCTGCTTCACCTCCCCAATACCAGAGCAGTGTTAACATAACAAAACATGAGGCAGAGCATTACAGGACACACACCCAGGATTAGAACCAGCTTGCTCACTCACGCAGAGGCCCATGAGGTCCAGCTGCTTCAGATCCCTCAGTTCTTTATTTACTTCATCTCCTGGTCTTCGTTTGCCTCTTTTCTCATGTAGGAAAATCAAGTTCTGTTTACCCATCAAAGCACTTTTAATGCACTCTTCACCATGGAGTCTAGGCATCTGCCCAAGTCTCCTCACCTCTTCACATGAAATAGGGAGCATTTTCATAGCAAAACATTTATTTGGTCTGTTGGCTTCCAAACAATTTAGTGCCCTGCTCTATTTGACCCATAGCTTCTTTGTCCCTCTTGCCTGGGTAGCATGTTAAACCAGGTGACATGATCATGCTCGAATAAGGAGACAAGATGTCTTAATTTTATATGGACAGTCCCGATATTTGGGACTTTTTCTTATATAGGTGCCAATTACCCCCGACTCGCTGTCCTGATTTTTCACACTTGCTGTCTGGTTACCCTATGCTCAAACCAATCAGGGGTATTTCTATATTATCCACCTGGTGATGGGACAGAAACAACTTCTGATTAAGCCCCTTCAGATTTGATTTTCCACAACCAAATCCTCCCCTGAGGTTTTTGTCTGGGTCAGACCCAAATCCACAAGAGGCCTGGTTTGGATGAAACCAATAGACAGCAAGAATGATTGAGCATGGCCAGAGTCAAACCCCAGTCCTGTTGCAGTCAGAGACAAAAAGCCCAGACCTAATGCAGTCAGCGACCTGAACACCAGCCCAGATTCAATCTTGGCCTGAGCCTGGGGCTTGATTTGGCATCAAACCCAAATCTCCAGCTCAGATTCAGTCTCAGATCCAAACTTCAGTCTGGATTTACTCTCAGACCTGAAACCCGGCCTAAACTCTGTGCCTGACATCCAGAGCTACAGCTGACCAGCACTTCCTGGTCCCATGTCTATAGGATTATTAATGAGGATTATTAGAGCACCAACAGTGCTATTATGAACATAAAGATCACAGGTACACATGAATGCATGCGTGCGCACACACACACACACTTATGCCTCTTGAGAAATGGGTCCGTTCCACTCTTCTGTTTTGTACTGATAAAATATTGATTAGGAAATTTGAAAATTTGAAATGATTTAGGAGTCTCTGGATGGGAAACGTAATGTACTGTGCCGGCTGCCTTATGAGCCATCCATCACCTGTCAGCAAGCAGCAAGGAAGTGACAGAATCAATACAAACGTGTCTGAAGATGGGTTTAACTCATTTCCCTTCCCCCTTGGGCAACAGTCAGAGTAGCCCAGCTTCTCTGAGAGAAGGGAGCTCAATTGCTAACACTGGGCCAAGTTCACTCAGTGCAAAAAGAGTAGCAGGATTAAAGCCTTGCTCTGCATTCACTCCCATCCTGGAAACTGCTGGAGATCAAGCAGATTTAAGATACTAGCAAAGTGTTTGGTGATCTCAGCGAAGTTCACAAGGGGCACAAGGAACCACCAGGATCTAGCTGTCCCAGTCCAGAACCAGAAGCCAGGATGTGCTGAGTTTTAATCCTTCTTTGGCTTCGGGCAAATTATTAAACCTTTCAAAGGGACCCAAGGAATACAACATGCAAGACAAATGCTACACTGACTTACCCACTGCATAACTTCTCTCAAGCCAGTGGGGTGACTCTGTGCGGCATTGGCCCCCTTTTGTTTATTAAACCACAGAACAGGTTCCTATTTCTCTTACCCTGTCCAAGATGAATTTTTTTAAAAAAAATTCATCTGCAGGGTGACGTATTGGCCCCTTACATTTTGCAGATAGAGTCAATTGACCTGTGATCCTATTTTGCAGATTCCCTTAAAGCACTATAATCCATCTTTTGAGATGTTTGAAATAAGACTGGACAGAGTGCTAGAGAACAGACAGCAGAGAAACTCGGGCGTCAGTCCCCAGAGGGATAGACTGGGTGACCACAGCAGCTCTAATTTATTATTAGAGTTAATTATTATAGGGTGCCACAGGGGTTGATAGCACTATACATACAGATCAGATACACCAGACAAAACCTCCTGTCCCAGACAGCTTGCACTCTAAAGTCCTAGCTCTGTGTAGTTTGATTTCTGTGGTCCTTGCTCCAGTGCAGCATTAGCACATCAAGTGAGCTACATTGTCAGAAGCATCTAGTGTGACGTTATTGACATAAACTGTGACCGTATACATCACTGTTGCAACCACTGCTATATATCTGCAGCAAATATTGTACAAAGGTTGGTGTGTACGATGTCTATAAAAAGATATATGATTTGATGGTTATGACTATGCTATTTGTATGGGTGTATCATTTTTTAGTTGAAATTATGAATATTGGCTATGTACTTGTATCTCAATGTGTTTGATTTTAAGTAGCCTCAGTGAAGCATTTGGTCAGCTTCCTGAGGAAGGACTATTCTCAGTAAGTGCCCAATCAAGAAACACTTAACTGCCACTGGACTTTGAGAGACACCAATCCACATCTGAGCTTTCCTGGTAACATTCAAGCTAACATTTAAACAATGGCATCAGCTTGTGAAGAACTGAGTCATGCATGGACATGTGATTTGCTCATCTGACTACAAACTTCATCTTGTTGCTGTGATTTTACACAGGAGAACAAATAGGTTCTGTCCACAAGAGGGACCATAAAAGACCCTTGAAAACCATTCATTGTGTCTTCAATCCTGCTTCTTGCCTCTGGGGGAGGACTTTGCTACACTGAAGCTATGAACAAAGGACTGAATGACCTAATTTTAGGCACCTCACTGCCCCTCTATCCACAGACCTCCACACTACCTAGTGCCACAGCACAGCCCCACCACAACTTCCTAGTGCCCCACACAGAATTCCCACTGCTCAGGGCCTCAACACACATCCCCCACTGCCCAGCACCACTGCAGAGACCCACTCTCCCAAGCCCTGCTCCCCCAGCTGCACTCACTGGCGCTGCTGGGAGATGACTCTGTCCGCCAAGGTAAGTGAAGAGAATTCCAGCAGGGCTGCATGGGGCTGTCCCCACCCCGCCCACCCCCCAGCCTCCCACACCCTCTACCAGGGCCTAGGAGTGGCAAAATTTGAATTTGTAGGCACCTCTAGAATGACAGTCCCCCAAGGTACGTGCCTAATGGGAAATCCAGCCCTGCCAATGCATTCAACCTCACCACTTGTGTCCCAAGTGGTTTCTTCTCTCTTGTTGTATAGCTCTGACCACCACAAGGAATGGTTGGGTGGGATTTTCCTCCCAACGCCCATGCTCCATCCCAGCATTTTGCCCTCACCTGTGAGACTTCCATAGGGAAAAGGGCACAAGAAAAGGAGATCAAGGGCCAGGAAGGTTTGTAGCCACACCCACTTGAAAGCAAACGAGGTAACTATTTCACAAACTGCCCCTCCCACCTTGATGTCCAAAACTCAGTCCACACCCAGCTCCCTTGGGACTGCCTAGTCTTGGCTGCTAAAGTTGGGCCAAGCCAGAGCTGCGATGCTGTAGCCTCCGGCACCAGATCTTTTGGTGCTGACGACGCTCGGGGCAGCAGGTGACCTTTTATAGGGATTCAGTCCTCTAAAATCAGAGTCACAGCAGACTTGGCTAGGGCTGCAATATAGCAGTAGCCCCTAGGCCCAGTTCCCCTCGGGCTGTTCCTGGGGATATGGGAGGGTGGCACCACAAATTCTGATTGATTCTGTTTTTAATTCTACACATTAATTCACTGTAAAAACATGAAGCAGGAAGCCTGCTGTGGGTAACACCTTGGCTATTACCTTTTGTACTGGTCTGTCATACCATCCCTAACAGGCCCTATAAACGGTTTCCAAATCCAGCAGAAATGGTCTATTTGTTGCCTAGTACAGCATGTAATCTTGTCCAGAGGTGGTATTGATCTTGTTAAAGTCTCCCAGCCATCTTGTCCTTGAGAATGCCTTAACAGCCACTTTCCACTGGCAAAGTGATCTGTCTTTTCATGCGATTGGCCTGTTAGCCATGCCCAGGTAGCGTTGGAAGTCTACGCTAATCTGTAAACAACTTGATCGTGGTCTTTTGGAGATCCTTTAATGGACAATAAATCCAGAGCTCTTGGCTACTTAAATCAAATATATGCAGTAGCCAATTTCAAAGTGACATTGCAGGTCATTTTAACTGTAAGGGATGGGAATTACAGACCTGATACAGCAAAGCACTTAAGCAGGTGCTTAATTTTCAGCACGAGTGGATCTGTTGGTTACAAACAGATTATGTGCGGGTTTACGTAACCCACTGGTGCGCGCGCGCGTGTGTGTGTGTTACAGGTTTTCCTCTGTGCCTAACCCACAGGGGCTATGAATTTGTTGCAGGCCCAGATCTTTAGTTCCAGCTGTAGAGCTGGTCAGGAATCAGTTTTGTCATTCTGAGAAGATTTGAGATTTCAAATATTTTCCTTTTTCCACATGAAACCAAGAGCTTTTAAAAACAAAAACGACGAAGAGAAAGTAGACAATACCCCAAGTGAGTGCAGGGCCTAAATAATGTTTATACAAAGCAGAACAGCTCTAACAGAAGACAGTGAAAGGCACTCCTCTTTCCCTCTCCCACTAGCCTGATGGGTAGAGCCCACATCTGGGATGTGGAAAACCCATATTCAGTTCCCAACATGTCAACCAAAACAGGCCTCATAAGTGGAAGCTCATCTGGAATTACACTCCATGTGAAGCCAAGTGCTTAAAATATTTGCTGGATCAGGGCCTTAATGACTCCACCTAGTCAAGAGTAACATCACCATTGCTCTAGTTGTTTCTAGTCCTTCCAGCAGCTTCACAAAGTTCCACTTGCCCATTTGGCTAGGGCAAGTAATATTTTTGGAAAGATAACCAATTTTTTTTTTATAATGATGGGCCAGTAGTTGCTGTATCTGGGCTAGCAAATGCACACACTGATTCTGCAAGTGCCCCTAGCTGTGACTTTGTGGTAGCCACTCCAGTTCCATAAGGAGCACACAAACATACCCTTGGAATAGCCACTTTGCCTTGACTCTTGTATGCAGCCTCAGTTTCTCCTGTGCTACCAGCTGCCAAGGTTCCACAAAGTAAGAGAGCCACAAAGGTTTGCAGTAATACAAGGTAACTGTCACTGAGGCAAACTTATGCCTTTGTAGCAGCACAGCTCACCCAGTCTAGCTTTGGGCTAGCTACTGCCTCAGTCCCCCCCAGTAATCTCAGGTTTTCCTTTGCCAGGTAACACCTCTTCTTGGGGAGTGCGTTTATGAACAAAGTTTGCAACTAAGCTCAAGAACTCCCACCTACCTGGTGCACAGTACTTAGTCCTGTCCCTACAGAGGCTGTCCTCAGTCTAGCAGACTTTCCTCTCCACACTCCAGCGTTTTTCATGGCTCCTCTCCCCTGCAGGTATGCATCAAGAGGCCCTCTTCCTGGGAGCCAGCGAGAGCCACTCTGTGTAAGAGAGCCCATGTACCCTATGCTTTGTCAAACAGTAACTCCCTAGGCTTCCTACCTAGAACTATTCCTCTGCTCTATAGGCTTCTGTTTTACCTCCATCCCAGGAGGCCTGATCTTTGCAACATGATCTGCCTGTCATATGACATTGTTCATTTTCTCCACCTGGAGAGGCAGGCAAAGTGGGTCACAGGTGTGGACTAGAGCCATCTCCACATAAAGGGCCAGTCAAGCTGTGACTAATCCCTTTGCCTAGGTGTTGGATCAGGGTCTTACATGAGCTCTTCAGCACACTATTTCCTCATCCAGGAGAGCAACAAGGGTCTTTCTTATGCCTCAGTAGGCTACTCAATGAGTAACAAATACAGAGGCCTTTGTAAGAGCTGATTGTCTGGAAAGCAAGCAACTGATGTACAGCAAGTTCTGCAAGAAAGGCATACAACTTTCTAGTGGCACTTTGTGCAATCATTTTTGATTGTTTTCTTCAAGCAATTTCATACCCCAGAGATCATGTTTGCGGAGTGAGATTGCTGCCAAGCAGCTGTTTCAGCACCAAACACACACATGAACTATTAGAAATTGCACATTTCCGAGGCCACATTTATTTTATCCCAAGGAATTTTTTGGACTTTCCAAATTTGATTTTCCATTGGGAAAAAAGTGAAATCACACAGATTTTCACAAAGGAGTTTTTGAAAACTGGAAACAAAATGGGGTGAAAGAAAATCGTGATTGCTGAGGTTACTGTAACGTTCACAGCGTGCACACAGAATTTAGCCAAAACAGAGGACTCTTCCTGGAAGAGTTGCAATATAACACTACTTTAGTTCTCAGAACATACATCAGCATAGCTATGTTTCTCAGAGCTGTGAAAAGTCCCAGTGTAGACGAGCCCAGAGAAAACAGGCTGCTCCCGAAAGCAGAGAGGTACAACTCACCCCACTTACTTTTAAACTGTTACTTTCTAGACTGTCTCTGATGGCAGGTTTTCCTACAGAGCCCTCTAGCCTGCAAGAAAGACCAGTAAACCCCTTAGAAACTGAAGTGGCAGCCTACAAATCCAACACAGTTTCAAATATGTTTGGAATTGTTCATCTCCCTGCAACAGCTGCTGTGCCATATGACTGGTGCCAGAATGGATACTCTCCCACAGGAGGCAAACAGCTAGCCACGGTGGAAGGAAGAGAAGCAGAGCTGGCTGGCTGGCCCAGGTGTCCATGCAGATGGGCAGAGCAAGGCCAAGCCCTATGGCAAGTTGGAGCCCAGAGTGAGAGCTGTCAGCACACAGCAGGCCAGGGAGTGACCCCACCAGACTGGGCATGCCTGGGAGGGAAGCCAACAAGAAAGGCACTGAGGGTAGAGAGTAGGAGGGAGTTTAGTGTGACGAGATTGCCTACAGAGGGTCAGAGCTTCAGGTCTGTCACCCAGCTGGCCCCCATACCAATGTCATTAGCATCGGAGGAGGGAACAAACAGCAGCTCCAAGAAGTTAATTACAATGCCAGCATTGTCACAGAAAATGGTGCCCGTTCTCCAGATAGTCTCCTCTGCCCACATGCTCCAGTGACGATTCATAGGAGTCAATACGTGGCAATCCCAATAGCACATGGGGGCCAGGTACAGAGGTGGTAAAGACACAGCTTTCACCCCTTTGACATTCAGGCTGACCCCATTGTGTCAGCGCCTCTTTTCAGCCAATCTGTCACGGGGTCAGTTCCTACTGGGGCACCAGGAGCCAACTCATAGAGGTTGCTCTGTGTGTCGGCCCATTTATCTTCTTAGGCAACTGTGCTTACAGGACTACACTTCTATTTGTTATCTTGCAAAGCAAGGCCTCGGCATGTCTTCTGAGACAGAAAAAAAAGAGGTGGGGAGTAACTGCAGGGCCCAAAAGGCCGTGTGGCACTAGCCAAATGGCAGGTAAAGGAAAAGATGGGCCAGCAGACAGCGAGACACCACCCTGCAGAGGGCGCTCCAAGCTCGAAGAGCTAATTCTTGGACTGCCAGCAGGAGGCGTCGCAGGAGTGAGTCGTCGTGCTGCTACAGGGAGGAAAGGACATTCTGGCTCCAGGTGCCTAGGGGAAATGCAGGAAGGAAGCATGAAGTTAGCATCTGAGTCCTCGGCAAACGAATAAACAGGAGAAGAGTTGGAAGCTGTGTGAGGCACTTTGGCTCAGGACCTAAGCCAATGTATCATTGTTAATGTTGGGAGCAGAGGATCCTTGCACTGGGTTGCCACTCTTGGGGTACATGGCTTCCAGCACTGTTCAGGGTCATTCCCAAGACATCAAGGCTTGTTGGTGGCACAATGGCCTTTCAGCGTCCACCGGAGACCCCCCTCCCAGGTCAGGCAGCTAAAATGGCAGCAGAAGAAGTCGGAATGGGGTGAGGGTCATTTCATTAGGAAGAATGTTCCCTGTGAATGCTGTGCCACACCGCTGAGGTCAGTCACAAATGGTGAGCTAATGCTGGGTTTGGCTGGCACCGAGACAAAACGTCTCTGAAGGAAAGGCGAGTTTGTGGCTGTGGAGAGGAAGGCTGGTCTTGAGGTGAAGGCACTGGGCGGGGACAGTGGTGAGGCAGATTCAATTCCTGGCTTTCTGCCCCATACTACTTTGGCGAGCTTGAGCAAGGCCTCAGTTCCCCATCTGTGAAATGGGGATAATAGTGCATTCCTGCCCCAGGAGGCTTGACTTATTAATATTCATAAGGCGCTCAGATACCATGGTGATGGCAGCTAGCTATCTGAGGTACTTCCTTAAAGAGTGCATTTAGCTCTACAGCGGGGGGAGGGGCTGTGCCTATTCCAATGAAGTCCTCACCCTAGTGCTAATCCTCGGGGTGGCAGGGTGCCTTTGGGTGCTACTCCATACAAAGAATGACCTTTCAGAGTGGTGGTCACTAGTGAATGCGTGGCACTCTCTGAGTCTCAATTCAGCAAAGTAGGTAACTTCTGCTCTGGAGTATGTGGGGGTGCTGCTGGCTACCATTGAGGGACAATGGCAGGATACCATGAGGGAAGCTGACACAGTGACACCCCCACTGGTCTGGTTTTCCCCACCTTCCCCTGCGCGCACACATACATCCCTCAGAGAACAGCTATGGGGCCGTCACAACCCCTAGCTCTGGAGTCAGCTGCAGTAGCACAGCTGCTAATCTCACAAGCCAAGAGCTGTGAAACTACCCAGGAAGCGTGGGTTGGTGCTGTCTTGTGCTGCGTTCCCACCTTCTGCTCAGCTGTGGGAAAGCTCAAGGCTGTGTCAGGAAGGAAAAGGTCCAGTCTGTGAACCAGGTGCAGTGGAGCTTTGGCTGAGCCTCCTGAGCCATTCATGCCCACGCTGAAGTCAGGTGAGTCAGAGCGGGGAGAGCAGTTGAGACCTTGCAGTCCAGATGAGCAGGATGCTTTCTTCAGGGATAAGGTGGCGACTGGGGGAAAACCTGTCTGCGTGCATGTCAGCCTCTCTGGCGAATGTGAAACTCTCTGTATTTAATCCTGCCGGTGCTGCAGAGATGTACAGCCTGCTGCCTGCCAGCCAATGGGGACCAAAGTCCTCTGGAGGGTGGCTGGACTTCTCAGAGTGCTTACCACAGCCTCACTCATGGGGGCCAGAGGGCACACCACCACTGGTTTTTGAGCTTGAGTGATCTACACCCAGGCGGGCAGCAGGAAGGTGTGGCACCCAAGAGGGTATTAGATAGCCTGTGTTGTTTTTCTGGTGTCCAGCATGTGCACCAAAAGTCCAAAACCATGCTCAGCACAGCAGCCTATTGCGTTGTTCAGAAAAGCCAGCTGCCATTGAAAACCTGTCACCCTACCGGGCCATCTCTGCCTGCTTTGAACTCTTCCAGCACTCCCAGGTGGCTCTGGATTTCCTCACATTCCAGTTAACTTAAGGCTGAACACTCCAGGGGTGTGTCAGAGATATGGCCTCTTTCCCCCTTACACCACTCCCACATTTGAGCTGGCACTTGCTGCCTTGGCTTGGCAAAACCAGCTCTGCCCACAATGACTGGATCCTGGGGGCACTTGGCACTGTGGCATGCACCATATTTGCCATTTTCATCTCCTGGGGAAAGTATTTTCTTTCCCTGAGCTTAAACACTACATGTGGCAGCTGCAGCCTTAAACAAAGTGACTCTTCACACACAGTCTACAACAATCACATTGCTCCATTCTGATTGCGTCACACCATTAAGTGAAGGTGCCACACCACAGACACCAATATGGATGCAGAACTCTAAGTGCCAGATTTCCGGAGCTGCTGAACACCCGCACCTCCCATTGACTGTGGCTGGAATTCTGAACTCATCATCCCTAAAACCAGGCCCCAAATGACCTATTGGCTGGGTCTGAATTAATGCACTAAGAGCACAGTACTCTGTGGACATGAAGGCTAATTTATGTCCATAGGAGTTAAACGCTTCCAACTCTAGTTCCTCCCTCTTGGCTACTCCACATGGTGTGCAGCCTGGTGCCTGTGTTTAGAGGACATTGCTCACTGGGCAGAAAATGACAAAGTTCCCAAGTTGAGACCCCAGCATTTCCCAGAAGCCACTGGAAGCTGTAACATAATGGCATCCTCCACACTGCTATACAAGCACACCAAGAACCCCCTTTTGCTCTTCAAGTTTGAAGCCTGGTTGTACAGTATGTGCAGCAGATCTCCAGCAAAAATAAAACAGTGGAAGGTCTCTTCCACTAGCAGGGCTGCTCTGCCCCCGATGCAGATATGTGGCTCCCGAAGGTCTTAATTTGCCCCCATGTTTTCTCGCACCAGGCTGTGTTGTTTGAACACTTACAGCTGAAGGTCTGTCGGACAAGTTCATGGACACGTGGATAATCCTCTCTGGGGCATCAGTGTTGTATCAATTACCCTTCCATGTTGAATTATCTACATCAGGGTTTGAAACTAAGGAGATGCATGGAAACCATCAACATGGGAGATATCAAATGAAGTGAAATTTAATCTTGCTTCATTCTCTTTGCCCAGCACCTCCAGGCCCAGAACTTCACAAGGGACAGCCATGCATCCAGAAAAGCATCAGGTGTGTCAATTAGAAACTAATTTAAAGCATAAATATGCCCATGTGTCCTACATACTGTGCACACCCCATGTATGTGGAGGGGATCCTGGTGATCCATTCCTGAGCCATGTGACAAAGGAGTGACATTCAACAGGCACTGGTGACTGTCTCACCTGCACTCTGCCAACTAGCCCTGCTCACCGGGCCCTATTCTGACTTTCCACGAGCTCAGGGAAGTTTCAAACAGCCACCATTTTTAAATATAACCTGCCAGAAAAAAGTTTTCTTTCACTGCTCTAATGTGGAATTTTCACCAAAAAGTAAACTGCCCAAGGCCCAGATAATATTGAGCCCTGGACTAGTGGCAGGTATAAGGCTCAGGATGATCTCTTCATCCCCTAGGGTGGCCAGATGTCCCGATTTTATAGGGACAGTCCTGATTTTTGGGTCTTTTTCTTATATAGGCTCCTGTTACCCCCAAACCTCCACCCCAGTCCCCATTTTTCACATTTGCTGTCTGGTCACCCTATCACCCCTTGTCCAGCCAGCAAATGTGAAAAATTGGGATGGGGGTTGGGGGTAATAAGAGCCTATATAAGAAAAAGACCCAAAAATCAGGACTGTCCCTATAAAATTGGGACAACTGGTCACCCCCTATGTCCAGCCCTTTATAGCAGGTAAAGGGCTGGAGTGGTGTCAAGGGGTCCTAAAAGCCACATATCGGCCAGGGAGGATTCCCGCAGAGCAGGCACTGTAGATGACATCCGTCAAGCTGCCTTCCTCTTAAATGCTGGCATAGAGGTGGGAGGGACATTGCAGCCCTTATTCTGCTGCAGCGCTGACGAGATTCCAGACAGGGCTTCAGTCTGTAGGGCAGCCCAGTGAGTTCTGCTGGAACTCAGACTGGGTTGCTGAAATAATGTTGCAGGCTTCTCCAACTCTTGGGAAAACCCAGGATTGAGATGGGGGACGCACAAAGACACCAGAGTCCACTTTATTGCAAGGCTACAAATATCACTCTCAATATCTTATAACCCTGCAGAGTTAGAAATGGTGCTTTGCACCATTGGAAAGAGGGGGGATGCCAGTGAGAAACACAGCATTAGTCCCAGCCCTGGAGGGGCCCACTAAAGGTATTCTAAAGTCATGTTCTTTTCATGTTTTAAAAAAAACCACTCAGGGTCATTCTTAGAGGTGTTTTAAATGTATCTGTTGACTTTGTGTCTCCCTGTGAGCTCCATGCCATTGTACCCAGGGTTACTAAAACACCGACTTTTACAATGAAGAGATACAAACAAGGTTTTTTGTTTTAAAACACTCCCTAAAATATTTTTACAATAGTTTTTTCTGTTAAAATGTGGCCTCCATGCAATGGGGAGAGATAAATGGTTTATTGGTACTCATTTAAGAAGGTCTGTGTTGCTCTGAATAATGCATTTGTCCAAAACTCATATTCACAAATCCTTTACACCATCATCTGTTCCAAGAATTAGTATCTATGGGCCTAAACTGTGAAGTTCAAACCCAGGGGCAGACTGTTTAAAAGCTTGCTAGAGAGGAGAGATCAAATCCAAGCCGATTGCTAATAAACACATTCGCAGCCTTGTCTAAAAGGACAGCTGTAGCTGACTGATGCTTACAGTGAAAAAGAGTGCAGATGGTTTTGTTTCTGAAGAACTTGAGTGTGCTTTTTGCATGGGGGTAAGGCATAACTGCCCAAGGGTCAGCTGTACCACCCACCACTCACAGAAGCAAATCTCTGTTCCAGCTGAGAGAGAGGAGAAGGCAGATTTAGAATTGCAAATAAAGCATTAAGCTGAAACTCCTGGCATAAAACTCAGCCTAATTAGGATACTTCCAGCAGATGCATCTCCCTCCTCACCTGAAGCAATGACATGGGTTAAAAAGGGGCAAAGTACCTTTTCAAACAGAGCATAACTCCTGCAGAAAGAATGCCTCAGGGTGAAACAAAGGCCCTCTACCCAGAATACTGCTTGCCTTGACCTGTTACAAGGCACTGTGGTCTTAGCAGCCACATGTTTAATACTGTCAGCCGCTTCTCAGTTCTTTTGGGCACCATCAGTTGTACCATCAGCTGCCTGGTGTGTTGGAAACATAACTTTGGCCTCACAACACTCTGCATCTGCTGGTAGAGCTGACTCACTTCTTAGCGTATGTACAATAACCTCCCTCAGGTGGCATGTGACCAGGATTCACCACAGAATTTGGACCACTGGTTAGATCATTAGCATCCCCAGCTTAGGCTGGGTACTGATGGGGAGTGTAATATAAATGCTGATCCATGCCCCCTGCTGACCCACTGTGAAAAGAAAAGATGCTATATACCCTATGGGTGGGCCTGGTATGGGAGGGGGAAGAGACAGGATTCCTAATTAGCATATAATTGCAATCCATACTAGGATGATGCCCCCAGCTCACCCTGACCTGAAATGATACAGATGTTGGAGCCCCATGTACTGCCTTTACTGCTGTTTCAGCTGGCTTCCTGGCAAGTTTATCACTCAGGTCATATATAGGCAGTTTATCACTTATGCTTAATACTTTGGGGAAGGTCTGAGATAAGAACCAAGAGGTGCCCTTACAGGGCATCACCTGATAGAGACAGATGACTTACTAGAAAGGCTGGGCCCTGGCTTGGGCATATGCAGAAGCTGAGGGAAGGAGGGTCTTTCTCCCCTGGAAGATGCTCACCTCCCAAGGGTTTCAGACAGCTGGCATTACTGAGCTAAGTGGGATGAAGTGAGACTAATGCCATGTATGTGTAAGCAGGGGATGGTCCTGCTATTGTGGGGACCTTTCCTGGCTTCTGCACTATCCTGGTGAAATTGGTTAGCAGAAGGATCTGAGTCTTCACACCAACTTCCTTTACCCTGAGGCCTCCCTGCCCTTGAGGACTCTCCCGTCTGGCAGAGTCCTCATAACCCCAACAAGGCTGGGCCCAGGATTCCTGGGGGGCTCAACCCCAAACTTGCTGTGGTCACCTAGGACAGAGGCTAGGGTATTCCCACTCTAGAGTGCTCTCTCTGTGCTGGACACTTCCCTGACCCACTGATTATTACATATGATTTAAAGCAAATACAGTTTGTTTAATCAGCAATTAGTTTAAACAGAAATAAGGAAAAATGGGAAAGGTAACAGGAAACACATCACCTCACTCTGTGGCAGGGAACATCACAAACAGTGTCTCTGGAATGTCAGAGCAGTTCACAGGCTGCTCCTTGTAGGTCCCAGGCCTCCTTCTCAGGCCCTGACTGTGCTGCAGTGCGCTGGATACTTGCTCTGGTGGTGGCCACACACTCTCAGGCTCTAGGTTGCAGGACCCTTCCTCCCAGTATCGCCCCACCCAGTCATGGTTATGATCCCGCTCCAAGTCTGGCCTGCAAAGCCCCTTTGCTTAGGCATCTCCCTGTGCTGGGCCCACTGCCCAGGGTCCCCCTCGCTCTCCTCAGCTGCTCACCACACCCAGCTCCAGACTGCTCCGGCCTCAGCTCCACCACACCGCCTCATCTCCAACTCCACTCTGCCTCAGCACTGCTGCTTCTCTGGCTCCAGTTGCTACAGCTTTGCTCCCAGGGCAGGTCTGTTCTGCAGGCTGCTTCTGTGACTCTGCTCCCAGCACTGACCTGCTTCATGGGCTGCTTTTCTGGTCCCTCTGGCTCTGATTGCTGCAGGTCTGCTCTCCCTGGGCTGTGCTCTGGCTTCGGGACTGCAGCTCTGCTCCCAGCACACGGTCTGCTCTCTCTGGGCTGCTTTTCTGGCCCCTCTGGATCAGTCAGAGCTCAGCTTGGGCCCTGCTCTCTACTTAGTTTGACCCCCCCTCTGTCTGACCTAAGCAATTCCAGCTCACATGAAGGATGGGACCCAGCCCGGTCTCCTGACTCCTTAATTAGCCTGCCAGCCCTGTCAATCAGGCAGACCTGGAGTGTTGGCCTTTCCTCATTACCCTTGGGGACTATCAGTCTCAGGGTCTGGATTTCCCATTGACCCTTCCCCTTTTGGTATTGGGAGCTAGCAACCAAAACACCCCCCAATGAATGGCAGTAAGGGGACAACAATCCCCTCACATATGGTCCTCATAACCCAATTCAGACTATTCTCCCCTTGATCCTTTTTATCCAAGGCCAACTTTTGGACAATTTTTTATTTATATACAGCTCAACATTAGTCCAGGACATTCATTGCTAGTACCAGCACATGAACCAAGCGTTTATCTGTTTGTATGGGCACAATCACAACAGTCACCACATTTACTAGTACTTGTAAAAATAGATTGTACTAACAACATCAGTTGGGGATGTAAACTCACATGCTTCAAGGCACAAACCGAACAGCAATGCCAAGGGGTTAGGAAGCACCTTACTCTGAGGGGACGTCTGCGCTCCAATAAAAAACCCCACAGCGGGCCCTGGCTCCCGGGCTAGGGCTGCCTCGTTGCTGTGTAGACTTCCGGGCCAGCCCTGGGGACCGGGCTCTAGGACCCCGCGAGGTGGGACGGTCCCAGAGTCTGGGCTGAGGCTTGAGCCCGGAAGTTTACACTCAATGAGCCAGCCCAGCAGCCCGCGGATCCTGCGAGCCCGAGTCAGGGGGCACGGGGCAGCTGCCGGGTTTTAACTGCTGCATAGACATACCCCGTCAGACAGATGTATTCAGATTCCCCTCTGTGGGCTCCTTCCATTTCCCCTCTAGCATTCAGGGCTGGGAACTGTCTGACCCCAGCCTGCATGGACCCCCTGCTCTCACCCACTATGGCAGCTGCTAGGGGAGACATTCCCAAAGAAGACTTCAGCGCCAGTCTCTCCGACCCGCAGTCTCCCCCCATGTTCCTCACACACTAGCAGAGACACTGATCATCTTCCGACACCCACGCGCTGCATTTCTGCACTGACCCAGGAGCTGGGGTCTCCCCCAGACACATCACCTGGCGTCTGCAGCAGCCTGCGCTGGGACCGCGTGCGCTATGAGACAGACAGACAGAGAGACAGAGAGCAGCTTCTCGGAGTAGGCCCGGGGGGAGGGTCTTACTCTCAGTCAGACTGTGACCAGTCCCGGGGGGGTGGGGGAGCAGAGGAAGAGCAGGGTACAAGTAACCCAACTCTCCCTTTCCTGGGTGTGCGCAGAGAGCACCACTAATAGAAACCAGGCTGGAGTAAAAGAATAAGTCTCCCAGTCACAGAGGAAAAGATCTCCGTTCCCAAGCACGTTACGAGAATAAACCGGGGGGAAGCGTGTGCACTAAGTTATGCACCTAGCTAGAAAGATGACAGGGGCTTTACGGGCGGATCAGAGCCAACAACCCGTGCAAGCAGGCGATGCCGTTCTTGTTGAATGTTGCTATCTACAAAACACGTGCCAAGGGGGGATCATAACAGGGGCTTCCCAAAGGGGGGCGGTGGTGTGTTAGTAGCACAGGTACTGTCCACGGGGATGGCTGGACACGTAGTAACGTCTACTTTTGGGAAGGGCTTGTTGTCAGAGGACTGTGTACGTGGAGAAAGAAGAAAGCCTGGATGCTGTAATGTGGCTCACTCCCGTCCCATGTCCTGTTTCAACGCTGAACACCTCATTAACATACCTTTGCAATGCACATTGGGACTTTGTTTGTCTATAGCAGGTGAGTGTATAAAAGCATATGACAGCACAAATCCTGAATGTTGTACGGCCCTGGCTCACTCGAGTCTCTTGTTGGACCGTTGAACCACCAATTAACATAGATTTGCACAGCATGATGGGAGTGTGCTTCCAGCTCACCCTGAGCTAAAAAGCCTAAGCAAGGGGGAGCCTTATATGCTGATCAAACGTAGTTTTCTTCCAGTCAGAGGGAAGCTCACCAATGAGGTCACGTGCGGGGTGCTTGTCACTCGCTGAGCAACGCCTCTGGGAAGGTCTGAGACAAGAGCCATTAGCTGCCCTTGCAGGGCACCACTTGCTGCAGGTGGATGAGTTACCAGCAATGTTGGGCCCTGGGTGTGGGGCAAATTGGGCAGGCGAAACTAGAGGGGAAACCCCCTAGTGGATGCTCAGCCCCCTCCTGAGGGTTTGGGACAGACTCATGGCTAGCAGCACTGAGTTCAATGGGATGAGGTGAGACCTTCAGAGGCCTCATAACCCAATTCAGACTACTCTCCCCCTGGCTATTTTCTTACAAATCACTTTCATCTGTCCGATTTACTACCACAGAGAATATTGTAGCAACAAATCCAGACTCCCCTGCCAGGGACAGAGAACTCAGGACTGCAGGTGGGGGCTGCGGCTTCCCTCCCCTCTGCCCAGCAGGGGAGAGAAGCTGCGGCCCCAGCCTGCCTGGGACAGAGAACTCCGGGGCTGCACACCGCAGCCCCGAAATTCTCTGTGGAAGCTGCGGCTCCCCGTCTGCGGGGACTCCTGGCTGCCGGAGTCCTCCCGTCCCGGCAAGCAGGGAGCTGCGGATTCCCTGGTAGCCGCTGCCCCACGCGTGCCAGGACCGGGGGACTCTGGGCTACCGGAGTCCCCCTGTCCTGGCAGGCGCAGGGCAGCGGCTTCCAGCAGGCTTCTCTGGAAGGGGCTGCCCCCACGCCTGCCGGGACAGGGGACTCCGGGGCTGCAGGCACTGATGTCCCCTGCCCCGGGCAGGCGCGTGGGCAGCGGCTTCCACAGAGAACTCTGGGGCTGCAGTCTGCAGCCCCGCAGTTCTCTGTCCCCGGCAGACGCAGGGCCACAGCTTCTCTCCCCTGCTGGGCAGCGGGGAGAGAAACGCAGCCCCCCACCCACGGGGGAGTGGGGCACCACTATAACGCGCCCTGCATTTAGCGTGATGGGATTTTATGGCTCCCATCTGTCGCGTTATAGCGGGGCTCCACTGTATTACAGAGTGGGGGTTATTAGTAGTAATTATTGAGACTGCAGGAGTATCAAGACTCCCTAGTCAGGATCAGGGCCTCACTGCACCTGGTGCTTTACGTGCCTATATGAAGGTGGGGGAGTCTCTCCCTAAAAAGGATACAATCCAAGAGCTTTAGCCTTCAAGCCTCACACACACACACACACACACACACTCTCCAGATTAAGACCGCTACCCTGCCAGCCAGCGTCTGGTTCCTTTCATTCATCTGTGCAGGTGCTACTATCCCCAGTGAGCTGGGGCGCCTCCAGACCACACTCTCAGGGTGGGGTGCAGAGCAGCCCATGGTGAGGCAACGTGCACATACAGGCGAGGCAAACAGGCAGCAGCAGCTCCGAAGGCCAAGCCAGGAGGGTCTCCCCCACAGTCAGAGCATGCCAGTCTGTTTGTGGGGGAGCACTGAAGTGGGAGGGCACACACAGCTCATCCTCCCCTTGTCACTGCCTCTCCTTATGCACAGGCTGCACATGAGGCCCATGACTGGAGAGCACCAGTAATAAAAACAGACATTGTGCAATACTAAGGCATGAAAGAACATTCCAGTCCCAAATCCAGGGAAATACGTCTTTGACCCCACTCAAGTTAAGAGTTCGTGCAAAAGAAAAGAATATGTGTTATGTTATATGTATAGGATGATTCAGTCTTTAAGAGCGTATAATAGTATATTAACTATGTAAGCAGATTATGGAATTAATTATTATTTTTGCTATCTCAAATAAATGTGACAGAGATTTTATAACAGGCAGCACCCCAGCTATAGGGGGCACTATAGTGTGATTGTACGCTCACATATAGGGTTAAAATCTAGGAACTTAGAGAACTCTACTTTTAGGAAGGGCTAGTTGAAAGAGGACTGTATACATGGGAGAAAGAAGAAAGCCTGAATGTTGTAATGTCTTGGCCTCACTCCCATCTCCTGTTTCAATGCTGAACACCTCATTAACATATCTTTTCAATGCACATTGGGATTTTGTTTGTCTATGGGCAAGTGATTGTATAAAGGCATATGACAGTATAAATCCTGAATGTCAAATGGTCCTGGTTCTCTTGTGTCTCTTGCTGGACCACTGAATCACTAATTAGCGTAGTCTTGCAAAGGATGATGGGCATCTGCTTCCAGCTCACCCTGATCTAGTATGTTCAACTTTCTGGAGCCTTATGTACCATGCCTGACTACATTACTTCCAAGTTAGAGGGAAGCTCACCAGTGAGGTCACATACAGGGTGCTTATCATTCCCTATTCAATGCCTCTGGGAAGGTCTGAGACAAGAGCCATTAGCTGCCCTTGCAGGGCATCACCTGCTCCAGGTGAATGAGTTACCAGCTATGTGGGGCCCTGGTTTGGGACATGTGTGGGGCAGGAGAAGCTGGAGGGAGGCTCCTCTGGCAGATGCCTATTCTCCCCAAGAGCTTTGGGACAGGCTCATGGCTGGCACTACTGAGCTCAATGGGATGAGGTGAGACCTTGCAGGCCTCATAACCCAACTCAGACTACTCTCCCTCTGACTTTTTCAGGCAAGGCCATGCTTTTAGCATTAGCACTCATTGCCCCAGGAGAACATCATTATAATTCAGTACTGAGACTGTATATTTATATGGATAATCCCAACATCCACAGCTCCATTCAATAGGATAATCATTAAGGAAAATTAAAATTAAAAAAATGGGATTCAATATAAACCCACATGCCTGAGGTCATAAACCAGCCACTATCTCATGGGAGGTAGGAAGCACCCTTACTCCCATAGGCATGTTTTTCCCAATTACTGTACTCATTAAGTGGTTCCTTGCATCTTCCCTCGGAAACATTTAGTCCTGAACTGCCCAGCACAGGCTCTCTTATTGGTTGAAACACACACACACACACACAATTGCTAAGGGAGACATTTTTAAAACCACCTCAGAAATTTAGGAGCAGAAGTCCTATAGTCACTCAGTGTTTTGGAAAAATTCTCCCCCTCTGTTCCTAACACACATACACCAGCAGTGTTGTTAATCACTTCCCTCCCTGGCTAGGCTACACCAAACCACTAGCTGAGGGTTCTCGGCTTAATATTAATATCTGTTTCCTCTACAGTGCTTTTCAGCAGTAGCCCACAATGTACTTCACACTCTTTAATATATTTAGCCACATAATAAGTAAGAGAGGTCTATCATCTCCATTGTACAGACGGAGAACTGAGGCACAGAGAGACTAGGTGACTTGCCCAAAATACAGAACTGAACCTGGGTTTACTGCCCTGAACCAACCTTCCAGCCTACCCCACTAGAGCATTGTCAACGAACACTGGGCCCCAGCATAGAAGCCCCTCTTGAATTCACATGTAGGTAAGTCTGATCAGTACAGTGCCTTCTAGGGGCCACAGCATTACAGAGCTGGCCTGATTACGATTAATTATTGAGACTGCAGGAGCATTCAGAGCCCCTAGTCACATTCAGGGTCTCACTGTGCCAAGCACTTTACACGCTTATATGAATACGGGACCCCTCCCTAAAGTGGATACAATCTAAGATCCATACCCTGTAGCCCCTTCACAAACAAATGAGTTCTTACTACATCAGACCTCAATCCCACCAGCCTGCCCCTGAGGCTTTTCATTCATATGTGTAAGCACTAACATGGCATCTGACTGGGACTGTTCCAACCCCCAACTTCCCAATGGAGCTGGGCCTCCTCCCAAGATTACCATCAGCATGGGGCCTGGAGCAGCCTATGGTGGCTCAGTGCACACGTACAAAACGAGGCAGGCAAGAAGTTCACCGGCTGGGTGAACTGCAGGTGGAGAGCACCGCTAATAGCCACAGTAAATGCCTCGAGGGCAGGAAGGATAGTGGGTAGTAGCTATCAGTCCAGCAGTGCTCACATGCTGTGGAGGAAACCCATGCTATACCCTCTAGCTGTGGGCCTGGCAAGGAGCACCTGGAAGCATTGTGGCCCTCTGGTCCTGAATAACTCACCGTTCTCCTCTCACAGAACGCTCTGTCTTTCTCCAACACTCCTCAGCCGGAAACAGATGCTTACAAAGACTGGCTACAAATGCCAGGCAGCTGTGTAAGGCCCTGCTGTGGCCTCAGAGCCCCAAAATCCTATGCACTTAATCACTGATGTGTTTCCCACTGGTCTGTGTGCAGGGGCATTGAAAAAATCCAGCCACACACAGCATAGGCTTATATATTTGGTGAGGTACATGAAGGAATGGTCCTAACGCCTATAAGTAGCAGAAAGGAGCAGGGAACAGAGGGTTCCTAATTAACATATCTTTTCACTGCATGCTAGGATATGTTCCCCACTGCCCCCGATCTCACAATATCATATATATGAATGGAGCCTCAGGCACTGCCCTGGCTGGGTGAGCCACTAGCTCAGTGGGAAGTGATCCACTGAAGTCACATGCTGCATAGTTGTTACTGCCTCTAATATGGGCTGAGACAAGGATCAATAGCTGCCATTACTGAACAGGTAGATTAATTACCAGCTTGGCTGGGATCTGGGGAGGGACACCCGTTGAGCAGAAGAAACTTCCATAGGATTGATCACTAGCCCTGGTCGATGCCCCATCCCAAGGATGTGAGACAGACTTGTAGACAGCGCCACTGAGTTCAGTGGGAGGAGATGAGGCAAGTGCCCAACCCAGACTGCATAACCCTGTTCAGACTACTATTCACACAAAGCCACAGGAGACAAATTTTTATTATATACAGAACACCATTAGCCTTGGGGACTCATTGCCACAGGATACCATTAGCAGGACTCAAAGCCGGGACTGGAGGTTTATAGGGATGATCAGAACACCACAGGTACATTCACGAAGATAAAGAAATATTCAGAAACCCTCATGCTTCAGAGCCGAATCCAGCCCTTGCAGGGACAGGAAGGAACTTCTCCAACAGGCAGGTCACTCAATAATTATTTACTGTGGCCTTTGTTGCATCTTGTTCAGAACTATTTGGTAGTGGGAACTGTCCAACACAGTATACTGGACTAGATGATAGTTGTTATCTTCCTAATATACTTTTATTGGCAGAAGGTCTAATAACTTCCAGGGACAGTCACAACTTGCACTAGTTTACATGGACTCACTAGCTGCAGCTCTTAGGATACAGCACTATAGCTGTGTATTGAGGAATTGTTAAGGAGCACCTAGACCAGGGGACCTTGAAATATCAAACCCCTTTTAACTGGCAATGTGTTTACATTTAAAAACTTTGCTGAGGCAGCCTGAAAGGAATGAATCATTACTTGGGTTGTTATTTTTAACTGCATGGGTAATTATTGTTAATTGTTTTGACTGCAGTAGGTGGCAGCGGGACGATGAGTCTCTGGGTCCCCATTGTTGTACAAACCTAGATGAAGACAAGTCCTCCACTCTAAAGAACACACAAGTCTAAGAATCTGATCCTACAAGACTCACACACCATACCTAAGCCAGAGTAGGCCCACTGAAGTTAATGGCGTGACTCACACACTTACAGTCAAGTGAATGTCTAAGTGCAGTATGAAGGATAACCAAAGAGCTGGCTCTCACCTTTCTATCATTTTCAGTACATGGGGAGGGGAGTTGGCAGGGAATTGAGAGTTTGTACATGTTTTGTGTGACTTCCCCCATGCTTCCTGACCCCTCTCTGTGCTCCCATCCACCACACCCTGCACCTGGGGGTCACAAAAGCACAGTTAGGAAACAGAGCTAATCCATGGTACGCTCACCATCATTGAGACAGCATCTCTTTATAGCAACACATGCTAAATGGTTTTGGTGCCTTGCTTTCACTGAAAAGCATTTGCAGTAAGGAGGCCTTATAAAGTAATATCCCACAGCACTAGCCAGGTCATTGCAGGGTCACTATTGCAAAGTGTAGGGTTTTTAGATGGTTGCTGTTAAATAACAAGTGAGGTGTATTTCTTGACAAGAGGGCCATGAAATTCCAAACATTATCCAAACGCATGGGCCCACAGCTCTCTGTACAGAGCAACAGAGACTGTGTATAAAAATAGATATTGGGCCAAATTCATCCTGGAGATAACGTCACTGCAATCAATGGAGTTTCACCAGTGAGGAATTTGGACCACAATATTTTTATTCTTTAAAATGGGTTTCCATGACAGCCAGCCACTTAATTCAGGTTCATCCCCTCCAGAGGTCAATATCAGCGTGCCATGCCTAGAGCTCTCCCCTCCCTCCAACTCAATTGGGCAAGACAAGCAGGCCTAAGTTGGGCCTAAGTGATAGTATATGTTTGATCCATGTTGAGTTTGCCTAACAGGTAGAAGACCAGTGAGCAGGGCAATAAAAGTATTTTGACTTTATTTGCAAAAACATTAAATACAAAGGCAGCGTAGGTGCTATTGGAGACCATACAGATGTGTCTTTTATCATCAGGAATCTTATACAAATGTGAAGGCACTGCAATCTCTGGCTACCCCGAACCGTTCCCAGGGCAGATTTTTTGTGGGGAGGATGTGCTCTCAGTCTCCACTGGCTTTATGTTGTGATCAATGGCCCCTCTTGGCTAGATGCTGCTTCCTCCAGAGACAATTAACCCGAGCCCTCCGGTTGGCCTGTGGAGGTATTTCAGTGTTATAAGCTTGCTCCCACTCAGAGCTGCATGTACTGTCTTCATAGCACTCCCGGCTTTCCCCAGCCTACGTGGCAGCCAGTCAAATGGCCATACATTTGCTCATGTTACCATTGCTATTACATGTATGATGGGAATCAGAGATGGAAGAGATCTGCAGTTTAGAGCCATTCCCTGGGTCCCACCCCTGGTCACTGTGGGATTGGTCCCTGCAATATACACACCAGTGCTTTGGCCATTCCAGACTCCAGTGAGTGAAGAGATGAAGACTCCAGCATGGTCCTTGGGAGACAATTCCCAAGCCTAGGAGACGTCACCAATAGGCCATTTCTTCTGAAATCCGGGCTGGATGTACCTTTCCCCTTACAGGAACTTACCTGAAATCTCTTTCTACTAGCCAATCATCGCTGACTGGACACTTGGGCAAACGATGGATTCCCAGTCTCAGAAAGGAGTGAACCCACCTCTTCCCACCCTTCATATTCACACCCTTTGCAAGGGGAGATGTATTGGCAGCATCCCAAGAGGAAAGAGAAAAAGGGGGAGAAGAAGGGCTGGAGCTGAGTACAAATGAATAGTCTGTTTCTGTCCCCATGGCAAGGACTCTTGCAACCTCTGCTCCACAGGATACTTGGTAGACAGGCCAGGGCTTCCTTGTCATGGCTGGGCTGGGTAGCGCCGCTGTGAGAGCCGCTTGGGTTGGCCGAGCCCCAGAGAGGCAGCAGTGGAGAGCTGTGAGGGATAGAAATACCCTAAGTAACAGACCAGTTTTGGGGCCGACCAAAAATGGAAAAAGCCCACAATATTTTGGCAGGCAAGATAAGAGCTTCTCCAGTGAGCGAGTCAGGCACAGATTGGGGCCAGCCCAGTTCTGTCTGTCTGGAGCAAATGCTCAGGAGCGTGAGGGATGGGCAGCACTGACAGGACCACGCGTAGTGCGGGCAGGGTCTCTACAAGCTTTCCTCAGGGAGCTCTACCAGCACAGTTCAAACCCAGCCTGCTGTTCCTGTCCTGACCTCACAGACAGCTCTTGGCCTGCTGCCCCTTCCTACTCCAGTACTGGGTGTCCCATGGCCTCTCAGCTTTCTCACCGTACCCCAATACCCAAGGTCAACTGACTTGGGCTCATAGGGCTAAAAATAGCAGTGTAGACATTCGGGTTTGGGCTTGAGCCCAGGCTCCAAGCTCCTCACCAGGTTTCAGAGCCCAGCTCCAGTCCAAGCGGGACGTCTACACTGCTATTTTTAGTCCCCATAGCAAGAATCCAAGTCAGTTGACCTGGGCTCTGAGACTTGCTACCACAGGGTATTTTTTTCAATACAGACACACCCTTAGTCTTGGTCTGCAGCACCCCCTAGGCTCTCTGGAAATTAGGCCATCAACTGAGCAGAATGTGCTCTTGCTCCCCCTTTCCCCACAGCAGACAAGGAGAAGGCACAGCCAAAACACCTGTCTTCGGTTGCCAGATAGTCCCTTCTCTAATCCATACCAAGGCTGAGGCCAGGCAGAGAATCAAAGGACCGTAGCCAGCTCCCTGATGCCCCCTCGTTCCCCCACTGTGCACAGTGGATCTCAACAATAGCAGAGAAGCTGGCCCAAAGTCTGCAACTGAGAAGGCTACAAAGAAATCTCTGCCACATCTCTGGAGGCATCAGCCGTGCTCTCTCTCTGCTGGCAGGGAAACAGACAAAAAGGGCACATCCATACCTCTCCTGTCAGAGACAGGATAGCTCTGACTTTACCTTCGTGAGGATCCCGGCATTCCTCCTAAGTCAGGGAGCCCCCTATGTGGTAAGCCCACTAGCCAAGACACCCTGTGTGGTTATAAGCCAGGAAGAATCTCCATACCTGAGGAACCTGAGCAGGATTGAAGAGTGGAACCTGCCCTCCACTCTGGGCAAGAAGGACACCACCAGAGCCAGAGAGAGGGCCATGTGAGTCATCCTGAAAGAGGAAGCAGAGGGAAAATAACAGCTGGTCCCTGCTTTGGGGTTCAGAGACATCAAAGGAACATCCTAGGTCACAGGTTTGGGGAGATGGACAGGGCTGGCAGAAGATGCTCCCTGTTTCCTCAGCCAGAGCAAACCACTAACAAAGGAGCCATCCAATCTATCTCCCCCTTCCTCTTCCTTCCCACACACTAAAGATCCTCCCACCAAAACAAGAAACACCCCACACTCACAGAGCCTGCCCTCGTCCCTCACCTGGCCTCCAGTCCCGGGAAAGGCTGCTGATTCCCTGTCATCGGGGCCTTGCAAGCCTTTAGCTTCATTCATAGCTGCAGAAACAAGAAAGATTTCTAAATGTTTGGTTCATTCCAGGATCATGTGACCAAAACAACCTTAGCAGCAACATGGGTCGGCTTCAAAAGAAGGACAGCGGTCATGGTTTCTCCTGTATTTACCTGGGCTTCTGGAGAAAGGGCTGGGGGAAGCCGGAAGCGGGTGAGGAAGGTGAGATGATGAAGGGCTTGCTCCAGCGGCTGGAAGAGCGGGAGGGGGAAGTGGGGCTCGTGCATCCTTCTCCTGATGAAAGAAAAACACACACCAATTCCGAAGGAAGAAAGCTTCTCAGGGAAGAAAGGAAGAGCAGCTCTGTGCTCAACCCCCAGAGACCAGCTTGTTCCTCGTGCAGATTCATTATGCTCTGCTTCACTGCATCCCAGGAAGCACCAGCCAAGCCAAAAGACTCCATTATATTTGATCATACAAAACCCAGGGAGTTGAGACACAAGGCTAGGCAGGCAGCCACATCAGCCCTATCTCATGCTGCGGGACAGCTTAACCCTACTGCTCATCATTTTAGCCACGTGATCTTGCCGTCAATGCCCCATGACCCTGTCAGAGCTCATAAGCTAAGCAGGGTGGAGCCCAGTCTGCTGGAGATAGCTCAATAAGCAGCACACTTCTCTCTGCATTAGAATGGAACCAGTGCCCCGGTGTGGTGCTAGGGAGCGCTGTGGGGCAGAAGGTGCCATCTATGGGATGGGAAATAACAATGAGTTCCTGATGCCCCGTGGTTATTTAGAGAGTTGTCGCAAAGAGAATATTGGGAAGGATGTAAAACCTCATGCTTCAGGGTTTAAACTTATCTCTAACTATCAGAGATGAAGCTGAGACCTTCACAGGGGGCTGGTCACCCCACATCTGCCTGCTGCAGGGTTTCTTGCATATTCTGAACCTTTCAGTGTTGGCCGCTGTCAGAGACCATTACATGTATATATGCATGCACACCCCTGGGCGAATGTGGACAGGATCTGGCGGAATGGCACTCTGCCTGCCTACCATTTCTCCTGCAATTCCAATGGGGGAATTTATTCTTCACTTTGGCTACTAAAAACTGTGGAAGTGTTGCTATCTGCTGCTGCTTTTCCCTTCAGCAGAGGCCAAGAGACCCCAATGGAGTTTGCAGAGCTCTTAGAGAGCCTTCTGGATCAGTTACTTTATAAATATACAATTGCTTCAGTTCAGGGACCTCAAGTTGTCAGTTTCCATCCCACTAATAAATAAATCCCCAAGTACGGTGGCATGTAAAGGACAGAGGGCTGTAGGGGGCAGTGGGGACAGTGGGGTGGTGCCCTTGAGATGGAGAGACAAACTAGTGGAGGATGGATGAAGATAAAGATAAGGGGTGAAATCCTGGCTCGTTGAAGTCAATGGCAGAACTCCTATTGGCTTCAATAGGGTCAGGATTTCACCAATCGTTCCTGTTGACGTAACTGTACCCAGTGTTAACTATCCTCTGGGCTGCCTGTCCATTGGGGCATCTCCACTCACCAGGGTTCCCTTTACAGGGTGTTTGGCATCAGTTAGCTGTCTGAGAACATGCATGCACCTAGGGCTTAATCCCCTGCCACAGCAAGAGTCACAGGCCTACCTCCGCCAACAATGAGCTCTGGGCTATTCAGCCTTGGCATGGGGGTGTGCACACTGTGGGGGTCAGGGAGGTAACGCCAAAAGGGAGAGGACACTGGCAAAAGGGAACTTGATCACGAAATGGAGAGTCAGGAAGGTGAAAGGGAGGAACAGTGCAGGCAGTGTGCAAACACACACACACACGCTCACACAAACCCCTCTGCCATGGTCCTACATCCCTGACCTGTAGCCACCTCTGCTCTTCCAGTCCTGGCACAAGGCTCCAGCAACACCTCTGCTAGCCTGGGAGTGGGAGGTAAGAGGAGAAAGGCCCCTCTTCAGACTGAGGGTGGGGAGATGAACTCCTCCGAAATCCCTGCGACATAAAAAGTCCCCTATAATCCTCTCATTACCTGGGACCCCAGTGCAGCAGAGGCTGGGGCAGGGCCGGGCACATCTCTGGAAGGCGTCACCTCCTTGGAGGGCTTTAATCGAAACCAGCTGAACCAGCCAAACCCTGAGCCCTGGGAAACACAGGTTCTTATTGGGGCTGGAGTCATTTACATAACAGCAATATAGTAAAGACATCGCCGCACAAAAACTCAGAGGTGGAGGGTGGAGAGGGAAAGTCATTGTGGAACCCAGCCTCATCTCACCCAACCCCTGCAGCTTCCTTGAGTGAAAGAAAGGGTTCGGGGCAACCCAGCCCCTTCTCACTGCTGTGACTGGAAAGAAGAGGAAACCCATCCCTACCTCACCGCGTGGCAAGGACAGAGAGCAGAGCTGAGGACCCCAGAAACCCTCCCACCCATTGCTGGAGAGGATAGAAGAGTGGGGGCTCGGCATATCAGCCTGGAGACAGCAGCGAGCCCATTCTACGCAGGTGCACTGACTGCAGAACTCCCAGCCATATGGGCAGTGAAAGGCTGGCCAGGTGGTGAGTGAGAAATTGGTGATGCCTCCAAACAAGAGGGCCCGTGAGGCCTGGTTCTGCTCTCCCTCTGATTTAGCTCAGGCGTAACCCTCTTGCAGCCCCGGTGATGTAAGGGGGCAGATGGGCTGAGGGCATGGCTTTGAAAGCGGCACAGTGCCCCCCTCACCTTTGTCTCCTCTTGCTCAGCCCCCTCTGTCGACAGCCGCTCTGTGGCAACTCCCTCGCCTGCACCTTCTGGGGGTCGCAAGGCGTCCTCCTCCATGGAGATGGTGGAGCTCTCAGAGACGGTTCGGGCCCTGGCATTCAACACATTCTGGTACCAGAGATAAAGGGCATTGGCGCCATGAGAGAGGAGCAACGGAAACTGTGCAAGTGGGGCTGTCAAGAACTACCCGGCAGCCATTCCAAGAGGCAGCAGCATTCATCCCAGCAGACCCGGCCTCCTTTACAATCCCTTTTATTCCAGGCCCTGCAGAAAGGTCTGGAGGTCAGATTCTCTCTTGAGCCAAGCAGCCCTCAGAACAGGAGACAGGATCCTAGCAGGGAGTTTGTTATGCCTCCTGGATTCTCCTGGTGCATCTGCACCAACCCCATCCCATCAACGTAAGTTGGAGGAGCTTAGGGGCTGCTCTATCTCACGCCAGCTGGCTGAGGTATCTATGGAAGCATATGCCAGTCGTGAACTGGTGTCGCACAGGCATATACTACCGCACCTCTGCAGTCTGCCCCCTACACCAAGGATCTGGGGAATGGGGATATTTTCCATCAGCTCCTCTGCAGTAGGAGAATGCTCAGCTGGCTGGTGAGAGGCAGAAGCCAGCACTTTGCATCACATGAGCAGCGCAAGACACAGGGAGAGACTTTGGGCCTGGCTCTTCAGTTCCAATTAACACCACGGGTGAAAGAAACGTTAGGGATCAGACTGAGAGCACCAATCTCATCTCACGGGTGGCCACAGCAAGGGTTTGAACCCAGTGTGCAGCACCAGCCCTGTGGAAACAAGCTATCTCCTAGGGGTTAATGGCTGAGAAGTACCTCAGCCTCAGGGTTTGAGGAGGGTTATGGTGCCAGAGCCATGACACAGCTGGGGGAGGAAAGCCATGTTGGCAGCTGAAGCCAGGTTCAGGGAAGGGGTGGCAACAAGAGGCAGTAGATAGCATGGGCCAATAGGCCCATGGGGTGAGTGCTAGAGGACAGCTAGGGCAGGGAGGTTGAGGCGGGGTTTGTCTGACCACATACTGTACATTGTGGCACCTGGCTCCCCTTTGTTCTCACCTGCTCCTCCAGAACACTCTTCTGAACCCCAAAGGGCCGGGAGCGTTCTTGAAAGCTCCCAACGCTCCCTAAAGAGCAAAGAGAATAATGCAGGATTCAGCCTAGGGGGCACAAGTCCTTCATGTGAAACTCCTGTCTCGCCCAGCAGTACATCGATACCACACCAGTGCAACCATTGGTGTGGTATCGACGTACTGGCACAACTGGCTGCTTAACAGTGAGATGATGCCTTTGGAGGAACAGGTTCAATCAACCTAGGCACAGTCACTCTCTGTGCAAAGCCAGAGACATGACCAGAGTCCATCGCAGCTGGGCACCAAAATCTGTTTCTCCTTCTGTTTATTCTTCCCTGAGAATTGGCAGGGCTAGGTGCTGGTCCCCTCCTTCGGCACTAGCGCTGCCGCCTTGTGACAGTCTGTTGTACTCTGTCACATGCCCCCTCAGTAACCCCATGTCCAAGGCCAGGCACCTCTTCCTGGTGGCCCCAAAATGCCAGCCTGAGATCGGCCCTGGACTGTTGGCATTTGTGCTGAGCAGGGAGAGGACTTGCTCAGCCCAGGAACGAGGTGGGGAAAGTGTCAGGGAGGGCAAAATTTCACCCTGTCTAACCTGGACGCGTCCTTCCATCTACTATGTAGCATAGAAGTGGGGCATCTCAGAGCTTCAGCTTCCTGCTCACCCTCCACACTACACACTAGGAGCTGCAGACACTTCAGGTACGTCTACGGAGCATGTTAAAAATAGTGTGTAGCCATGGCAGCAGGAGCAGAGAAGAGGCTAGTCATCATGCGCTAGTGTCTTGGTCAAGTACATATTTGTGGTGGCTAGCCCTTCCTATCGCTCCCACAGTCCCATCTATGCTCTACTTTCACTGTGATAGCTCGAGCCAAACTAGCACAGGGATATATGCTGATATATGCTGGAGCTGGGAATCACCCCGCCCCAGCTCCATGCGTAGATGTAACCTTGGAGCATTGGTCTTCTCCCTCCTGGATAAGACACGGTCCCGAGACAGCAAATCCAGGGTGAAATGCTCTGTGCACAGGAGGCACCAGGTTAAAATGCGAAGCACATCTGCCCTAATGCTAGAGCAGAGATCTTATTAAAATGGGACCGAGGTGAAGCAAAGGCCATCTGTGAGCATCACTCACGCAGACAAATGTCTCAGCAGAGAGGAAACATGGGAACCCTCCGCCAACATGCCACACTTCCAGAAAGAAACCCCACCGCCACAGGCACGTGCAGGAGCATTCGTAGAAAAAACAGCCAGAACAAAGAGGTGGTTCAGACCCACCTATTTTCCCAACCTTCTTCCCAGGAATCATCCCAGATGGCCTGCAACACAGATCAGGCCAAGCTTACCTGGTGGCTGATAGGCCTGGGGGGAATGGTCATTTGAAATTCCTCCTAGAGAGCAGTTTGCCCCAAAGCCGACCTCTGTGGGGCGATTCTCTTGCATGGCATCAGGTGGCACAGAAGCTATGGCCTGCTCTGACCCATCCACGCTGGAATACGCATCAGGTGAGAAATACACGTTCTCCTGGCCTGTCCTCTCAGGAGCAAGGGGGTTATACTGCTGCAGCACTAGGTTGTGCTGGTAGCCTGGGTTTTGTGCAAACTCATGATGGAGATCTCTGTCTGGAAAACAGATCCCAGGAATTTACTCAGGGTATTTACAGCTTTATTGAATGATTCAGGGTAACAGAATTCCCTTTGTACATGCAAAGTGGGCCTGAGAGAGACAGCAAGAAAAGACCCCACAGGAATAAGAGTGGCTAAAGCGTTGGCACGGGGCATTGGTACAGGTCAACCAACACACGAGAGCGTTTACTGCCTTAGCGAGGAGAGGGTGGTAGTGAAAGACAGGAGGGGAAATATGCCTCCAGGTGCAAGAACCCCTTAGAATGGGGCCATGATGGAGGCAGAGACAACTGAGAGGGGTGAGAAGAAGAAGGAGACTTTAGAAATTCCAAGGGTCCCATGGCCTCCTGTTCCCCTCCTACCTACATACTGGGAAGGGAACAAAACTCGCCAAAAGCTCCGCAACTTCCTAGCTGCCGCTGTTAATCTCCACCCTTCCTCAGCTCCATGGGGAGGTGCAGCAGGCCAGGGCTGGGCAATGTCATCACTAAGTCACTGATCCAGAGGGCACCCAGACCCAACCCTGTAGATCCCTGGTCAAGCAGAGACAGGATCATCCTTCTGGAGCTCAACTGAGGGGCCCCCCCACACTCAACACCCTTGGTGGGGAGGTAGCGATGCACAGTCCACTTCTAGAGTGTGTTGGAGAGATTCCCAGCAAGACTCGGAGTCTTTGCTATCCTGGGAGAGCAACACAGAGGGTCAAGGAGGCACTTTCCAGTCTGTTCCAACTGGTCTCTCCTATATCTGGGGATGCTCCACATTTGGAGGACCCCTCTATCTCTACCCAGAGCAGCCTAGATTCTCTAGGGTAAGTAAACACCTACTTTCCTTTGGTATTTAGGTGCCTAAATGTGTTTGTTCCTTTCTTTACCTGCTGATGATCCGCTGGCTCTGAGGAGCTCTGGCTGAGCGGATGCCAAGTCAGGGAGGTCTCCTTCCTTCTGAAAAGATTTGAAAAGTGAATGTTACAAAAGAAAGAGAAAACGAGAAAGTGGAACGCCCAGAAGAATTGTCTCCACGGCACCAGTAATCAAGATATAATTGTCACCGGAGTGAAAGCCACGCGGGCTTCTGGTGGATCACAGCCACCTCGTGGATAGCGATCTCTGCCTTGTTTCTGCTCCTTCCATTCTCCAGTTTCCAGTCAGATCCAGAGACAATGTTGGAGTTACTTACACCCACCACACAACCCGCCCCTGCCAGCTTCATTTATCCCAAGCAGAGGGTGAGCGAGGAGGCACACTGAATCCTGGGGCTCTGTTCTCCTGTGATGGAAAGCGAACAACTCCACTCAGCTCAACAGCTATCACTCAGATCCCACAAAGGGTGAACCAGGCACTAGGACACTGTTAACAGCTACCTCTGTCAGAAGGCTGGAGCTGTTCAGAATGCAGCTATTAGGCCTGATTCACTTTAGTGGAGTTACTGCTAATTTCCACCATGGTAGATGAGATCAGAATATGACCATTGTCCTTTTTGAAGGAGACAGGATGAGGAGCCACAGGAAGGGGAAAAAGAGACAGACATGGAGACAGACACTACCTTTTAAGGCAGGGATGGGCAAATTACAGCCCGCAGGCCACATCCGATCCACGGGCCCCTCCTGCCCAACCCCCGAGTTCCTGGCTGGAGAGGCTTCCCATTGCCCGTCCCCCGCTACCTCCTCCCCTGCAGCCTCAGTGCGCCGCGCGGGCAGCGCTCTGGCCTATAGCTCCTGCTGGCAGCTTCGGCAGTGCTGCATGCTCTGTGCTCCTCCAAGGCAGCATGTCTAGCTCCCGCAGCCTGTGCGGAGCCAGACACGCTGCATAGCATGGTAAGGTGGCCGGGGGATTGGATAAGGGGCAGAGGGTCCCAGGGAGTGGTCAGCAGGGACAGGGGACAGTTGGATGGGGCAGAGGTTGTGGGGGAGCAGTCAGGGGATGGGGAATGTTGGGGGATTGTATAGGATGTGGGAGTCCCGAGGGTCTCTCAGGGGCAGGGGGGTGGATAGGAGTCAAGGCAGACAGGGAGCGGGGTGACAGATAGGGGGTGGGGTCCTGGGGGGGCAGTTAGGGTGGGGGGTCTCGGGAGGGGGCAGTCAGAAGACAAGGAGCAGGGGGTTTAGAGAGGGGATAGGGTTCCGGGGGGTGGTTAGGAGCAGGGGGGTCTCTGGAGGGGTCGGTCAGGGGACAAGGAGCAGGGGGGGGTTAGATGGGTTGGAGGTTTTGAGGGGGGCAGTCAGGGGGCGGGAAGTGGGTGGAGGTCAGATAGGGGGCGAGACCAGGCTGTTTGGGGAGGCACAGCCTTCCCTACCCAGCCCTCTGTACAATTTTGGAACCCCGATGTGGCCCTTGGGCCAAAAAGTTTGCCCAGCCCTGTTTTAAGGAAACACGTCCATGGGAAATTAAACTGCTCAGGAGCACATGCACAGGGTATGGGAACTGGAGAGAAAGACAAGTCTCTAAGCATATGGAGATGAAACCACCTGCAACATCCTCACACAAAGAGGAATTCTTTGCACAACAACCTTCTCATCTTCTAATCATTTTCCTAAAAATAAGATGGGGAAGGTGCTTCTTACCCGCCAAAATGCTTTTTGGCTCACTAGTGCCTAGCCCAGAGACTGCTATGAGTTCTGGGCAATACGTTCCCTCCCACTTCCACGGAGACTTTGAGGTCCAACAGGAGAGCTTGTGATGCTAGCCATCACGGACCTCTGCACCATATCAACAGTGTACTCCCCAAGAAAGAAGGGCAAGGAAGAAGCCTTCCAGAACCCAGGTAAGAAATTCCGTTGGGACTTTAGTGCCTTTCTAAACATTTACCTAGGATTACTATGCAGGGGAAGGATGTACCTGGAGGCTGACCACGCCATAGAGACTGGTCGCATAGCACATCCTGTTTCACCCACCCCAGAGGACTGTGGCAATCATGAAACATGACAGAAAGAGCCACTCCAAATCCCATCGTTCTCACCTTCCATTGCTGGCTTCGGACTCGGAGCTGGACGAGCCAGTCAGGTTCCAGGTTCTGTTCCTGCTCCTGCTCGGGTCTTTCCAGTAGCAATGGGTCAGAGAGCTTCAGCTGCTCTGCAAGCTGCACAGGGGTGGAGGAGAACGCGGTGGGGAACAGATGCTTTAACTTTTAACCTCGCAGATGCAGAGAGCACAGATTGACAGTCATGGCAATTAATGAGCTGCTCGGCACATGGACCTTGGAAAAGCTGTTAACTCAGTGAATACATAAGAATAACACTCGGCATTTATATAGCACCTTCATTATTTCTATTGCAGTAAAATCCAGAGGGCCCAGAACTGTTGGGGTAAGTACTGTACAAACAGCTCACCTTCCCTCAGAGGATCTCAAAGCACTTTACGAACATCACCCTTGTGAGCTAGGTCAAGACCATTAGCCTCATTTTCCAAGTGGGCAAACTGAGGCACAAAGAGATCAGTGTGACTCCCCCAAGGGCACACAGTTATCCATCAACAGGACCAGGAAGAGATCCCAGATTTCCTGGCTTCCACTTCTGGGCGCTAGCCACAACTCCTGCGGGAGGTGGAAGGAGTGTTCGCAGTGGTTAGAACATGAGTCTGGGAGTCAGGCTTCATGGCTTCCATCACTAGCTGTGCCACCGACTCATTGTGTGATCTGAGCAAATCTCTCGCTGTGTATCAGTATAACGGGTGTAACACTCACCTCATAGGAGTGTTCAGAGCCTGAATTCTCTCCTGTTGGTATAGCACTGCTAGAACACTTCTAGAAGGGCAAAATCAGGGTCACTTGGAACATGCCCTTGTTCTCTCTCTTTGGGGTACTAAAGATATGCCAGGCTGTGTAATACATACTCATACTCATCAGCCTTTTCAGGCACAGAAAGTGCATGTCAGGTCAGAAGAAACTTGCCCACTTTCCTCCTCTGTGTTGTGTTTGGGCTTTATGATTTTTACCATTCTTTCTGACTGCCATACAACACACATGGTAACAGGGTGCTCAGCTCCTGAAGCACTTGCCAGAGGAAGGGGGAAATCACACTACTGTCACTTTACAGATGGGGAAATAGCAGTGAAAAGACCTGCCTAAGGAGATACAGTACAGCAAGAACTCGGACTAGAACTTGGACCTCCTGACTTGCTGGCCAGAGGCCTGTCTGCTGGACCACACCACTGCTCCACTAAGCTATAAGCTGTTAGATACCCAGCTGAACTCTTAGCATGACTCTGTACTTGACACACTCATGAAGTCTGCTCCATAGAAGGAGACAGAGACACACTTTAGCCGGACAAAGTGCTAATTCACCACTAGCCAGTGTAACACCATTGTCTTTGATCAATTGACAGCTAATTGGCCTGGGATTACCAGCCCAGGATATTAGTTAAATGTTATTATTAACGATGGTGTAGATTGTGCAGTAAAACATATGAACACAGAGTAAAACACATGCCCTGCCCCAAAGAGCTTACAGACAAGACAGACACCCACAGCCTGCAACTAGGGACAATAATTAACAGGAGAGCAAGTGAGGAGAGATTTCTGGTGCATGAGCAAATGGAACCATATGGAAGTTGTTGTTTGTCCTGCTCAGCAGGGTCAGATCTTGACAGATACACACATGGGTTCATTCTAAACCAATACAAGAGAGAAAAAATTTCAAGTGTGATTATTCCTAAATAGGAAGATGTTTAATCCAAAAGCTAATAGATGCTTTGATCCAGTATTAATGAACCAACTCCTGGTTGTAAATCGTCCTTGGCTTCAAAGGAAGGGAAGTCTTAATCAAACACTAATGTGGATCATAATTCATAACACAGCCTGCCACATCAAAGACAAGAGAGGTGCTATGACTGTGCTGGTTTTTCACCTCAAAGCCTGTTCTCACAGGAGAAGTGTTATACCCAGCAGAACTGCCCATCTGAGAGGCTGTTAGAGTAAATAGGTTTCCACAACAGGTGGATCCAGGTAAGCGCTACAACATTACGTAACTCCAACTTTAGGGCTATTGTGACAGGAATTTTCACAGCATCAGCCTCAGGTGTGAATTACCTAAGTATTCTTTTTCTCTCTTTAATCTGCATTGTGGCAATGACCAGGGAATATTTCTTTTGCTTCATCTCAGGTGAATTAGGTTTGGATTGTATGGTTCCCTGGGCTCCACACAATGGAGCTTTAGAAGGAAATAGAACTCAGAGTGAGATGAATGGGATAGACTGTGAATGGGTCCAGGACAATGACAAGGTCATGCTGCAGAAAGGGCAGGTGCCACTGTCAGTATTATAGAGCCAAATGGTACAAGAGACAGCTGCCTATTAAAGGGATTGGTGCAATTGCCTGTATCAATGAAGCTTCATCCATGAGCAGGGAGGCAATGTGGTCTAGTTGACTGAGCACTGAACTAGCATGCCAAAGACTTGAATTCTAGCCCTGACACTGGCTTGAGCACATTACTTCCCTGCTCTGTGTTTCAGTCCCCACATCTGGAAAATGGGTAGGACACTGCCCTCCTTTGTCAAGTGCTTTGAGCTCTACCGATGAAAAGCCCTATGTAAGAGCCAGGTGCTGCTATTCATTAGTCTGCTTTTTTGGGACAAAGGGGTTGGCTTGTTTTTCTAATGCCACCCCAAACATGACAAAATAGGACATTTTCTGGTTTAAAATAAAGATGTCTGAATACTTCAATCACTAAAATAGATGTAAAAATTACATCTGACCATAAAATAGAAATAATAATAATAATATCCAGCTATGACAACTTCCATAACACCCCAAATCCTGTAGCTGCTGTGAGATTATGATTTCTTCTGCAATATTCCTTCTAATGCAAGTCAGACCAGTTCTAACAGTGAATAGTTAAGTAGCTGCCTATGAACACACAAACATCCTCAGAATCAGTTATCACACCTGAGTTTGCAATATACCATGCAAATGTTATCCCAGAATGATACATTCAAGAGGAAATATCAAGAACCATTTTTAAATAGATTTTAATTTCATAAGTATCCACCATTTTTAACTTTGTAGAAGCTTCAGAGTGAGATTTCCTTCTTTTGCAATTTTGTGTTCTTTTGTAGTTGGCACGTGATGCCCTTTCCCCCTCCACTCCCCTTTATTTGATATTAGACTTGGCTCTTGTGTAGTTGTTTCAGCACCATGGGTGAGGCCAGCACATATCTCATTTAGGCAGCTGCTATGGAAAAATCACCAGAGGCAGCCAGAAAGCACAGCCTATTGCATCCCAAAGGACTCGCGTACGTACTGGGTTGATCTTAGTTGTCATCCTCCAGCAAACAGATGTTTGGGGCTGATTTTCAGAAGTGCTGAGCTCTTGGGAGCTCCAGGAGAATATTCCTCGCAACAGAAGGTTGATTGTAAGTAAAATGTAGGCCTAGGCCACTTGACAGCATTCTTGAAATCCCACCTCACTTAAATCAAGGGCAAAACTACCAACAAGGCCAGGATTTAACCCATTAAACACTTCAGCTAACTCCCACCCACAGCCAAAGCAAACAAGGACTGGTTATGAGAGACGTACCTTGATAACCTGTTCTAATAGCACCGGATGGCTGGCCTGGGTCTGGGCTAGCAGAGCTGTGCCAATCCCTTCACAGTAATGCAAGGCCTGGGAGGTGAGACCATAGTCTGCCAGGCACGCTGCATAAAGGAGTTTATACACCTTGGAAAAGGAATGAGAAAAATGACTGTCCAGGTGGGGAGAAGAAAAGGAAGGAAGAAGCAGCCCAGCAGGTGAGGTCCCTGTACTGCCTTGATGGAGGCAGCATACAGAACTGCAAATCAGGAGACCTAGAGGTAGTCTTGTCTCTGCTTTGTGACCTTGAGTAACTTCCCTCTCTGTGCCTCTTTCCCCTTTACTTGTCTTCTCTGTGGCTGTGACTGTTGGCTCTTTGAATATCAGGATTGGAAGGGACCTTAGGAGGTCCAACCTGCTGCTCAAAACAGAACCAATTCCCAATTAAATCATCCAGCAGATTTTTGCCCCATATCCCAAATCCAGCAGATTTTTGCCCCATAACCCTAAATTGCCCCCTCAAGGATTGAGCTCACAACCCTCGGTTTAGCTGCAGCAGGCCAAATCTTAAACCACTGAGCTATCCCTGGGACACACACTCTCTCTCCCTATGCATCTGTGCTGCACCTAGCCTAGTGGGGACCTCTAGGTGCCTAGACAATGAAATACCAGCTTGCAGTCAAGGAGGGAGCAGCCCAGCCCTATTGCAGCACCATGCCATATCTTGGAATTCTGCGTTACCACATCCGCTTAGAAGAGCACAAAATAAAAACAGGCCCAGCTGGTCATGTCTTAGGTGCAGTGGGACTGAAGGTCTCATTCTGATCTGTAGGGGGTGTCTGTCCATATCACAAACCCACCATCCACTGCATGAGGCTAGCTGGCTTGGCTCACCTCAGGCTCGCGGGTGGAATAGCAGCGAGACTGGTTTAAGTCAGGATAAAGATTTGCCAGCAGATCTCTGCGGGAGGACCCTAGCAGAAATATTTATCCACCTGATTTGTGCAGCGCTTGAGGCTGCAGCAGCTGGGTGTTTATGCACAATGTTAAAAGTACATCACTTACGCATGGCTATTGGAGGAGGGAAAGCGAGGCAAAAACTAAAGCATATAAATACATGTGGCACTCTGCCCTGAAACTTACTAGACTCGTGCTCTGATGATCTGTGAAGGGGAGTGAATTCAAAAGACCCTCCATTGAGGAAGCTCTGCCGAGCCCAGGGAGGGTCTGATCTCTCACTGCTTCGCATCTGTGTAAAGTGTGTAACCGTCACCGTTCTGCTTTGCACTTCCTCTGCACGGGCGTGAAAGGCAGCAGAGACTCAAGCCCTCCCGGTGGATTTAAAGGGCGGCCCCTTGCAGGGCACATGGCGGTGAGTCTAGCTGAAAGGTGACTCTTCGCAGTTTTGTGAAAGGAAAGAAGAGCTGCAGCCTTCCAGGTCACTAGATGACAAAGGAGACTAAGCACCTATGGACCCGACAGAACAGCAAGGCTGTGAATCACCTGGGACAAAGACAGCCATGCACTCTCAGCAGATAGCGCTGATGCTGCCTTTTCCATGACCCCAAATGCTTCCCCTTGCCCACAAGTCAGGTAAAGAGCTGCAAGTCCAGAGGGAGGTTGGACTAGATGGGGTTGGAGCAGCAGGGAGCGCAGCAGATCAGGGTTATGATGGTGGCAGGGTTTAAGACTGGACGTGGCGAGAAGTGCTACAGGCCAGGGGAAAGAGGGACAGACTGTGATAAACAGCAATGACACTAGGAAATGGACCTGGATCCCCAAAGGGATTTAGCTGTTGTAACCTAATTTTTAGATGCATAGAAAATTGCTGGCACAACAATGGGATCCACAAAGCCTGAGTTAAGTGCCTAAACTCCCTACACAATGAATGGGGAGACACAGGAGTGGGGCTGGCTTAGCTGTCATGGAGAGGCCCAAGACAAGACAAGCCCAAACAAGTAATGGCTGAAACAAGGATTATGAATATGTTTACAGTAAATGAGGGAGGCAGAAGCTAACTACACTAAGTGTTGTGGGTATGTCTATAGCAGGCCTGCACAACATGCGGCCCGCACGGGCTCACTGGTGGGGCAAGCCAAGCGATGGGGTGGGGGGAAGTGGATGGGGCGGGGCTTTTCGGCCCACAGCTGGGTTTTTTGCAGTAATATGGCCCTCGCTGCTTTCCGAGTTGTGCAGGCCTAGTCTACAGAAAACACAGTAGGCAGAAACACCCTGACCTGAGATGCTTCCCTTACACATTCTGCAAGAAGATCAGTCTTTACATGTAAGATATGTAGAGGTTAATAGCTAGGAAAGACATACATAAAATATGAAGTGTGACACGAATTGGAATCGTACCTAAACCCCCTGCGTCTGGGCCTAGCCAGCATGGGCGAAGAGCTGTCACACCCCTCATTAAGTAACCAGAGTGACGAGCTGGAGTCAAACTGAGTTTCAGGGATCCCAGAGAACTGGATGAAGCGTTCTCCCAGAGAAGGATGAGGTGCTCTGCATAAGCTGAGCGGAAAAGGTCTCAGAGAGAATCCCAAGAGTAGGCGCCTTAGACTCCAATCCACAAAAGCCAGCATGCTAGGCAATGGCAAATGCCAACGGGAAAGGTGTGCTCTAAGCCCTGCCCCCTTACCAAGTTGTGCTATGTCCAGCTTGCAGGGAGGTGTCTCTCTCTGCTAGTGATCCACAAATGGCGGAAGACAGGCCCTCTTCTGCCCAAGCCACATGTGGGACCCGATCTGGTAGGCATCCCTAACTCCATGCAAAACAGTTGAGGGTGAAAAGGATGAGCAGATATGAAAGGCTACCTGATCAAGTTCCCTCCTCTACCAGATGAGGAGAAGGGATTTGTAGAGGGATCTGCCACTGCTCAGGTGAGTGCCCTATGAGACAGTCTGATGTAGGTTTTCCTCAATATCTCCTGTTGAGGTTGTGCCACTTTAATTAAATACACTAATAATTAAATATTAATTGGGCCAAAGCAAGAATAATTATAACCCAATGGTTCAGGACCTCACCTGAGACATGGCAGAACCCTCTTTGAATCCCTTTTCATCAGGCTAAAGGGGAATTTGAACCAGTGGTCTCCCATATCCAGGGTGAGTTCCCTAACTATTATATGTTATAAGGGAAGCTCTCTTCAAACCCACACTCTCCTAACCGTTTTGTGTGGAGTTAGGCATGCCCCCTGGATCAGGCCGCACGCATATTAGGTGGACAAACATCTATCTTCCCCCAGGTTATGGATCGCTCTGGGCATTAGGTATGAGACAGGGGTCTGGGTGCCTACAGTGAGGCAGCAAACTCAAAAGGCAGAAATTATGGCACTTAGAGAATTTTCTACAGTGCAAATTTAGACCCTGAGTGAGTTTAGGCACCCACAGGGTTTGGCAGCTGCTGAGCAGGGCTTTTGTGGATAGCAGCGGGGCCTAAAAATGGGCCTTAGGTGCCTAAGTCTGGGGGTTAGATTCCTAAGTCCCTTGGTGGATTTGGGCCAGGGGCCTCTACTTTTCTATAGTTCCTTTCATCCTTACCACCTTACAAATACTATATAAAGCCTCACAACCCCACAGTGACACAGGTGAGAATTAGCACACTCTACCTGGGCAGGGAAACTGAGGCACACTGCCATACGACTTGCCAAAGGCAAATCCTGGCCCCTTATTCTAATGACTAGATGACACTGGCCATCAACAGAGCTGTATGCAGCATCCAGGAATGGAACACCCAGGTGAGGACTGAGATGCATTGGCAGAGTAAAGGCAGGACTGAAATAACAAGGGCACAGCAGGGCTGGCATTGACAAGCACTGGCAGTACTGGGTGAGGAAGCTGGCGCACTGCCTGCATGTACTTTGCCAATACTAATATATCCTGCACTTTCACAAGTGCCCAGTTGACTCCCCAGACACAGAGGGGATGAAAATCATCTTTCACCCTCAACTGTGGCTTACAGAAATTGAGACATTGTCCTGAGCTGTCTCTACTGAGTGAGGACGTACACAGCCATGCCCAGCCCAGCCAGTGACGGTTGAGGATGGTGCTTAGCCAGGAGATGGAGGAAGAAGAAAAGAGAAAAAACTAGCTGTAAATAATACTGGGCGAAGCAAGGCAAGGAGGACAGCAGAGTTCTTTAGGGACCATTTGAACACAGAATGTAATTTTATACCATAGTCTGTGGCAACATCAGAAATGCATTAGGTTGTGATTTGTGGAGAGGTTACATTACAGCACATTGAGCACTGGTGGCTCTGCATATCAAATGTACTGGCTGTACCTGACTGTTTCCATTACCTGGAAGGAGGGAATAAAGAATTTGGGACATCCCAGCCTCTGACAATACTCAAAGATTTCAGTCCTCAGGATAGATTCCGTCCTGGCAAACTGTACAAATGTCTGACTGAAAGGAGAAGGCAGAAATGTGAGGTCAGGGACAGAAAGCAAGACTCTTCCCCATGATAAATCTACATGTCTGGGATACTGAGTGTCCATCCCTCATCCCACCAATCTTCAGAATGTTAAACTGACTAGGAGCAAAAGTGAAACTGATTAATGCCACAGACAGTCAAATCCCACCAACAAAAGCTTCCTTATAAAGCAGGTAAGCGCTAAACCCATCTACATAAACCTTTAAAAACAAGGAAGTGACAAGGTACGCAATCTTCTTTAACATCCTATAACACTCGCCCCATTCACTCACAGACACACTCTATGTGGCACTCCCTTGGCCCCTCCAGCACATGCAGAACCCCAGGGCACACCCCAAATCCCTCTAGCTCACACAGCAGCAGAAAACGTCTGCGATGTTAATAAGTGTTTACTAGAGACACCTGTGCATTGTCTAAGTGTGTGACATGGTATTTGTAAATGGGGCAAGTCTGAAACCTCCATGATGCTAAAAAGGAAGAAACCGCATAAATGGGCGAAAAGCAAATCCTTTCACTGGAGTGCTAGTAACATGGCAGGAATTGTTTAGTAAGTAAGATTTCTGGCTGGGCCCTGAAGGAGGTGGGCTGCCTTGAATTCTGAAAATCTTAGTCCTTAAAAAATATTTTGTCCCTTTACAGTAAACTACTCTATCCACCACACTCAATCAATGGGAATCTGGATTCTACTAGGCAGTCCTGCAGACTGTAGGCCTGCTTTCCACTGCCTTTCACCCTCTGTGCAATTATTCGCACCCGTGCACAGCGACTGGCAAACATTGCCATTCCAAGTGGGCAGCTTTTGACATCCACTTAGCCCAGATGTAAACAATAACTCCAGGCTGCAGTGAATCACACCAGGTGAGATGGGGCTGCTGAGCAGTGACCTTCATTCGGAGATCCAGAGCAAAGAGCCTCTCCAAACGAAATGGATCATTACTCTCTTCCAGAGACACAGAGCTGAAGTCATTTCAGTAAGTAGCCTGGTTTTCAGAACCAGGCTGATCCCTGTGGAACTGGAGTCACAGTGACATCCAGTGGCCAGTTTGGTTAATGGCTAGTGGGCTCTCCCCAGCTGATACCTGGGGGATACACCCAGTCTCCAGTTATAAATACCCCCACTCACATACATCAATCTTTTGGGGCTTGGAAGACAGGGGGTGGGCAAGGAGCAAAACGTTGACGTGCATTAAAACATCTCCCCATATTATCAAATGTACTGCTGCCCAAACACCCATCTACTTTCAAACGCGGCTCACTGCTGCTGCCTGGGAGCTGTGCTGCTTCCATGCATCCCCATTAATGTGACTACAATGAAAGGATCAACCTGCAAACCCAGGAGGTGCTATGGCTGCCAATTTGCTTGGCATAACGCCTTCAATGCCCTGCAAGTGTCAGTGTGTCCTTCTCTCTCTCCACAGACCTACTGTGGGGCCTTGGGAGCATCCCTTGCCTTTTCTGTGCCTAAGCCCCTCTACCTGTAGATTGGGTGTCAAGTGGATCTCCCTCCAAGGCTCTTAAGAACTTGGGCTGGGCCTCTCCCAGTGTAATGAGCTGGCTCAACACACTCAATCGACTATCCAACAGCAGCAGCATTTTCTGTCACCTAGGGTGCAGCGGTTTGGAGCGCTGCTCCAGCTACGTGGCTGCCATGCCACTGAAATGTGACCCGGCCACCCCTCCATACAGACAGAGGGATGACTGGCTCCAATTTCAGTGACTGGCCTTGTGAACTGGCACGCAGGGAGTCTGTTCCTGGAGCGCAGGGGAGCGCACCGAGACCTTGACTCTAGGTGGCACTGGCTCACATGGTATGTGGGTAAGAGAGCGGGGAGACTCCCCAGCCAAGGGGAACCTGGGGTCCCTGCGGGATGGGAGGAATGAGCAGGGGACGGAACAGGGTCTTCGGCGTTGTGGGGAGGCAGGGACTGGAATTTACCCCCTCAAGAAATCTGTGAATTGGCACCATTGATGGTGCTGATCTCTGCATGGCACCATCATTCCCAATATGCCTTTGGCCATTAGCACAATGCACAGCGCTCTAGCGAGGTTGGCAAGGAACTCCTGAAGTCTGTTCCCAGCTATGTCACTGTCGTAGAGATGCTCTTAGGCGAGCATTCCACTGGGCTGCTCCTAAAGCATCTACCTGGAAACAGGTCTCCTTCCAAGGAGTGTTAGTTCCTGTTTGTAAAGCCCTCAGAGATCCCTGGGGGAGCTGTTCTGATTCCTAAAATGACAGCTGTAAATATTTGCAGGAGCCTGCCTGCTTGGCTTACTCACCTGGGGTCACTGCCTAGCAAGACCACGTGGTCTGTCTTAACCCCGTAGTGACCAAAAGGGACATTCGCCATTAGATAGCAGAAGTGAGCCGCTTCTATTAACCCTCTCCCAGCTGGACAGGGAGAAAAGGGACAAAAGCCAGTCACAAGAAAAATACATCTTCAAATGAGCACATGACAAAACAGCCCATATCCATCCCCCCTTGGCGGACCCCCAGTCCCGAAGCAACCTCCTCACCGTACATTATCTTGCACAACTGTTATTTTGCTAGTCATCCAGTTTAATTTTCCATTAGATGACCTGACTAGGTGGCAGAAGCACGTGCCAGTAAGTGTCTGGCTCCCGATTAGCTTTTTCAGGATGTTTCAATGTAGCAAAATCTCTGGCGAGGCTTTCTACCATTGTCACTGCATAACTGGCCCTAAGAATAAGCCAATTAAGTCTCTCTGTCAGCCACACCTGTGACCTATACACTAAGGCAGAGAGGTATGCATTTCAGAGCCTGCAATAGGGATATTTCACTAGCAAGAGTATTCAGTGTCTATTATCTGATTGAGTGTGCAAGGGAGAGCAGTATTCCTGTTTCTTTCCCCCATCTTTACACAGTTAGTTACACCCATGTCTGCACATATACTGCAGTACATCTACACGTTACATTGCCCAACTGAAGGCTCCCTGTGTTAAAGACAGCCAGGCACACAAGTGTATGGGCAGGGGTATGTAGGCAGATACAGGCCTGTGGACACGAGCACACAGACACACCATCACCATTACAGACACTACACGATGACATGGAAAGGAGCAGATGCACAATCTTGTCAAGGCTCACAAACATACACACATCTGTTCACAACAGCTTACATAGCTCCTGGTGCTGCCAAGGCATCTTATGGCACTTTCATAGAAGCTGTGCAATAATTTGATAATACAGTCATGGGACTGAGCTAAAGAGGGAAATAAAGGATTGTTCAGCTTGGAAGCAAAGAGTGAAGACAGCACAGTGTAGGGAATTCACGAGAAAAGACCGCTGCACCAGTCCCCCAGAATGACCTATGCAGGGACAGGTGAGACCAATGGCTGGCATCAGATGGCTCAGGGGTGACAAGGCAATCAGTAACTCTCTGAATGTGGGCAACTGACCCCAACTCATAGTTCCTCCATGGTGGGCAGTGAGTTCATGAACTGCACCCATTTAAACCACTCCATGATGCAAACTCCCTCCCAACTGCATGCAAGCAGCACAAGCCCACGCTAGCCAAGAGAGCTGAGCAGATATTCACTCACACCACTAATTCCACAAACACACAGCCAGGCTGGCCAAGAAAGCTGGGCAGATAGCCAGCTGTGTGCTCACCTTACCCTGAGGGCACCTTGTCAGCCACATGGCCTCTCTCTGCCCCACTGAAGTATATGTCAGGGGGGTCCATACACATGACAAAAATTAAAGAACTAAACTCGGCTTCTGCAGGAGGGAAGCCAGGGCCGGCGGGAGCTCTGTGTGTTCAGCATCCCGGAAAGGCCCTTCTCTAATTTAGGTGTCTAACTTTAGCCATCCATACCAGAAAATGCTGACCTGTGCTTTCTGGGTAGCCTGTACATCTCTGAGTGTCTATTTTGTGGCAGCAAATCTTATTGCAACTGGAATGTAAATATCTGAGCTCCTCTTTTCCAGGCAGCAGCAGTAGGAACATTCCAGCTGCGTACCACCAATGATCCCAATCGCTGGTCTGAAATGAGCAAGATGGCATTCCAAGTGGCTGCTCAGTGCACACTCCCAGCGAGGCCAAGCTGTGTGTGGTGGTGAAGGTGATGTGGATGGCTCTACAGTGGGGACAGAACTGACACTAAACTTATTTCCATCAGGATGGTTTTGAATCCAGGGGCAGCTTTAGCCATTAAGTCACCATCCTCCCACCTCTTGTAATGGAGTATGCTAAAAATGTGAGCACAACGGGGTGTCCTATCTGATGCTAAGTGTGAGCTGCTCAGCTGGGCCCAGTCATCAGCTCTCCTCACCCAAGGTGTCTCCCATGGCGACGATGGCCCGGTGGTTCAGCTCAGCGTCCCCAACCTGGTTGGACAGCATCACTGCCAGGTGTGGTCTCCAGTCTCCCCACCTGCCATCCCCACAGCACTGGGAGCAGAAACAAAGAAAGAGGAATGAATAGTTTGGCTGCTTTAGCTCTTTGATGTGGCCTTTACTAGGTACAGAGCTATTCGAGCCTCACAAGGGAAGGAACACTGTCTGGGGATAAAGAAATGAAGTGACTACGTCTGTTCAAGTGGGAGGAAGCAGAAAAACTACAGTGCATTTCTCTTCTCCTGCTTCTGACTGGGGCTTTACAAATGCTGCCTGGCAGTTTGTGCCTTCCGCAAGAAGCCAACTTAATGGCAATTAGTTTATCCTGAGTAACCAAAAACGTTCACCTAGCGTCATGCCTCTGTGTCGGCCTCCACTCCAATCAGCTGAACTGGGCTGCCTCCCTTTCCCCGCATTCCTTCTGTCAGCCTGAGCTTTCCATGTCCCCCCAAATTCCAGGCCCCTGTGCTCTTTCATGCCTTCACAAAGACCTTCTACGAGTCAGCTCCATGCCTTCCCCACCTGGTTTTACCACAGCCCACTGTCATGTAATCCTGAGTAGCATGCTAGATTCTTACGCTGCATCCCCGCTGTATCAGATTCTTATGAGGAATGGCACTGTGCTGGTGCTAGCAGGGGTTACTAGGTCATACTGGGGTTGTCACCCATCCCATAGTCACAGGACAGCCCCTTTTGCATGAATCTGTCCTGTGAGCCAGACAGTTAAAAGAGTCCGGCTGTTCACTGTGCTGCCTCACGATGGTGCATTGGCACGTGATGATATTGGGCTGTCATGCATCAAGGCAGTGTCCAGACATGCATATGCAAACGCATCTCCACACCAGGGGATGGTTACCTCAGCCTCAAGGGCAAACAGAAACAGGCAGGGACCCTGATGTCATCCGGTAGGTGGCAGCAGGTGGCCAGATTAGCAGCACAATGAAAAATGACCAGTTACTTTGCTGTTCATTGCAACTAACATTCTAAAGGACACATTGATGACACTGAGAGGTCATCCTATGAAGCACTGCAGAGTGCCACTGAGGCCCACTCTCCTACCCACACCAACACATGGCGCTGAGGGAGGGGAGGAAGCCGGGCGCTTTTCCATTCAGTACCAGAGCTGCCTGAGGTATCCTTCCGGACATGAGCTGGAAGAGAGTCTGCAGGGGGTCGTTGAGGGCCAGCGTGCTGGTGAACCTGCAAACCGAGAGCAGAGGGACAGGGCCATTATGCTGACAGGAAGAAAGGATGGTCCAGTGATTAGAGCACTAGCCTGTGTGACGGAGTCAGACCTGAAGGATATAAGAGAGTGCTGGAAGGCAGGTATATCAGCCACAGGATGAGCAGGTCCCTGTACAGCCAAACAAAGGCTACTCCAGGCCAATCAAGACACCTGACGCCAATTAACCAGTTAAGGTCGTTAGGCTACTGACTGCACCTGGTCCCAATTAACTGGCAAAAGGTCAGTTAAGATTGTTAGGCTAATGGAGACAGGTGGAGCCAATCAAGTTCTCACTCAGCCTGTTTAAAAGCTCTCCTTCCCAGTTCCCTCAGGGGGAGCCAGGTGAAAGGAGCTGGAGGAGAGGAAACTTTATTGTAACCCCTAGGTAAGGGTGAAGCTAGGAAGAGGGAACCTTGGGGAAGTGGTCCAGGGAATCAAAGCGGCATTAGTGGGTGGAGGAAAAGCCTCCAAACAGCTGCTACCATTAGGGTCTCTGGGCTGGAACCTGGGGTAAAGGGCAGGCCCGGGTTCTCCCCATCTCCCTTCATACTCTACAGAAATCCTCTTGAGAGGGAAGGCAAGACTTCGTCCATTCAGGAGGCCGAGCTGTGTTTACTGAGTTCTACAGAGCAGCAGAGACTGTGGGGTATTTCCCCTTTTCCCACCTCCCATACTGGCCTGTGATGAAAGTAACTCACTAGGCGGTGACTCTTGCCATTATAGTGTGAAAGGAAGGTCACTCTGGGGCCTTAATGAATTTCTGAGGCCCCTATATCCGCCAGGAAGTGCAAAACCCACAAATACAGACTTGGAACTTTGTAACACCTAGTACATGGATAGTTGGGTTCAATTCCTGCTCTGCTAAACTTCTTCTATGACCATGGGAAACTCATTTAGTCTCTCTATGCCTTAGTTCCCGCTTTGTAACGTGAATAACACTTCCCTACCTTACAGGGTGAGGATAAACTCATTAAAGACTGAGTGTCCTTCAGATACGACAGTGTGCGGGCCACATAAGAACCTAAGATAGATTGATCAGTGAGCCCAAACCCCTTGCTCATCTCTAAGGCAGAGAGAGACAAACAGCAGAAATCCTCCATCCAAGGGCTTAGGTTGTGTGAGGCACATACAAAGCAGGAGACACAACAGGGATGTTATGCAGTTGTGAAGGGCAGGGGAGGGGGCCAATCACATGGAGGGTTCTTGAGCACCATGCTCTGGCAGCCCCTACCCACCCAGACAGAACCCAGCTGTACGTCCTCTGGTCCATCTTGCTTGACAGGAATAGGGCGTGACCCCACAGCTGACTTCTCATGGCCCAGTCCAGGGCTTCCTACAGCCAGGAGAAAAGAAAATTGTCCTGTTACTACGTCCCTCTCTCCCACTGCTGTGAAAGGAAGATTCTGACCATCAGCCTGATTCCCCTGGCCTGGGACTTCTGCCCATCTGCAGGGAGCCAGGCTTGTTAAAAATGAATTGATTTTTCCCATGGGTGTAATATGTCCCCCCAAATGTGGGGCCAGCTCAAGCCTGCAATGGATGATGTGACTGTTGGGTTTACCCATCTGGATCCAGCTTAGAGAAATTGTTCTCCATCACTCAGACCTCTTTATGTTTATTCCTACCTGTGCAAAAGTATGAGTGCTGTCCCACTGACTGCACGTTCCAAGCTGCCTATTAGCACTTAATGCCATAGTCAGAATCCTAGACTTCTCTGCACTAGAGGTTTTCCCTCCCACCATGGCTACTGCCAGTTCAGCTCCAACTGTAATAGCAAACGCAGGAGCTCTTAGATGAGATGCCCTTGGCCTTTATGGTTTGGAACACTGTGTCCCAAAAGTGCTGGAATTAAGGGTGCTGGAGGGGTTGCTGCATCCCCCTGGCTTGAACTGGTTTCCCTCACACACAGATTTTACAGTTTGGTTCAATGGCTCTCAGCACCCCCACTATACAAATTGTTCCAGAGCCCCTGCTGTGTCTATTAGACTCCACCCCAATCAGGCTTAGCTGTCATAATGGTTATTGACAGCAGAGCTCCTGCACTTGCTATCATCAGTGGTGTTGCTCTGGTGTAACAACAGTGGGACATTTTTGCCCTAATGCAGATGCAGGAGTTAATTCCACAAACAGGGTGTGATGTTATCTGATTAAAATATGACTACATAGATCATTGTTGCTACCACAATTATAATATTGCAAGAAATCTTGTACAAAGTATGTCAACTAAGGTGTTTATGGAAAGATTATAATTTGCTGGATATGATTATGCAGTTTGTATACATGTATCATTTTTGTATCTGAAGTTATGATTATTAACTATGTACCTGTATTTCAAATATTTGCTTGTGTGGTAATACCAACAGGGTATTAAGCCAGCACATTGTGAATGTGTTATTCAAGTTGAATGGCCCATCAAAGAACATTCAACTTACAGTGGACCATGGAAGACACTATTCACAGTTAATAGACTTTCCTGAGGACATCCCTTACTAAAGTATGAGTAGTTGCCTCTGCTATGACTAAGCAAAGCATGCAGTATTGTGACTTGCCCATATGACTCCAGATTCCATCTTGTTACCTGTGATTTTCCACAAACTACGGTTTCCCTTCGAAAGGCCCTGGAAACATCTCCGTTTTGCCTCTTTCCAGCTCAAATCTCTGCACTATAAACTTATGCTAATGGGAGCATTCTAACCAAGGGACTGAGGACCTCCCAATGGATTTGGAAGCAACCATATACTTAACAAGCCAGCAGTAGTGTTCCCTCTAAGATGCGTGTGTCTGTGTGTGTGCATGCGCACACAGAGCCTAAACTCTGCGCATATGGCGAAACACTGCACACACATAAATTTGCACAGAAGCGCAAAAATTTGCACAGAAGAAATTTTTTGTGCACACGGCTTGTCAAAAATTAGAGGGAACATTGGCCAGCAGTTTAATTACATCACTGGTACGAGCCTGATCCAAGAACTTTGCAATTGACGTATGCATTCGATTCCTTTAAACAATTTTTAACTCTCCCCCTTTCTTTCTTTTTTATAAATAAACCTTGAGATGTTCGATACTAACGTATTGGCAATGGTGTGATTACTGGGTAAGATCGGAGTTATATATTGATCTGGGTATGTGGCTGGTCCTTTGGGATCAGAAGAACCTTTTGTTTGATGCAATTGGTTTCAAATAATGACTCATCATTAAGTCTAGTGTCTGGGTGTTGAATCCAGGACAGGAATACCTAAGGAGACTGCATTTCTGACTTCTTGTTAGCCAGTGTGGTGAGACAGAAGTTTAGTTTTGTTGCTGGATTGGTATATCTCATGGAAAAATAACCACCAGTTTTGGGGTGTGTCTGCCCCTTTTCCCAGCAGCTTCTCCTGAATTTGGTGTTCTCAGTTGTGTTCCCCTAAGGCACAGTGACACAAGGACCTTCCTTAGCCACTACCACCCATCAGAGCCCTCTATAAAGGACAAGCCAGCGTTGGACTGGACCAAGACAGAATTAGCAATAGACTCTGCACTGCAGAGAAAGACCTGGGCCCAACCCTCTGGCTCTCTGAGCCAGTGACAGTTACAAGAGCACTGTGGAGGTATCACTGCCAGCACCCGTGGGAAAATGAGAACTGTGTTGCTCAGAATCCCTCCCAATCAATTACAGAGAGGAGTTCATGGACCTGGAAAAACCACCCTTTCGAGTGCAGGCACGGAAAACGTTAGAAAGGGAGCAGAGGGGAGTCTCTGGAGATACAGGTGTGCATGCATCCTACTTACTTTCTTTCTGCCATAGAAGAGGAGCTTGGTGAACTTCTCCACTCTCTGCTCTGGTGTCTCCATGCTGGGGGGGATCTCCCCAGTGAGGAGGTCTGGTGTCCCAGAGCCCTGCACTGGCCACTCTTCATTGGTCAGGTTGATCAGATTGGCCACTGGGTCTTGCCTTTTATACTTCGCCAGGCGCTTGCAATCTTGCATCAGCAGCTCAGCAGTGTCTGAGCCCACCATGGACTGCACAGGGAAATGGAAGAACATGAGAACTGCCATCTTCGAACAGACCAGTGGCCCATCTAGTCTGGTACCCAGCCTTGGCCAGTGGACCACACTGCATAATAGGGAGGTAGGTATAAATCCCCACAAATGCACAACACCAAACAGTACCATACTATGTGGAGTAATTCCAAACACCAAACAGTACCATACTATGTGGAGTACAGGAGTGGTTGGTCCTCCAGACCCACTACTCCTGGCCAATCTATGCCCTAAAGTATAAAGATCGGTGGCCCATATGATTTTTGTCCTAATGAGAATCATTGAAGGGTCTCTTCTTAATCACATATACACCGTGTTAGTGGAGAGAAAGTCAAGGCAACAAGTCATCAACAAGGGACATAACAGCAAAAATCAAACTTTAGATATCTCAGTGGTCTGGTCCTGATTCCTTCTAACATTCAGTGGCAGACCTCGTGCAGATTGTGTTTTATACACTAACCTCCTTCTGGACCGAAATCTTGGCTCCTAAATTGACAGTGTCCTTTTAGGTGCTGCTGTTCCATTGGAACCTCAGTGCTACACCTGGTTTGGGGAGCAGCCCTGAGAGGTGTCTCTTCCATGTACTTGGTGCTTTGATCCGCACTGGTGGTCAGCATTAATGGGGGAGTGAGATGAATTTAAGATCCCTCACAGCAGCACCTGGCTGCTTCAGACACACAAAAGGGACTCTCGCAACGAGCCATCCTTAACTGAAACAAAAAGATTCAAAAGGACTGGCCCACATCACAACGCAAAAGGACACACACCCCGTTCTGCCGGCAAAGGAGAATCAAGAGTTTCCAGAGCAGGGCTGAGTCTCTCCCTCTCTGAGTCTCCAAATCACAGCTCATGGCCACTCTGTGCTGGCAAAACGTCATCACATCCATCTTGTGCAAATCCTCCCTGCAGGAACAAACAAAGATGGTGTTGGCAAGTGCAAGGCAGGACATGCTTAACAGCATAAAGAAGTTCAGTAGAGGGGAAAGGGCTCATGCAAGGGAGGGAGGGATAGCTCAGTGACTTGAGCATTGTGAGTTCAATCCTCAAGGGAGCCATTTAGGGATCTGAGGCAGAAATCTGTCAGGAACAATACATGGTTCTGCTAGTGAAAGCAGGGGACTGCACTCCATGACCTTTCAAGGTTCTTCCAGGTCTATGAGATAAGTATATATATGTAAAATTCCCAGGACTCTGTGAGGTATGCTGAGGACTCCAGAAATTCCAGGAGAAGTAGAAAATCAGAGACACTCACATGCATATCAATAACACCACCATGCATCCATCAGACAAAACATGTAATAAGACTAGTTATTACAATTCCCATTTTGCTGATGGCCAAGCCACAAACATTTAGAATGTATCTGAAATCACTTCTTTGTGCACCTGTGACATTTTTAACCTGATCCAGATCAATCTATCTGAAGAGAACATCACAGCTGATTGGACTCTAGCACCTACAATGCCATTCCACTACTATTGTCTCCTACTGTCCAGTTAACCTCTGGTCCTCAGACTTCCACGCAGACTCAGTGCTTGCTCAATGCTTTTTTTAATTTCATTGCTCTTCATTTAAGTAGGCCTGTTTTATCTCTCCACTTTTCTCATGAGTGATTGAACGGCATCTCAGTATACGCAATGTGATGCAGAGCAAACCTGATTGAACATGATGGGTTGAGGGAAGATGTTCCTCGGGTCTACACTTACTGAAGCTTGGCTCCCAAGGAGCACTACATCAGGCTTCAGTTCTGCAGAGCATGACAGGACCGAAACGCCTGCTCATCCAAACCACTGATTGTACAAAGACTGTGGCTGTTCCACAAGCCCTTCTTACAACCCGGGTGTTCCTGGATGTGGTTACAAAATAAGAACCAAACAATCAGACAGTGTTCTCTGAGAATTCCCAATAGAGCAAACCCACAGATCCAACCACCCACATGCACGTTTCTGAATCTGAACCTGGACTTTGCTGATGGTCCTAATCTTTACAAAGGCCTAGCCAAAACCCTGGGCCTGAACACCCCCAGGCTTTGGGGAGTTTGAAAATGTATCCAAATTACATGGCTTGGGCTCATCTCTAATTCTGGGTGACCATACCCTCCTTTAATGGTCATGCTGTGTATAGCAACCTGGGGAGAAGCTGCAGGCTGGGATAGAAAGGAATGCTGATGGGGGCATGGTTTACTGTACACCTCCTATGGCACTGTACCTGACCAGAGGCCCTGGGAAGGCTCGCATCTCCTCCTGCTCTTTGGTGTCATGAAGGATTATCTAGGAGGAAAGAGCAGAGACTGAAGAGCAGTGAGCGAGGCCCTGAAATCTAGAGTGATTTGGCAAAGGTTTTACTAGTACTGGGGATGCCTTTCTCAAAGTCGTCTTGGAGCCTACATGTTATCCCAGAGCATATGCACTGACGTGTTCATCACCTTGAGCCACACAACTATAAGAAGCAATTGCCTTTTATGATGGGATCTGGCTCCTATAATTGCAGTCCTTTGGGAGGGGGAAGGTTCCAGCTCAGAGGGGCAGATGCTATGGAACACAATCTGTCTAAGGTGCTTATATCTAAGGCCCCATTGCTGCTATTTCTGAGCACCTCACAATCTTTAACTTATGCATCTTCCCAACACTCTGGGAGGCAGGGCAAGGCTATTACACTGCACAGATGAGGAACGGAGGCCCAGAGCAGCTAAGGAACTTGCCCAGGGTCACATAGAAAGTCTGTGGCAAAGCAGGGAATTGAACCCAGGTCTCGCTAGCGCCTTAGCCACCAGACCATGCTTCCTCAAATTGTCTCCTAAGGAGAGAGCTGTGACTCCAAGACCTCTGGCCCAAGAGACCAGTCATTTGGACGGCTACAGGGTACAAGAGCCAACCCAGGTCACTCACACAGGGGACCTGTCAATAAAGGCAATCTGTACAGCACGTGGAACCAGGCCTCAGTCTCATTTAAGGACCTGTAAGAACCAGAAAGGTCCTAGTCCTGTGTGAGATCCCTCTGTCTGCACTATGGCCAAGGGCTCCAGAGCAGAGTTCAGCCACAGCTTTGGGTGATTCCATTTTACAATGGCAGAGTGTGCCAGCAAAACATGCAGTCTGCTGTAAAGATGCACACAGTGTCCTCTTGAGCCCAGGTTAAGGACACTGCTCAACCCCAAGGTCTTAGTCACCTTAAGGCGTGGCGAGTTCCTAAGGGCATCTCTCCATGGGATGGGTGGAGGGATTGATTTCTAAAGTGCACTAACACGTTGTTCCTTAACTGGACTGGATAGATCCTGCTGCATTTTACAATAGCACTGTTTGAAACAGTGAGATGTGGGCAGGAAGAGAGGAGGCGCTGCTCAGGGAAATGGAGAAACAGCACAAAACTCAGGTCCCTCAGTCTGGGGCCCTCAGAGTTAAAGGAGCAGTGTGGCGCGGGGGTGGAAGGGTACAAAGGGTTATAGGAGCAGTGCAGGCAGGAGATGGGAGGGTGCGAAGGGTAATGGGACAATACGGGTGGGGGATGGGAGGGGTTATGGGGTAGTGTGGGGGCAGGTGGGAGGGTACAAGGGTTTCTGGGGCAGTGCAAGTGGGTGATGGGATGGCAGCTCTCAGGTGCAGGTGACTGGGTGGTTGGTTACCTCCAGGCTGTGCATTTCGATGAGGGCGGGCTGCCCATCAGCTGGGGAGTTAGGGCACACTCGGACCAGCTGACCTCCTGCTCCAAAGCTCACCGGCACGTGAGGGAGAGAATACTTCTGGGGTGCCACAGGGTGCAGGGTGGACAGCGAGACTTGCTCTGAACAGCAACAAATGCACATACAGGCCAGAGCCAGCCCATTCACAGCCGCTCAGCAAGCTTTGTTATTGTGGGGAAGCCCTCGGGACAGCACCTGACGCTTCGTGGCAGAACCAAGCTTTCTCCGCCAGCTGGTATGGGGGCCAAGGCTCCACAGACTGTGCTAGGCAGAATTCAGGGAAACAGCCCTTCTCTGAGCTGACTGAAGTCCCTACCAAATCTAACACTGAGTTATATGGACATACCCTACAGTACTGCCAGGTGATGCCCGGCCTCCCCCTGCCCCCACCCTACAGTACTGCTGAGCAATGCCCAGCCTCACCCTGCCCCCAACCTACAGTACTGCTGAGAGATGCCCAGCCTCACCCTGTACTTTCCACATGCTGCTTTCCAAGAGGGATTGTCTGCACCGGTAGGTGCCTTAAAAGCTCTTTAAAATCTGACCCTAAGCATCAGTAATGGCCATTTGGAACTTCCCATGATGCTTTACAGGCTTGTATTTGAGGGCAGCAGCCATGTTCTCATACAGCCCACTGTCCCCGCCGTAAGACCATCTGCATGCGCCTGTCCTCCCCTCAGACACCGGGTACCATCAGCTCACACTCACCTGCTTGAACTGGACTCCAGGTCTCTGACGGATCTGGGTCACACTGACTGGGAGAGTCGCGCATGTACTGACTGAGTTCACAGCTGCTGGAGCTGAGGCCGGATTCCTTGTACTGCACGAGCCAGCTGATCTCACGTGGGGCAGGGAGCTGAGGGAAAAGAGAAGCCTCAAGAGCCATGGGGAAAGGGAAGTGGAGAAAATGGTGGCCTGAGGGAGCCAGATAGGGAAGGTGGGAGGGGAGACTGGCAAGAGAGGTGAGAGTTGCACTGTGTGGAAATGGAGCCGTGACACAACAAACACATGTTGCATTTATACAGTGTGAGGGAGTCCAGCTTGGCCAGCACTGGCATGGGACCAGTGCTTGCAAAATGCACAACAGGGGTTTCTCCAGCTTGAGTTAAACTGCCTAGTCTCAAGCTAAGAGCTGCAACCGTCTGGCATAGGGGGACAGACTTCACCCTCCCTGATGAATGTGGTACAGCAGCACCTCCCTTCAGATGATCTCAAGCATTTTAAGGTCTAAAACTCTTTCAGTCGCGCTTCGCTTATTCCCAGTGGTTTTGAGGAATATGATTTAGATCCTCGGTTGGTGTAAATCCGCACAGCTCCCTTGACTTCCGGGGAGCTGTACCATTCGACACCAGCGGTAGTGCTAACCCAATACCTCTCCCAGATCTGACACAGACGCCCCCATACGGCTGTCACCTGCTCCTGAGGGAGCAAATGAGCATTTTCTAGGTAGGGCTTGTCATTTGATCACTTGCAAAATGCAGTCGCTCAGACAGATCCTCTTGTCACTAGTAGAAATTAGCAGTGCTCTGTCATAGGCAGCTCCCACCTCTTCTGGGAGCAGGTAACCGTGCTGCTGGACAGCCCCCTGGTGTGGGGAGGGGATGGACGAATACAGATAGAGGTCCTAGAACAACAGAGGGTGGAGAAACCCACCAAGACCAGCCTTTGTGCCAGTTCTAGGTGCAGCAAGGGTGGGCCCTGCCTCCAGATGCCATGGGGAGTACAAGTGACAGCCCCACAGAAGGAGACTTTGTGGTAATGATATTAATAGCCCTTCCACCATGTTTCCATGTGAGGCTCTCAAAGCTCTCTGCAAACAGCAATGAATCAACACTGGAAAGAAGGGAAGTAACACTGCCCCCATTTTGCAAACTGGGAAATTGAGGTACTGGGAGGTGAAGGTATTTGCTCAAGGTCACACGGAGAGTTGGTGGTAGATCCAAGAATAGAACTCAGACCTCCTGACAGGTCCCTCCTCTATCAACTCTGCAACACTCCCACTCAGATGGGCTGACAGATACTCTCCAAAATCTGCAGAAGAACCTCAGATCTCCGACTCATCTGCCTCTGTGGTTACCTCATATGGCTGGAAGTTGACGTTCTCCACGCAGTTCCCCTGGGATTCCTCCCCAATCTGCTCCTGCCTGGAAGTAGAGATGTACCTCTTCTCGTAGGAACTGTAGCTCTTTGAGCTGTGGGAGGGAAGAGAGTGCCAACCCAGCATGAGGGCAGATGTGTTGTGAGCCATGCACAGAACCCACGGCAGATGGGCACATCAAGTTCCAGTACTGATGACTTTCCTAGGTGAAAAGCCAGCAGTACGTGTGCTGCTGCCAGACGGGGATGAAGACTCCTTCTCTTTATTCAAGAAGAAGAAATGAGAATACACAGAACCGGCTTGCTAGAGCAGACTCAGTCTCCTGCAGAAAGGGCCAGAGCTGTAGTTTTGCAGTCCAATGGCACAGATTCTGGCTGCATCCTGCCAAGATGAAGAGCTGTGTACTGAGTACTAAGGGCCAGATTTTAAAGGTATTTAGGCCCCTAAAGAGGTAGATCGGCACCTAATGGAATTGTTTGCACCATTAGGTGCCTTAGGAGCTTTTTAAAATCTGGCCCTAAGCATCACCCCTCTTCTGGCTGCAATCACAGAGGCCAAGCCACTGAAACGCAATTCACTGTCATCATTGTTTCCTGCATGGGATCAGTGTATCCGGTGCTGGACAGACACTGCCCCTGCCCAATATAATTTTTAATCTAGATGCCTGATCCAAAGCCCTTTGAAGTCAATGGGAGTCTTTCAGTAGGGACCAGATCAGGCCCTAGGAGCACTAGGATGGCTAGCCCGATACTAAGCATAGATAAGGCACAGGAAACCCTTTCTCTCCTGCCACATGCACATGTCATAATCCCACTGCCTGTGTCTAATCCTTGGTCAATACTGGGGGGCTGGGGTCGACCTAAGTTACACAACTTCAGCTACGAGAATAACGTAGCTGAAGTCAGCGTACTTAGATCTATTCACGGTGGCATCTTCACTGCTGTGAGTTGACTGCTGCTGCTCCCCCATCGACTCCACCTGCGCCTGTCTCAGCGGTGGAGTACCAGAGTCAACAGGAGAGTGCTCAGGGGTCGATTTATCGCGTCTAGACTAGACACGATAAATTGACCCCCGCTGGATCGATCTCTACCCACTGATCTGGCGGGTAGTATAGACACACCTTAGGAAGCTGAAGGTGAGGATGTGTCCAGTGCTGCCCAAAGCTCTAATCAGCTCCACAGAGCACATGACTGAGCAGGGCCGGGCCATGCACCCTGACAGAGCGATGCTGGGGGAACCCTGGCTGCACCAGGTTTGAAATACAGTAGAGGACGTCCTTGAAACTGACCCAAGAGCTATTTCAAGAGTGATCTAATGGTGATACCATGGGAAGCTGCAGGATTGCCAGCAAGCACTAGGCAAACCACAACAAGCTCAAGGTGTGCAGCATTCGGTCCCTCCGGCACGTAGCTACTGGAGACATTCCATCCCAGTGCATCTGGGATGACAGCATGACCACACACCCCCATCTATCACGTGCTATTGCTCAGGTTTTGAAGGGGAAGTTGGAAACCTGCTTGCAAAGCTCATGCACAGACATTAGGTTCTTCCCTTTCCATTCTAATCACCCTTACCCATATTGTGCCACATCGTTCTGCCCAAATTGGCTGGTTTCCTGGTCATGACGGGAGTCTCTGTAGTAATTCTGATCCCAGTAATTCATGTGCCTGCCATAAGGATCTTCGTGCCTTGGATCTGCACACTCAGAGAAAACCACCATAAAGATCTAGTATTTTTCTTCAGGGCAATAAGTATTAATGAAGTTTAAAAAGAGACAACATTGAATCAGGATTTGTCATTTGCACTCCATTGCTTCCAAATTATTCTGCCTAGTTAGTGCTAGGACTGGGGTCGGCAACCTTACAGAAGTGGTGTGCCGAGTCTTCATTTATTCACTCTAATTTAAGGTTTTGCATGCCAGTAACACATTTTAAAGTTTTTAGATGGCCCCTTTCTAGAAGTCTATAATATAGAACTAAACTATTGTTGTATGTAAAGTAAATAAGGTTTTTAAAATGTTTAAGAAGCTTCATTTAAAATTAAATTAAAATGCAGAGTCCCCCAAACTGGTGGCCAGGACCCAGGCAGTGTGAGTGCCACTGAATATCACCTCACATGCCGCCTTTGGGACCCGTGCCATAGGTTGCCTACCCCTGTGCTAGGATATATATATTTGCGTGTATGTCAGTACATACAATACACACCTATAAATTACATGCACAGTAACAGACGTCCCTTCCTTCACATTTCCTTTAGCTCAGAAATGTCATCAGGCTGCTAGTTCTGATCACACAGTGAAATCAGCACTATCCTACACTGTCTGGGACCAGTAATGACCTGGTGCTTCACCTGCTTCATGGCGCTCAAATGCTCCTGTATGTCACTGCTGTGGCTGTCTCACAAATGCAAACCCAAGTCAGTATTCGCATCATGAGAGTAGGATTCAAGGGCTGAGAATGGAAGAATGAATTCAGCTCCTCAGGACAGGGTGAACACCTCGGGATGCTCTTTGGAAAGCTCATCTAATTAAGAAAAGGTGGGTAGCTGGTTCTGGAGGAGGCAACAACTAGTTCTCCTCCTCTAGGAGGGCTGGTCACCATGACATAGAGACATATGTATGTTAGTTCTTTTAGCATTAGCCTGTACAATGCATCTCTTCCTGTCAGGAATTGCCAATACAACAGACCATTAGACTGGCCAGGCCAGCAAGAAACAGCAAGCAAAGTAGTTTTCATTTCCTAGCGGAATGTACAGTACCTCTCTCATGCTGCAGTACTTGGGAGGGTCCTTGATAACCTCTATAAGCGTAATCTTCCCCAGAGCTTGGCAATGGGTAGCTCCAGTAGGGGTCTTCATAGCCCTGCCTGTAATGAATCCCAAATATATAGAACAAAGAGGGCAGAGAACCAAAAGGAGAGCAAGAGAAAGGAATCCTCATCAGAATACCCTCAGATCCAGATCCAAACAGAGAATCAGGAGACTAGTCTTGCATCAGAAGTAGATCTAGGGTCAGGATACCAGATTCCATCCAGGATCAGTTCTAAGGTGAAAGGCCAAGGGATCAAGTGTGGAATGAAATGGCAGGTTAGGATCCCATCCCAGTCTGACATCTTTGTGAAACGCAGTCAATTAAATAAATGCCAGGGTCTCATCAGCCCCATAGTCAGCTGCATGGTCACAGTCAGGGCTATTGTCAAGGTCAGAGGATAGGGTGAGCGTTCTGAAGCACACAGCAAGAACGGGAGGTTTCGAAGTCAGATTCCCTTCACCTTCTGTTCTTCACAGAGGAGTGTCACCCTCCAGGGCACTGCCTGGAGCCCTGCCAGCTTTGGTGGCACAGGCGCCAACTTCTGCTCCAGCTGTGTGTGCTCGACCCTCACCTGCCCTTGGCCCCGTCCCAACTCCACCCCTTCCATGAGGCCCTGGCTTTGCCCCGCCCCCATTCCAACCCCTTCCCCAAAGTCCCTTCCCCAATTCCACCCCCTCCTGCCCCTATTCCGACTCCTTTCCCAAATCCCTGCCCTCACCCTGCCTCCTCCCATGGCTCCTCCCCCCTGCTTCTGACGCAGCCTAACAGCTGTTCGGTGGTGGGAGGTAGGCAGAGGAGTCAGGATGTGGCCCACTCAGAGGAGGAGGCTGAGGCAAAGGAGGAGGGGAGCTTGGCTGCTGGTGGGTGCAGAGCACCCACTAATTTTTCCCCTTGGGTGCTCCAGCCCCGGAGCACCCACAGAGACGGTGCCTAAGTTTGGTGGAATTCTGGAATCATTTGACTGGACACCTCTGTAATATCCCTGGGAGTTCTGCTGGAGGAACCCATCCTCATGAGCTGTTTAGGAGATTTGGAGAAAAGAAACTCTTTCCTGCAAAGATCTGAAGCTGCCATGGTCCTAAGGAGCTTCCCAGTAGGGCTCCCCTCTCTGCTCAATCCCAAAAATGCCCAGAGCTCTCCCTCAACACTTTCAATTCACTTACACCCTTTAGTAGAGCATTTCACAAGCTTCATGAAAAACCTACTGCAAAGTGGACTTTGCAGGTACAACATGCAATTTTCCAAGGTCCATACCTCGGTCAAATCAAAATCTGTATCTGCCAGGACACTCAAAGCCACTCCGCCTCAATAAAGGATGTGCCCATCCCACATGTTATCCTTCCTCCCCTGACTGTTTCTGCAGCAGAGTTAACATGGCTGCAATAATTTGTGTTACATTATTCTTTATATTTGTATCACTTTCCTAGCACTCAAAAGAGCTGAATTAGATTTTTTTCAATTTTCATAAGAAATTCACTGATGGATAGAGGTCAAGCCTACAAAATTTCAGCTCCAAAAGTGCAAGTTTTAGAAAGTTATGCATGACCACAAGAGGGGATTAGAATGGGAACTGTTACACAACCCTAAATGAAGTAGCCACTGCAGCTCCTGTTTACGAACTGACTATTTAGGAGAATGTGGAGGGATAAGCACCCACAGAGGACAATTTGATCCATATGGTTACTTAATTTTATTCAAACCTTACCTTGAATATGGTCTAGTGAGATAACTGCTTTCATAATATTCTGCTCTGGAGTCTGGTCTGATCTGGTTCTGTGGCCTGCCAGGATAGCTATAGGGGTGGTACTCCATCCATGGGTGCGGCCACAGTTGAGGCCCTGTTCTGAGGTCCTGTTGCTGGTGATAATACCTCTCGCCATTATGCCTGGACTGGGATCGAGGTCTGTGGTAGCCTTCTCCCCATGGCCCCCTGACCTGCCCCTCCATCTGGGCTACATGCCTCCCTCTTGGTGGAGGCTGCCCTGGAGGCACCCAAGGGTCCATCAAGGTCTTGCTGTGGAGCTCCTCCTCCTTGGTTTACTTTTTTGTAGTTTTGTAGCTTCCTGTAAACAAAGGGATAAATCCTAGGGCATGAAATTTAAACTGCCACAAAGTCAGCCTGCAAAGTGCATTGCCATGTTTCCAACGCCATAATACCAATCAGCAGTCTTGTTAGTTCACGTCCCTTTGACTCCCTTCTAGATGCCAATGTCCATCTACCTGTTCACTCACCAGTGGCAAGTTGGAAGCTATCACTGGCAAGTGAGGTGGGCTAAAACAACATTTTCTGCAGAATTTAATTTTCCATTTTATAAAATAACCAATATGTTTCTCACCTACCCATTTGCAAAGAGAGCCTTTCAAATCTGAGCTAATGCAGAGCTGTCTTCCTGAGCCTGCAGATAGCCAGCCAGAGGGACTCTCTTGCTGCTCATAGCTTTCTCTAAGCAGAAATTAACAAGATTGACCAGTCACTCACAACCCACTGGACTGCAGTGAAACTGTCAAAACACAGCACTGCTGATAAAGATGGCTCAGAAAACTATGAAGAGCAGCAAAAGCAGGTACTGCAGTTAGTCTCACAGAAGGAGAAAAAAATAAATACATGGGGAAAACAGAGAGTAGCTGAACCCCTGCCTCACAGCAGCAGGAGTTTTCAGAGTAAAGAAACAGGAAGCTCCCTCTGCCTTTCAGCAACTGGAGGAGTGTGGTTTCAAATGTATTACACATCTATTAGCCATAGGTGATACAAAAGAGGGAGCCCAAAAATGGATCTGTGACAGGATCTGGGAGAAACCCCAGCATCCTCAGCAGCTGGCAGGAAGGCTCGGCTTCTCAGCAGGGCACTGTCCCTCAGCCTGGCTGGTAGAACCATCCCTCTTGCTGATAGAACCATCCCTCTTGCTGATAGGAACCCTTTCAGCTAGTAGAATTAATCCTCAGGCTAGTAGGTATCTGAAACCTTTTTCAAGTTTTCGATGGGTGAAACTTGTACTAGGACGAGAGGGAGACAAGCCAGTCTTGCAAGTGCAAGTAGCTTGGGCAATATGTTTCCCACCACTCCAAAATAGCAAGTACATTTCAGCAGTGGGAGGATGCTGCAGCGGGGTCTTCAGAGAGCCTTCCTCTCACACAGTATACAGTCCTGACCAGCCACCTGACCGCAGGGAAAATGAAGACAGGACCCAGGACCCACAGTCTGGCCTAAAATTGGATCCCATCTCCCCACTGCTGGAGGAGTTTCCCAGGAGCACCACTGGCTCTGGGAGCAATTTGGAGGCACCACCATTTTAGTCTGCCCTTGGCTGCTTGCCCCCTTTAATGCCTGGTGTAACAGCAAAAGTCCTGATCAAACAAACTGCACGGAAGCCATAGAGTGGGCAATGAATCCACCAATAGCACTCGCTTTGCAATGCGATCAATCGCCACATCCAGAAAGGCAGGTAATAGTAAAAACCTTCCTAGAGAATGAGGCGCTTGGAGACACCCACAGCTCTATTACAGCAAATGCCCAAGAAATGGTCCCTAGCCACAAAACCAGGATCCAAATCTGGATTTCGGGGATGCTCGGGTGAGTTTATCTAACCCATTATAAAGGGCAAGGCATGCCCAGCTCTTTATCCCTTTGTGCAGCCACTTTGGGGCACGTGGAACCAGGGGCTGAAACCACAATTCATTTTAATAAACCCTCTGCCCCTTCCTACCCAAAAAACTACAATCTCTTCCCCTCCCCCACACTTTTGTCAAAACTATTCTGTGCTATTCTAAGGATCAACACTCACAATTCGCACCAATGTGATCTTGACGTGAGGCACACCCCTCCCCCCCACACACATACCATAAAGTATAAAATGCTGGACTGAGCAGTTTCTAGAGCACACATGCGTCTGTGTGTCAGTCTATTCTGAGTACATGTCATTCCATAGCCCAGAACTAGGAGCAACGGGTTGAAATGGCGATTGATTTCCCAGGTGCCACAGGATCACAAGCACCTGGAGAAATCCCAGCAAGCAGCAAATGCCCATCTGCATACACACACCTGTTGAAACGTGCCCACCACCGGCAGCTTTGCAGATCTGGCTTGAGCTCTCTCCGTCCCCAAAGGCAGCTGTCAAAGTCCACCTGCCACATCGGCTGATGCCTGCCTGACCCTCAGCCTGGATGAGTATTCCCAGCTCTTTGCTGCTACAGAGACGTCCCCCCACAGCTGACGAAGCAGAGCAAAGTGCAGGCTGCTCACCTGCTTCGGGACAAACCCTTCCGTGACTGTTTTCTCTGCGCTTGTCAGGGATTTGCTCTTGCGTTTACTCAGGCTTCCGGAGACACTGAGATTTAGGCAGCCTGGGACACATGGAATTTAAAACCATAACAGCCAAAGAAAAAAGGGAAACAAAACTTCCCATGGTAACTTGTTAACCAGTTACCTCCCTCTCTTATAATACAAGTGGAACAACTCTCCTTTTTCTTTTCATTTCTTCCTCTCGTCTCATTGGTCAGGGGTCCACCATGCAACATATGACGTCCAAAAAACCCACAGATATTTTTCTTTTTATTGTTAATAATCAATAGTGGACCTATTCTGTTCTATTTATGGTCTTATACCATACTCATCACCACAGTATTTGATCTATCATGCATCCAACAGGCCACCTGAGAAATAAATGAAACATGCTAATTTAAGCTTCTTAGTTAATTTACTACCAGCTTTGGATGAATATAGTTCTAGCAACCCTTCCCCTGCACCCCAATCATTATCTGGATGTCAAAGGTCAGAACAAAGACTTTACTAAAAATCTCAGGAAAGCTTCCTTCCATGTGGTACACAACCATCAATGACCACAGGGCTCTCCAAAACTAATAAATTCTGACCTGCCATCAGCTGCTAGAACTAGCAGGCAGACAGAGTGTTCCACTACCTCTGTTGCTGCTTTGCCAGAGTAAAATTAACAAGTTCCTTGTCAGTTTCACCACTGCTATTCAAAACTTTGTGCAGTCCTGAAACAGACAATTATATCAGTTTCACATTTCTTTTGCCCATCAGAAAGTTGCAACAATAGCAGAGGCTCTGATGCGGTTACTCCTGTAGATAACTTTTCTACAGTAACTCCTCACTTAAAGTCATCCCGGTTAATGTTGTTTCGTTATTACGTTGCTGATCAATTAGAAAACATGCTCGTTTAAAGTTGCACATTGCTCCCTTATAACGTTGGTTGGCAGATGCTTGCTTTGTCCACTGCTTGCAGGAAGAGCAGCCACTGGAGCTAGGGGTGGGGGCCTAGAACCAGGGTGGACCAGCAAGCCCAATATCAACTCCCTGGTCCCCTAGGTTTCCTGTGCCGCAGTCACCCAGCAGGCTATCAACTGCCACGCAGTTCAGCTGTTCCTTCCCCCAATGCCATGTGCTCCTCCTGGCCTCTGACTTGGAGCTGCTCCCAGGAGCCTCTTGCTTGCTGTGCAGAGGTGGGAGGAGGAGGGGTGATAATGTCAGGGTGTCCCCCTCTCCTTGCTCCTGCACCTTATCTTCATAGATCAAGGGGCAGTGGGTGGGGACATGACAGAGGTCAGGACAGAGGGAGCTTGCTGGTAGCAGCTGCTGTCTCAACTTGCTCATTTACTTAAAAAGGCAATGCACTCAGAGTGGGGTCAGCATGCTTAAAGGGGCAATGCTTCTCTCTCTCTCTCTCTCTCTCTCACACACACACACACACAGTGTGTGTCTCTGTCTCCTCTCTCTACATTTGTGCTGCCTTGTAGAGTGTGAGGCTATATTAACAACAATATGTTAACCCTTAAGGGATCAGCCACGTGCTAGTTCATCATTTAGCAGTAAGGCATTCCCTTGGAAATATCCCACCCTCTTCCACCCTCTGACTTCACCATCTCAACCAAGCTTCACAATCATCATTTTTGCTGTGTACAGTATTAAATTGTTTGTTTAAACTGTGTGTGTGTGTGTTTGTATGTGTGTGTGCGTGTACGTACTGTGACAGAGTCAAATCAGAAGGATACAAGAGAGTGCTAGAAGGCAGGTATATCAGCCACAGGATGAGCAGGTCCTGTTCCCTGGATAGCCAAACAAAGGCTACTCCAGGCCAATCAAGACACCTTGACCAGTTAAGGTTGTTAGGCTGATGCCGGCACCTGGTCCCAATTAACTGGTAAAAGGTCAGTTAAGATTGTTAGGCTAATGGAGACAGGTGGAGCCAATCAAGTTCTCACTCAGCCTGTTTAAAAGCTCTCCTTCCCAGTTCCCGGGGGGAGGAGGAATGGGAACTTTACTGTAACTCTGAGGTAAGGGTGAAGCTAGGAAGAGGGAACCTTGGGGAAGTGGTCCATGGAATCAAAGTGGTGTTAGCAGGTGGAAGGACAGCCACCAACAGCTGCTACCATTAGGGTCCCTGGGCTGGAACCTAGGGTAGAGGTCAGGCCTGGGTTCCCCTCATCTCACTTCATACTCTACAGACATCCTCTTGAGAGGGGAGACAAGACTTAGTCCAATCAAGAGGCCAAACTGTGTTTACTGAGCTCTATGGAGCAACAAAAACTGTGGGGTATTTCCCCCCTTTCCATCTCCCATACTGGCCTGTGATGAAGGTAACTCACTAGGTGGTGACTCTTGCCAATTATACTGAGAAAGGAAGGTCACTCTGGGGCTTAGATGCATTTCTGAGGCCCCTAAATCTGCCAGGAAGTGCAGAACCTACAAGTACAGACTTGGAGCTTTGTCACAGTACATATACAAAATACTGTCTTCTGTCTGAAGAAAAAAGTTCCCTAGAACCTAACCCTCCCTATTTACATTAATTCTTATGCATAAAGTGGATTCACTTAATGTTCTAGTTATGTTCTTGAAAAATGCTACTTTAAGCAAAAAGATGTTAAGTGAGGAGTTACTGTATTTACTATCACCTGTTTTTTGTTTCTATTGGTTTCTGGCTGGTAAATTTAGACCTCTGTCTAGTAGGCAACTGGTATTTTTTTTTTAAAGCCTGCCTCCCACCAGAGCATCATTTATATTAGGGATCTTAAAATTCTCAGCCACTTCAGGATGAGCAGAATCTTTGTAAAGGGCCATAATTTCCAAGACTGCAGTCATCTACTGAAATAGCCAAGGATAGTGTGTGCTGTGAGGAAAAAGCCACAGTTTAAATTGCATAAAGCAGCAGTCATGAATGCTATTTATGTCACAGATGATCAGAGAAGCTATACTACTCAGGCTGTGCAAGGAAAGAAGATGTGGGGAAACATTACCATGCCAGCAACATAAAGTTTCAAGTAAGAGTAGCCTTAACTGGACAGCTGCAAAAAAAACATCAGTTGGGAAAGCCAGAAAGCACAACAGAAGAGCTGGAGGCTGGGCACAGAAGAATGAGGGAAGAAGAGATTTAGATGGAAGAAACAAAGGGACAGTAGAAAGATAATAAAGGATGCTCATAAAAAAAAGTAATATTAAACATGTGTAGGAGACCTTTTAACTACATTTCAGATGGTTAACACATTATATATTGAATAACTTAATACTTTCTAAACAAAGCTAAAAGAACAAGATCTTAGAAATCACATTTCTCTGACAAATTTTACCTACAATTGTTTTAATAAGATTAGATGGGAAATATTTTCCCGTTTCTTCAATTTGTTTGCTTCGTGCATTTCACAGCACTTGGCTTATAGTTTTACTGCACCCAGGTAGTCAGCCAGTTTGCCTTATTTGTGCGAGTCCTTCACAGGAAAAAAATTAGAAATTTGTAATACCCCATAAACTGGCAGAGGGATTTGGGGGTAGATGTACTGCCTGGAACTACTTTAAGCACATTTTTGTTAAAATTTACTTCAATTTTCATAGTATCCCTTTAAAGGATAGGAAAATAGAATAAAAATCAGAGTAGTGAGAGGTGAAAAGACTTCCAAGTTCTAGACCCTTATAAATGTATCACTGACATTGCCTTTCAGCGTGGACGTCACAAATAATCTAGTGCAGCGGTTCTCTGTGGGTTGGGATTCCAAAGTGGGTCACAACCCCATTTTAATGGGGTTGCCAGGGCTGGCATTAGACTTGCTGTGGCCTTGGACTGAAGCCAAAGCCTGAGCCCTACCGACCAGGCCGGAGCCACAGTCCAAGGCTGAAGGCCTTAGCCTTGGCCTTTGGCTTCCCTGACCTCATGTGGCAGGGCTTGGACTTTGGTTCCCCCTCCCCACCCAGCATGACGGGGCTCAGGTTTTGGCCCCCCAACCTGGTGTGGCAGGGCTCAAGCTTTGGCTTTTGACCCCCACATCTGGGGCTCATGTTTTGGCCCTCCCATCCAGGGCAGTGAGGTTCAGGCAAGCTCAGGCTTTGGTTCCCACTGGCAGTGTCATGTCGTAATTGTTGTTGTCAGAAGGGGTCACAGTGCAATGAAGTGTGAGAATCCCTGATCTAGCATCATTGTCTGAGCTGAGAGAAATACAAAAAGTAAACAAACTGCACAATGTATGAACATTGATTTTTAAAACTTCTGGTTCTAATAATATTAGATGCATAGATTTTAAGGCCAGAAGGGATCATTGTGATTATCTAGTCTGATCTCCTGCATAGCACAGACTGTAGAACCCCACCCCAGTAATTCCTACATTGTGTCCTTTTAACATCGTGCAAGACACAGGCTGATCAGGACTGTATTAGAATCCAGTGCCTCTTCCTTGATGCTGAAAGGTCTTAACTCCAGCTGATGTCAATGTTGTGAGGGCTCAGATCCTCACAGGTTTAAGCCCAAAGGAAGGAGGCAGCCTCCATATCAATTCCTATTTATTAGTGTGGGTTTTATACAGGACAGAATATAAAACAAACAATACTCCAGCACTGACCCTGAAAACAGCTGGAAACTCTCGTAGTGCAATCTCCAGCAGTACCATACATAGCACCTGTCTGTGGATCTGCTCCAGGTGTTGATTTATCATTTCTTGGCAGGCATTTTCCCATTACCAAACAACTGTGTATCTAAATCTTCAAGTCTCCCTGCCCCACATTCACTGTTTTCAAATCCCCCAAACCACTAGACTTTGCCAACCTCACCCCTGAATTTACACAGTGATATTTAATAATATAATTAACAAGACTGTCTGGAATGGATCTCTGGTGATCTTAAGGAAAGTTCAATAAACTGCAAGAAAGAATCACTCTAAGCCTACAGCAAATTAAGCAAAAGCCATTTAACATCCAGCCCATGCTCCTCCAAATAAAGAAGCAGGTTTGCAAACAGCTGGCATTTGTTCAAATCAAAACATGTTTTTATATGTATTATAAAGTTCTCCATTTGGCTATAACAGAAAGGCAATTAATCTCTGTTGGGTCCTATTACAAATCAAGCCTTACAACCCTGGAAGTCCTCCCCCGCACCCCCCGCCTTGCTTTATTCCCCCTTCAATAAATCCGGCTATTCTCTACCATGAATACTGAAAAGTAGTTACTTACACCGCCTACCCCTAAAGCAAAGGCTGGGCTGCTGCATCCCATCCTGACAGGCTCTGCCCCGGCTCCCAAGCGAAGATGCTCCCACACATACAGGCTCTGCCACGTCAGCTGGCCGGAATCTTCGTACTGAAGCCATTGCTGGAGATCGGAACGGTTAGCTCAAAGCACCCATGTAAAGAGCGAAGCCTGAAGGTCCTCTGCGGCAGCTGAATTCTGCCATACTGAGAAGGTCATTGTGGGGGAAGAAGGTCGTTCAGTATTCATGTCCCGCACTCCAATGGAGTTTGTGTGTAACACTTACAATGTTCCTGCTTTGACTCTCTAGCCACATACCCGATGTTATCTCAGACTGAACTGTACAGAGAGATTATTAGCTTTGCAGATTTACTCAGTGGTAAATAAAATGGGGATAGGCTGAAGGGCTAATCCCAATGACTGGACTCTGTTGTATACCTGGACTTCTGTTGCCACCTGATCCATACAATGTTGCACAGTTAATAATGTAAATTAACACATGCCAACTGCAGGAATATTCCAGGGGCAAACTAGCCCCATCCAGGGAAATGCCTGCAATGACAGCATTGGCCACTTGCTGCTCAGACCAGAGAAACATAATTTAGTATATGTTTAAATTCACTAAAAATAAGAATGATATATATAATTTCAGTGCCGTAAAACTGGCCCCTGTGTATAATATTGAAAATCAATGGCAAAAGTATATGATTCATATACACATTAATATAGTTTCACTATATATTTGGTTACAGATACAGTATACATTATAACAGAAATGGCATAGTTGTCACATTATGGTTAGATATCATTAAACACTTGCAAGTTAGATCTATATGGTAATGCAGGGCTCAGCTCAGTAGGGTGTAATGCTGATCAGGGCCTCTGGCACCACTAAAACTGCTCTCACCCATGTGAGTGATCCACTGGAAGTCTGCAGGATCAGGCCCATACTTTGAAAATTATACATATTATATATGCATATTACTGCTAACCTTAGAGGTCTGAAAATCAGGTGGTTAGCTTAAAAATCGTGAAGTTTTAAAACATAATAAATTCTGGATTCTTTTTATTTGCCTTCTATTTCTGAGCCTTTAAGGTACACTCAGGTCATGTCTTAAAGCTTTTCTTTACAGTCACGAAGCCTACAATCTTACTTTTATTTAACTGAAAGCTGAAATTCTCACGTAATTTGTCTCCAGGAGCTGGGGATTTCAAGAAAACACCAAATATCACAAGACTCACAATAAAATTGTGTGTGTGTGAACACTTCCTAGACCTGGTTCAGATCTCAGTTGTATCCCACAGATTTCTAATATTAAAAAATACCTATGAAAAACATGTTGCTCCTATATGAGCTGGTGCCCAAGAGCTGAACCTCATTTGAGCAAAATGCAGTCATACAGAGCAGGAAAGGTAGCAGAGGCTGAATAGCCTTTGAATCAAGATGCAGCACTGCATGCTGGAACCTACCATCTGCAGCCCATTCCTCCATCAGCATCTCCCTAACTTGGGAGTACTTTATAAACAGGGGAGCAGCAAGCTGCTTGCACAGAGGAACAGGCTGAAGATGGTAGGTCCCTGCATGCAGTGCACCATCTTGATTCAAATAGGCAGAACAAAATGGAGCTGAGGCCTCCCATCCAGCCTGCAGAAGAGGGCAGCCAGGGACCACACTGTAGAATTGCGTGGATTCTACTCAGTTCACCTTGTTGCAAAGATGTGTTTTTCTTCTCCCATCAGCACAGATAACCAACCTCCCCTACAGGCAATAGCTAGGTCAATGAGAGAATTCTCCCATTGACCTAACCCTGTCTACAGTGAGGTTTAGATAGGTTTCTGTGTCACTCAGGGGTGTTGATTTTTAACACCCTGAGCCACGTAGTTATATTACTCTAATTTCCTAGTGTAGACTAGCCTCTAGATTTTACTGTTTGCTATAGCACAATTCTGGAACACAGTTCCTTGGAGCTGTTGTTTGAGACTGTCTGGCTGCAGAATTAGAAAGAGAGCGCTGCATCTGTTTACATATATAGTAGAACCTCAGAGTTACGAGCTGACCGGTCAACCACACATCTCACTCGGAATCAGAAGTATACAATCAGGCAGCAGAAGAGACCACCCCCCACAACAAAACCCCAAATACAGTGTTATTACTTGGAAGTACAGCAAGTGTGTTATATGTAAACTACTAAAAATATAAAGGAAACGCAGCATTTTTTCTTCTGCACAGTAAAGCTTCAAAGCTACATTACGTCAATGTTCAATGTCCTTTTGAAAGAACAACCATGTTTTTGTTCAGAGTTACGAACATTTTAGAGTTACGAATGACCTCTACTCCCAAAGGGTTCATAACTCTGAGGTTCTACTGTAGTTTCTTATTCAGAGTGTTTACTTTACAATCATAAAAGGTAGAGGTGAGACCCTCAGAGAATTGCTGAAGCAGTATTCTGTCCCATTCTGGCTCACTTAGGCTACGTCTACACAGGGATAAAAAAACCCTGAGGTTGGCCTAGGTCAGCTGTCTCGAACTTGCATGGCTCAGGGCTCTGACACTGAAAAAATCGCTGCATAGATGTTCAGGCTCGGTCTGGAGCCCAGGCTCTAGGACCCTACAAGGTGAGAGGGTCCCAGACCTCGGGCTGCAGCCCAAGCCCAAACATCTACATTGTATTTAAACAGCCTCTTAGCCCAAGCCTCACGAGCGCAAGTAAGCTGGCACAGACCAGCTGCTGGTGCTAACTGCAGTGTAGGCAGACCCTTAGAACTCTGAGCAAGGAGCTGAAGAAATTGAACTCCAAAGGCATCAACAAAACCACAAATAACATTCAAGTCAATAAGAGAGTCTAAAATTTTCAGGGGCATGGTAATTTATTTCTACAGCTGGTTTAAAAATTCATCACAGCAGAAGCAAGTTGGAGAAAGGCCAGAACAAAGGAAACGGAACAGAGAGTTGAGATAAAAGCAGAGGAGAGATCGGGGTTTGCCACTCCTGCTTATTTTCAACCAGTGTCCTGCAAGGCTAACTTGCAAATTGCTAGAATTCCTCTTTGCATTACAAAATCATCACATCACGGCAGAACATCTAGTGGCAATGTAAACTTCAGGGCAAGTTATTGTGCACTGACCTCTCTAAGATGACTCTCAATGATACTTTTAAATATGCCAACTACTATAACATGTGACCTGCCGTAAAAACTCAATGCATCATGAATTCAGTAGTGTTTTGGCTTTGCAATCATCACAGCATAACCAAATGGATCCAGATCCTCAACCAGTGGAAACTAACTTCAATGGAGCTACTCCACATTCCACCAGGTAAGGATCTGGCCCAAGATCTCACAGAAGGCTTTAAATCTGATGAAATAAGGCCGGTGACAATCCCATCAGGTACAATCATAAAGACCATAGTGGTAAAAAGAGAATTGTGAACTTCCCAGAGGAGAGACAAGGAAAGACACAATATAATGTGGGGCAGTGCTGCATTGACTTCAACACAGTTCCAGCTACAGCCAACCTTCAGAACACTATACAGCTCAGAGCTGGGGTTTGCACTCCTACTGCTGAATTTTTAATGAAAACACACACTTCAGTTCATCGGCACTGCCAAACACAAAGCATTTTGTATCCACTCTACCATGTGTACTGAAATTAAAAGGCTTCCTGTTAGGTAAAAAGAAAAGTCAAGGGACCTTGACTACAGAACATCCATTATTCAAAGCTTTATCCTTTATTCAAAGTTTTGCTGAAATCTGAGCGTGGGCTTGAAAGGAAAAAAATCACAGAAGTTTTCTAGTCCATGCTCAGTTTACTTCCAGCTCATTTTTTTTTTCCTAATTAGAAGTTTCAAAACTCTGGGCATTTTGGAAGATCAGAAGAAAACATTCACCCTGCTTGACAGAGCTCCTTGGTAGCAGCTCTAGATTTTTTTTTCCGTACTGCAGAGGTGTGCCCTTCCCTGAAGCATGCTCCTTTTCTATTGGGTTTGTATGAAGGGGGTGATGATACTTGATGACAGGGAGTCATTGATGCCTAACCAACCTTTGCAGGTGAGATGGTTATTTACCTTTGTAACCCTGAGTCGGTCAGGTGACAGACTGAGGCCAGGAACTAAAGTTCTGTTTCTTGCAGCACACTTGGGTGCCGCATCTTTAACGCATGGTGTCTCAGCTAAATTAGGGGCCAGATTTCAAGAGGGCTTTGCACCCAGGGGCTCCTGTTATGATGCTTCACACACACCATCCTACACTCTGTTGACAATCAGGCTCCAATTGCAGGTGCTGAGCACTTGGAAATCCAGCCTCCCATCTTGCACAAGGATGGAGAGGTAGGGAGAGAGGGCAGGGTAAGAGTTCTGAATCTCCTGAGAGGTACGACCTATAGGACATATTGTGTCAGCAAGCCCTCCAGGGCTTTCTGGTCACACAGCCCCTTTTCCACAGGCTGTTTGGCAAACAATCCAGGGAGATCCTTCTGACTCATCCCATCAGGGAGTGGATGAAGTTGCTAGCAAGGCCCTCCAATCCCATAGATGTTGGTACATATGCTCAGAAGGGCAGGGATCACAGCTCCCTAGAGTCCCTGCTGTCACCTATGCTCAGACTTTCCCTCAGAGGGTTCTGAGAGCGAGGAGGAGGAATCAGCTTGATTTTATGTGGGGAAATCATGGGGATTTGAGGGCCCTTCCCCTAAGCTGCAGATCCCACCCATGAGAAAATCATACTTATGGGGCTTCTGCAGCATCAGCATGAAGCAGAACATTTTGCCACAGGGTCAACTCAGCCTTCCCCTCCACATGCGCAGGCTTCTCCGGATAAACAGATCTCACAGTTTCACCCTGGCAATAGAAGGAAGAGATCAAGGAACAATCTTCCCCCTAGTGTTTGTGAAAAGTATTAGATGAAAAAGGCCTGGAGATTGTACTCCTGTATGCCCGATCGAATGGAATGTACACCTATACACCTCCCCATTTCTGATCTGAAAGGACTACTGCTAAGCCCCAAACACATTCATTCCTTAGTCTCTCTGCACACACCCCTGCCAGCAAGGCAGCTAAACTGTGATGCTGACTTTTGTCCATTGGGCCTGGACTGAGGTCACTAGCCAGACGGAAATGACTGTCACTGCTGACCGACGTATGCTTGCCAACCCTCCGGGATTATCCTGGAGTCTCCAGGAATTAAAGATTAATCTTTAATTAAAGATTTGTCATGTGATGAAACCTCCAGGAATTCGTCCAACCAAAGTTGGTAACCCTAGATCCAGGCCCCATTCAGACTGGCCAACTAGAGGGGACTGGACGTGTATTCTGTTTGCGAGCGCCCAGACGAACTATATCCCCAATCCTGCAATCTGATCCGCAGACAGACAGACCCTTATGCACGTACAGGCCTAGAAGCAGGGCCACTGAAGTCAAGGGGGTTTCCCACAAACTTGGCTGTCCACCCTTGCGGACAGATTGCAGGATCAGTACTACGCACAGTCTCCAAATATAAAATTTACTAATATCAGCGCTCTTAGTAACTCAGTGCAGAATCACTTAAATTCCACTGTAAAACATTACAACACTTCAGAAAGGGACTTTTTGCCAATAGTAACATTTTAATTTTCTTTAATATACATATTTCTATTATCTTTACAATTCGGACCAACTGTAAAAAAATAACCTAATTCAGTTCTTGGCAAATTCACATATTAGAAAAAAATTCTTCTTTCATTTCTCTCCTTAAAATACTTTGATTCAAGGCATGTGACAAACACATGTACAGTAATAAAATTTACAGTCATTATAAAGAGTTAATACAGATTCCATTGTGTTTGGTCAGCTATTGGAAGAAATAGGAGAGGGAGAACTGTTGTGCCCCATAAAGGTTTAATTACAGGACTAGAATTATTTGAATGTGGGACTAATGGAAGGAAAAGGCTAACATCACTGGCTAGAGACAGATCTAATATTACCTTCCTATACAACTCAGTCTTGATGCAGCACACGTGATTCCAGTACTGAGTCTCCATACACTTCTATAGATGCAACACAGGTCTGACTTGCAGTGCAGCCCTGTATTGATGGCCCTGGGCTCCTCTTGAGTCAGGCTTCCCAACCACGAAGGGGAAAAAGTCCATTTCATCTAGGTGGGATTTGAACTCAGGGCTCCAGAAATGAAAATCTAGTTGAGTTACCAACTTTGCCACCTAGTCTCCTGCACCAAGATCACTGGCCTTTCTTCTTCACATTGGCACTTGGTGCTGCTGTCTTCGCTCAATGAATCCCATACATTTGCCTAATCCCATTTCACTTTCCCCATGTGGGACACCGTGCTAATTCTTTCCAAGGATCAAGAGACTTGCAAAAATGGTAACTTTTTTAAAGAAGTTTTTGATCAGCTTTCGATATGATCAGAATTAACACAAAATTATTCACTTCCACCTATCCAATCAAGAACTGCAGGCGGGAGACAAAGCAGAGCCAGCCTTTAGTCCCTTCTTCTCCCCCTCCCGCCTCATGGGGGGGAGGGGGTTAGAAACATCATAGCTAATCTCATCTGTCATTTAAAAATAGTTTGTCCCTTTTCTTTGCAAAGGTCTCTGAAAATAGCCACAGATTCCAAGGTAAGACAGGACCACTGGGATCATCTAGTCTGGCTCCCTGTAGAACACAGTCCATAAAGCGCCCCAGAAATTTTCTACATGAATGACAGCGTCTCTCTCAGAAAAATACCCCATCTTGATTTTAAAACTGCCAGTGACGGGGAATCACCAGTGACCTTGGTAAATTGTTTCAATGATGGTTAGTCCCTGTTGCTGCTAAAAATATATGTGCCATTCCCAGTCTGAATTTGTCTAGCTTCAAGTCAAGCACTGATTTATCCTAATAACTAGACTTTAAAGAGAGTCTGGTTTACATTTGTATTAATTGCACTGCTCTGCATCTATTCTCCCTCTTCCCATCACAGTGAAATGTTGTCACGCCTAGGACTCCTGGCACTGTTTTTCTAATGCCAGTGCTGGCAGTGGGCACCAGTACTTATACCATCATGTCATGTAACCCTAAGCAGGAATCCATAGCCGTCTACATTACTGGTGGTGGTAGACAAATCATGCAAGAAACCAAAGGATAGATACAACTTGGCTGTCTGCATCCATAAGCCAGAAGGATGATTCTGCTGATTAGTTCAACGGCAGCAGGAGCTGTGATCTGAGGAAACAGGCTGGTTTATTTAATTGAGATGATGACCTTTCCTGTTGACTTGCGCTGGGTTACACGGCTAAAGGCTTCATTCACCTGCAAGCACAAAACCACAGTTGTTTATACAAAAGGGCATATGTGTACACACACACACACACTCCTGCAAGTGTTAGTTGCTACTATAGGCACCTTAATTTGCATCCTCTACAGTAATTTCTAGAAGGCAGATGTTTTTGGAAAAATTTTTAGGAGAAGCCTTTAAAAATCCCCCTGCAACTTTTTTGTGTATAAAGATTTGGGGCACATGAAAACTTGAATTTGTGCATGCAGGAAAAACAATTATGCACAGGGATTTCAGGAGCAGTTTTAGAGGCCAGGTTGGAACACTTTAAAAATCTGACCTAGTGAATTTACCACTGTCACATTCCAGAGGGGAATCCAGGCCAGCAAGGGGCTGTGTCAGCACCTGTCCTACAATCTTGGTTGCCTCAATGTTTTGCTGTTGTAGCTCCCAATGTGGGCTGCCCACAAACCGCATGCAAGTCACGTGACTGTCTGTGTATAGCTGCAGCCCTGGCCAAGCAGCTCTGACCTCAGCAGCTTGTCAGCAACATTCCAGCCACACTCTGGCTTCCACCAGCCTTGGTTACTACCTGCAGGGTGACCACAACACACTCCCAGTCCTGAGTTTCCCCACAAAACTTTGTTCTGCACTGTCTAGCCCTCTCCTGGATAGTCCAGATATTAAGATTTGCAGCTCCTGTAAAGAGTCAATATTCAAAAGTTTGCTACTTTAAACAGAACTGTTTAGTAACTCCAGTTAAACACAGCAGTGGATAGGTTTAGATTAAAAAATAAAACAAAACAAAAGAAGATAGGACTTTAAGTGAATTCAAGTACAAGAGACGATGTTAGAAATGGGTACAAGCAAATAAAAGTGAAAATGCAGCTAAACATTTAAAACCCAATCTAGCAAGTTTCAGTTCAAGGCTTTGTTCAAAATGGCCCGTCTCTCTCACACACACACATCTCTTCCAGCAAAATGGGGACTGACCTTTTCTTTGGTTAGGATCTCTCTCCAAGGCCCAGAGGTGCTGCGACCTTCGTTAAGTAAAAGAGAGAGAGAACTTGAGGTTCTCTACCCCTTTCATGTATAGTCCAGTGAACCTCTGAAGCACCTTTCTGAAGGAAGTTAATTCAAGCAGTAAAGAAGGTGACATATAAGCTGGTGGTAAAGGAGGCTCCATGTGTTTTTACTCGTCTCCCGCATTTGCTGAAGTGAAAATTTCCTTTGTGGCCTGCCATTTCCCCCTCTTACTGTCTCAAGGACTCTGTTTACTACCTATCTGTAAATTGAAATAAATACACATTCCTTTGTTTAGGACAGAGCTGCTTAACAACCATTGCCTAGGCTGCGTGGGAGTGAGCACGTACTAATAATGTCATACAGGGGATGTCATCACTTTACATAGAATGTTGCTACATACATTTCACCATGGTAATATTGACCAGTGAGTTGTTTGTTTTCCAGTGATACCTCACAAGGCATATTTTGTACAAAGATTATTACAAGGCTGTGTAGCGTGTGAATAGAGGGGTGCTTTTGGTCACAACCACAGAACCATGCACGTCTTTACCCACATGCATACCTCAATTAAAATCATTACCCACAAAAAAATGGAAATTCACAGAGATCAAATTTACCTACCCACTCACGATGGCGTAGTACTAGAGACTCTAAAAGGCTTAATCCTTTACTGGGTGGGTTAATTTCTCTATCTTCAGCCTATTTCTATCAGCCATTTTCAACTACTGCAAGGTAAAGAGAGAGTCAGGACCAGTTTCGTTCATCATGTTGAGGATTTTGGCCAGAATGGGCCCCAAGGGACCTGGTGCTTTATCAGCTCATAACAATGTTACTCGGATTGGTCGCTGCACAGTCTGACACTGAAAATATCAGAGATTGTTACTGCCAGTAGCATTTCCCATCGTTTCCTTGTCAGTCCTGTTGCCACTGGCCCATCATCTATGAGATGCAGATGCCTGGTTTAGGTGGCTAACCTTCTCTTTAGGTTTGAGATGTAATTATGTGTGTGTGACGCTATGAATAGAGGAATTTAAATGCAATCAGATTGTTCCTCTAAAGTACAATAGGTGGTAATTGTGACCCAGAGAGCCCCTCAAAGCCAACAGGCAGAAGGCCCACCATACCGTAACTCATATCAGGCCTGACATGCTCATTACTCCAACACAGTGTTGTCATAATCTATATCTAAGAAGTGTCATGTAAGGTATCATACACAAATTTATAAACGTACTAGTCACTAATATTACTTAGGGCTGTATGTACAGGCAGTGTATAAAGAAGTGTGTGTGTGTGTGCTGGAAATATGTTTGTAGAATGTGGCTGGGCGTAAGCCCTGCCTGTCCTAGACAAAGGAATGTTTTTTCAGCCGCCTGACTGTGTCATCCATGGAAATTAGGCAAGACGAGGCCAGAAACAATGGAAATATATTTACATGGAAGGTAAACAGAGCCATTAAACTAGCAAATGGGGGAGATGACTACTTAACAATCAGGACAGTGGATGGAGGCTGTACCCCCAGGAAGCCTTCCTGCCTCTTGAAACAGAGACAATGGACTTTGGAAAATATAAGCCGAAACAGTCAAAATTTTTGGCATTCATCACCTGAGCAACAAAAGAGGCCAGAACTCTTGATGTCTAAGAAAGGCAGACCCCTCAACCAAGGGCATTGAAGTCTCTGGGAACTGACTATAGGTCAGAAACCTGCTTTGCAAAAGATTGTACGTTTTAGTCACAAGAAAGTGTGTTTTGTTTGTAACTTTTCATGTTTCTTTCACTCTTACTTGAAATCATTTAGACTTACGTTCTTTGTTAATAAACTTACTCTGTTTTATTACAAAACCATCTCAGTGCTGTGTAGTGAAGTGAAGTTTAAATCTTCAGCTAATCTAACAGGTTGCTGTATGTTCTGTCGCTCTGGAGCAACGCTGGGCAAAATATGGCCCGCGCACCCCTCCTGCCCAGCCCCCAAGCTCCCGGCTGGTGAGGCTCCCTGCAGCCCCTCCCACTCCCGCAGCCTCAACGCGCTGCGCAGGCAGCACTCTGGCCTGTAGCTCCTGCCGTCGGCACTGCATGCTCCGCGCTCCTGCAGACAGGAGGCAGACAGGGAGGGTGTGGAGTCCAGGGTGGGGCAGTTAGGGTGGGGGTGTGTGTCTCTGGAGCGGGTGGTCAGCGGACAAGGAGCAGGGGGGCTTAGATAGGGGATGGGATCCCAGAAAGTGGTTAGGAGGTGGGGGTCTCTGGAGAGGGCTGTCAGGGGACAAGAAGAGGGACTGAACAGTGTCAAAGGATGTCTCTGTGGAACTCAGGCTCACCGACTGACCACCAAGGCAAGGTTTGGACTGGCAGAGTCCTGAAGAGTTTGCTGGCAAGGCAGACAAGCTGGCATGCCAGGGAGCTGACACATGGCTTATCAACAGCAAAACTAACTCTTGCTGAGGTAGAGCAGTGACCAAGTGGCTCACAGTGGGTGACCGAGTGGGTGACCTGAGCAAGACATCACTGAAGTGCAGTTTGTTCCTGCAGGAACAAACAGCTCAGCATTTGTATTGGAATTTGCTCTTCATGGGCTTTTTGTCTCAGGGATCCATTTACGAGGCTGAAATAACACAAGAGCTGACCCTCTCCTGGCACTTCCATTATTCGGGAACTGAAATGCCAGAAAATTACTAACCACTGTGTAATTCTGACTCCTCTAATGCAGGGAGGTTCTCAACCTTCTTCCTTCTGAGGCCCCCCCGCAACATGCTATGAAAAATCCATGACCCACCTCTGCCACAATAACCGGTTTTCACACCACATGGGCCCGCGCAAAGCTACATTGCTCAGGCTTTGGCTTCAGCCCCGTGTAATGTGGCTCAAAGCCCCAGACTTCAGCCCTACGCGGTGAGGCTTCAGCTTTCTGCCCTGGGCCGTGGCAAGTCTAATGTTGACCATGCTTGGAGGACCTCCTGAAACCTGCTAGTGGCCCCCAGGGAGCCCCAGATCCCAGGTAGAAAACCACTGCTTTAATGGCTCCCAGAGTGAAAGATGTAAATTAAGACATAGCTGCAGCCCCCAATTCACCTTTAAAAAATCCCATTTATCCCATTGTATTCCTGCCTCAAACTGTACAGTCTTTGTGAAAGGAGCTGTCATTTTTACAAGTCTGAACCATGGCTAGTGCAAGGGGGGCCCAACCTGGCACTTCCAAAACATAAATACTAAATAATCATCATACATATTGGAGACATTTAAAGCCAATAACACTGGAATGAAAGAAGCAAAAAAAAAAGGAGGGGGGGGTGTCTTAAAGAACCGGGTTCTGTGCCATGTTTGAAACTGGAGGGTTTTTGTACAAATTAGAGGGAATTCACCACACACAAAATTCACCCAGACACAAACTTAACTGTAAACAAAGCAATCCTGAAAGCTCAACACTGCATAAGGTCATCACAGTTTATGAAAATACACATGCCAAGGTTTTAATTTAATCAACAGCAGTATTTACTTCTTGCAGTGATGACAAGTTCTTGGCAGATACTGGAGTTTAGAGTTAGTTCTGAGGCACAGATCAAACCATGTGCCTCCTAGCTGTAACTCACATTTCTCCCTCCCTAAGAGGAATAGGGGCATAGGTGCAGGAACGAAGAGTTCAGGGAGGGAGGGAGGGCGCTGCAGCCCCTGGCTTGAAGTGGTTTCCATTAGGAACAGGATTTACAGTTTGGTTCAGTGGCTCTCAGCATCCCCACTATACAAATTGTTCCAGCACACTTTTACAGGGGCTCAAGCTTTGGGCCTTCCCATCCCCGAGGGGAGTGCTGATAGCAGCCCACCAGATTAGACATTTTCTTCCTTCTGTTCAGCCCCTCTCAGAGCACTGTGAATCTTGCCAATGAGTGGCATCTTGGGCAGCTCTTTACCTCTTCCAGTTTGAAGACTGCTCCCACATGAGGTTGGATCCTTCTTTCCTGGCAGTACCAAAGAGCAGAGGAGAGGGAGGACGAGAAAACAGGAAAGTCCTTTTCCCGGTATCGACCCCAGAACACTCCCAAGGCAGACACATTCTTCAGAAGCAGCAGGTTGGCTGGGACAGAGGGGATTGCTCCCCCGGCAAAACCCACCACCACAATCCTGCCCTCCCAAGCCAAACTGCAAGGAGGAGGGAAAGGAGATGCATTTAATGAGGAAGAGCAAGCATAGGGTAAAATTGTGATCCCACTGGGGAAAAGGGGAGGAGTGCCTTTTCTTCAGTGGGACCAGAGTTTGGTCCTTAATGAAACACTGTCTCAAACTGAACAATAGACTTTTTGCTCTGTGAAGAGAGGACTTTGCCACTGCACCATCTGCAGGTAGGATCTCATCAGAATGTGTCAGCTAAAAGGGGAGCATCTGGACCAACCATTTCCAAGTTTGAGCACTTGCTGGTGACCTGCAGAGAGCTGGGCGGTCACATGATGCTGACTGGTCCACATTGTTTCTAGCTTTTACATCACATTAAGGACAGGTGAAAACACATTAAATATTTTCCTACTGTTACTTTTCTAGGTGAACAGTTACTGTAGTTAATACAGGTCCTAAATATCTGTGATCAGTAAAGAGCAAGCCTGGGTGCTAAGCCCAAACTCCAGCTTGCAGAATTACATTCTGGCGGCTTCCTACATTCGCTTGAAGTTTCAAATGGATATTCATGAAGCATGCGGGGGAGGGCCACAGGAGACCATACATTTCACACCCCTAATGCACGTCACTCAGAACGCGACTGGAATCATATTTCAACGCACCTATGTAACGCTTCCTTGAAGATGTCCCCTCCGACAGGGTCAAGAACTACATTGACCCCTCTGTTATCTGTAAGCTTCTTCACCTCCTCCTTTAGGCTCCCATGGGTGTAATTCACACTGTGGGCTGCACCCTTCTGCAGAGCCAGGTTGCATTTGTGATCACTTCCAGCTGCTGCTATCACCTGAAAACAAAGGAGGAGCAAGTGTTACAGTCTGATCTTTCATGATGGAAGAGAGTGTGAACTCTTTGAGGCAGGGACTGTCTTTTTGTTCCGTGTTTGTACAGCACCTAGCACAATGGGGTCTGCGGCTCCTAGGCAGTAGGATAATACAAATAAAATAAAATAAAAATAATAAAGGCATCTCTGCTCAGAGTGATACAACTGGTGCTTTAGCATGTTACCATAATCTATTACAGTACCAATAACTTAAATAAAAGCTCTATAGTAATGTATCTTCTATTTCAATGTCCCCAAAAATGCTTTACCCATTTAAAATGATATACAAAGTGTATCTATATCACTGGACCATTCACCAAACAACAGCCATCGCTGGGATGGAACGCAGCGGCTGTTGAACAATGCACAGCAGCACTATAGAACAACTTAAGGCAGAAAGAGAAGACCAGTCCCAGATGCAACTGAAACGGCAGGGGAATTGAGAGAGACTGCATTTACCCCAACTGGTCTCAGGTCTGGGTTTAAGCCTAGTACTCTTACCAAATGTGCCACAGGATCTTTAACATATCACAGTGCATTTGGAGAAGTTTTCCATCCCTAGCAGCATGATAGGATTTCACTCAGAAATTCAGCTGACTACCAGCCACTAAATTACTTGCTCCAGATTTCTCCAGCCAGACTCTGCTTTGTGGGAGCTCTATCACGCACAACTAACCATTTGAACGGGAGTTATTTCTGCCTTGTCACTTTGTGCTGTTCTTTTTACTAAGAGGTGTTTCACTTATAAAAAAAAAAATTAGCCTCTCTTTCAAAAACCCTAACCTCATACTGTTTCCTAACCTGATCTGTACTGTGATGGTTGGAAGCGATCCATCTCTTATTCCCACAAACATTAAACACTATTTTCCCTTAGCTCTACATTGGTTTGAATCTAAACGCTGAAATTTTCAAAAGGACCAAGTCCCATTGACTAAAAACGAATTAGCCTTGAAGCCTCTAAATCACTTTCTAAAATTGGATTCAGGCACCTAAATCACTTGCACACCTTTGAAAACATTCTTCCTCTACCTCTCACTTGGATAAGGGCTCCATTCTGCACCGGAAAGAATCAAAGGAAATTATGGGGATCTACAACGGAGCCTATAGCAGGAGCACAGGGAAGACAGGTGTTTCACGAGGGGAAAGTGTATAAGTGTGTGCACTGTGTTTGAGAGATGGAGCCTGAGCAATGGAGTCTGGTTTACCAGATTACCAGCCCCTCTGATTTTACAAATCTCCTGGGTTCTATTCCCCACCCTGCAGATAATTCATTGGGACACCTTGGGCAACTCCCAACTTCGACGTCCTTGAGTATGCACATCTTGAAAATGGAGAATAATACTTTCCTACATTGTGAAATTTAATTCATTAGTGTTTGGAAAGGTCTTTGAATGCTCAGAGAGAGCGTGCTATGGAAGGCACAGTCATTACTAGAGTGTGACACACACAGAACACAGATTCATGTGAAAAAGGGAAATACCTTTGCCTTGAAAACATTAGTGGCTACATCGATAGCAGCAAGCCCCGTGGCCCCAGCAGCTGCTGTCACTAAAACCGTTTCCCTGAGACAGAGAAAGAGACACTGAAATAGAGAGCTTCCCTCCACAACAGAAAAGCATTGCATTGCGTGCGTGCCTGCCTGCAAACACAGTTTCCCGTTTGTTTTGAAGGTGAAACTCAGCTTAAGAAGATCCCAGCAACTGATTTTACCCCATGATCCATTTCAATAGTAAGAATTTTCCCCATCTTCAGTGGTATTCTCTTTCCCAGAATCTTTCCCAAAGGCTCAAGTAAGGGAAGCTTGACTTTTCCCAAACACCAATTCATACCAAGGTGAAAAGACACCTTATCCCCCATCGAGTGTGAATCTTTTACATTTCAAAGTGAAGTGATCTGATAAGAGAATATCTGCACATTTTCAAGGACTCTCCAAGTAGATACACATTTACTCCAGGTCAGATGTAACAGCAAACTGTGCTGTTTGCAGATTTGGGGCAGGAATGTATGGTTACCTACACTGCAGGAAGAGGATGTTTTTTCTGTTAAGGCACAAGACTTGGCTCTGGATGCTTTGCCACGGACTTCCTGTGTCAATGTAGGCAAGTCAGTTCTCTCTCTGTAAAATGTCAGTGATGCTCATGTACCTCACAGGGGTGTTTGGAGGCCTAATTCAAACATGTTTGTAAAGAGCTCTGAGATTGTCCATGGGAGTTTAAAGCATTATAATTCAGCTGCTGGAAAGGCAAACCTACTATAAGTCTCCTTATTCCACACAGGTGACAAAGAGTCCTGTGGCACCTTAAAGACTAACTAAAGTATTAGAGCATAAGCTTCCGTGGGCTAATACTCACTTCGTTGGATGCAAGCAGTGGAATGCTTGCATCCGACGAAGTGGGTATTAGCCCACAAAAGCTTATGCTCTAATACTTCAGTTAGTCTTTAAGGTGCCACAGGACTCTTTGTCACTTCTGCAATTCCAGACTAACACGGCTACCTCTCTGATTCTTATTCCACATACATACCCTAAACTCTCCACTGGGCATTTGCTGCACTTCCAAATCCCAATCCAGCAGTAAAAAAATTCCCAACCAGGCTCCTTTGCTCCCAAAGGGACCAATGTTTCCCTTAAGATCTGCCTGTAACAGTACACGCCTACTTATCCAAAAGGAGAGTCTTAGTATAAATTAGCAAAGGCATGCATGGCATGCATTGATATTGGGCAGCAAGGCTAATTTTCAGGTAAACAACAGGTTGGACTTGGACACAATTTCCCTGCCAGGGACAGAGCCCAACCCTACAAGCTATTTCACAGCAATATGCAGTGTTTTCTGGGGCTTATAAAAAGTCCTCTGTTCAGCACGTTCACCTTTTTGCCAAGAGCATCACAAGAGTATAAAGTTTCAGAGTAGTAGCCATGTTAGTCTGTATCCACAAAAAGAACAAAGAGTACTTGTGGCATCTTAGAGACCAATCAATTTATTTGGCATAAGCCATCTGATGAAGTAAGTTCTACCCCACAAAGGCTTATACCCAAATAAATTGGTTAGTCTCTAAGGTGCCACAAGTACTCCTCATTCTTTTTACCAGGGTATAAAATGCTTTTTTAAATATATAATTTTAAATTGTTGAAAAGCTATCAATGTATTTGTACACTTTGAGTCTATAAAAGCACCCTCACACAGGCTATGGGTGTTGAACAATTTTAAATAACACATACTCAATTTGTTGACTAGTATATTGCCTTTTCACAGTGACCATCTTCCATCTGGGTACCACATCACCATAGTCTCTGAGCGCCTCCCATACATCTGTCAATATTAATTTATTATATCCCTCTGAAGTGGGGAATGAGGCCCATTTTACAGATGGGGAAACGGTGGTACAAAGATTAAGTAACTTGCCCAAGATGACACAGTCAGTTTGTGGCAGAGAAAAAACTGAACCCAAGTCCCAGTACAGTGTTAACCATGAAACTATCCTGTCTCCATAAATGTAAAGGTACCATCAATATCTGTGTCATATTTCCCACTATATGAACCCAGGACCCCTCACACCTCCATACTCCCAGACCATCAAGCCTCTCCAGCATGTCCCATGTCAGCCTGGAAGGGTCTCCCCTCTACTACTGAACTATGCATTACTGCCCGTATAATCAGCCCCCGCCCCACCCCGATAAAAACCTTGAAACACAGACTGGGACTCAAAGCCTAGCATAGTGAGCCCTCCATTGAGCACACGCCATGAAACCAGACAGCAGCATATCTCCCAAGGGAAATGGCAGACATGTCATCACTTGGGACATTTAAAAAAACCCTAGATAAAGGACTAGAAAATATACTGTAAAGAACAGATCTGCCCCAGCAGGGAGGGGTAGGGAGATGGGCTGTCTGTCAGAATGGGTCATTTCCATCCTTAACAGCTATTATTCTATCCTAGTATTTTCCCACAATATACCCATGGATGCAGATCTGAGTCTTTTCTTCAGGAGCATTGCTTCATATGTCCTCAAGGTGGATCCAGCATCCAGTTCTGGTTTACTTTGTAGTTCTCACTCTCAGTGTGGACAGGGACACTTAACAAAACACACATATTCACCCACACACACAATGCCCATTAATTTCCACTACACTCTTGTAAAACTCACTGTGAATCATGGGCTAGGGAAACCCAGCAGCCTCACTCCCCGTGGGACAAAGAGGCAGCCTGATCTGGTGATCTGAGCAGAGTTTAGAAACTGGGAATGCTTCACCACTAACATACGGCATGACCCTGGCCACAAGATGTTGTCTATGTCTTTGTTTCCCCATCTACAAAGCAGCAAGGATGATAATACTTAACAAATTCACTGAGTGCCTCAACATTATTTTGAGTGTGCCTAATATGGGAGATTAGATATTATGAGTATAGCTGGCTGGAGAACAATTCTGTTTTGTGACACCCTTCCAGACTTTGACATTTGTTTTCATTCCAATACAGAACACAAGCAAAAACTTTTAAAGCATTTTTCTGAAATGCAATTATGTCGAATTGTCCTTTTTGTATTGAAAAGGTCAGGTTTTCAGATCTGGAGGTCTCTCTCTCTCTCTCTCTAGAAGTGAGCAGAGAGAGACCACTCTGGATTTCAGAAGCTTTCCCATCAAAATCAATAGGTCTCCATGAAACATTTTGCCTTTGACAAAACGCTATATTCCAATGAACAAAAAGTTTTGTTGAAAATATTGCAACCAGCTCTATTTAGGAGATATGTTGTTTGATTTTTTGCAAATGAAGCACACTCTGTAAGGGCTAAGTATCATTACTGCTGGACGTGTCATGCTTTGGACTTCATTGATCACTTACCCTGGCTGCGTGCGTGCTCTATGGTCCAGGGCCAAAATGGCTGTGCCATAAGACACGGGCAATGCCGCAGCTTCTTCATAAGAAACGCCTTCTGGGATTGGCCACAGCATCTATATGAGGAGACAGACAGAGCAACACTCTGAATCCTGAAGAAGGATAGAGGATGAAATTCTGTCTTTTCGAACTGCTTTAGTGAGCACTTTGAACACGATACAGAAGCATGTTGTCAAGTTGTCCCAGACATTACACTTTGTGAAACCATTGATTTCATCCAAATAAGTTTTAATGCAATTTTTCCTAACAGCCCTTTCTGTGTTTTCAAGGATTCTCCAGAGCAAACCCCAGCCCATGGCAATGAGGGCAGGAGAACAAACATCAAAAAGAAAGGCACAGACTGGAAGATCTCACAGGAGCCAAAAACTAAACAACATGAGACCTAAAACTTTTTGCAATAATAGAAGACAAATTTATATTTAAATGGTAGTTACCTTCTGATCTGTGATGCACTCCTCAGCCATTGCTTTAGTGCCAGTCACACCAATTACTCTGTCTCCCTGCCAGAGAATCACCAGTGGGCAGGTGTTAGGAGGAGAACAATCACTTGACCTCACCCTTTTCTTTGGATTAAGTCTTTGATCTTCCTTCTTTCTCAGGAAGAACCCGAGCAGCACAAACTAAATCTGATAATAGTTCAGGCAGCAATTGCATTAATCAGACACCTCCCCCGCAACCCCAGCCTACCCTCCCCACCTTTGCTTCTTTTTCCAGATCCTTATTCCTCTCTTTGATGGGACGTGCAATACTACCACCTTCCCGCACACACCTCCAACCCATCAAGCAGAGCTCACAGCTTCGCAGATATGATAGTGCAGACAGCTTAAACGGTCCCCCCACACTGCATCCTCGATACTCCCCGATCAATTGGGAATCCATTCCTAATCCCAGCACCACTACCTCTCACTTACCTCCTGCACAGTGCTGACGTTCGCTCCAGTCTCCATCACCATCCCTGAAAACTCCATTCCTAAAGCAGGAGAAAGTCATGCACATCCCAAACACTGAACCAGGCTACTTCCCCAGCTGCACTCAGCACTGTCCTCTGCAGACAGGATCTAGGGGTCTCACCTACTCCAGCTCTGGACTGGGGTGGGTAGAGCAGAGAGATAGTGAGTTCAGCTAATGTTGGCCTCGTGTGGCAGGTGCAGGCAGCTCTACTCCCACTGGCTGGTAAAGACAGTGCAGCGCTTGGAAAAGAAAAATGCCAAAGGAGAGCTCTGTGTAAGTTTGGAGGCTTGTCTCTCTCACCAACAGAAGTTGGTCCAAAGATACTCCCTCACCCATCTTGTCTCGCTAAAGATGCTCAGAGTCCAGCTGCTCTGAGCATCTTTAACTCTAAAAATGACCATATTTACCAGATTGTCAATTACCAGATTATCCACCATGGCAAGGGTTTGCATACAACATATGGATACAGCCAGCATTCGAAGGCTCCAACAGAGATGATTTTAGAAGCAAAGATGCTAGGAGGCCAGAAGGTGGCACTGTGGGAACACAGACTGATAAAACAGTACTGTACTGGGCAAATGGATGGGGGGGGGGGGCGGGCAGGCAGGGAAGAGTAAGAACTTTTCTAAAATCATCGTAAAGTGAAAGCTATGTGGTTGTCTGTTCTCAGAGGGGTTCTGATGGCATCAGTGGGACTGTTGCTCCCAGGCTGGCAAGGGCTGAAGGAGATACTGAAGCCTGAAGATTTTAGTGCAGCAGACAAACACAGCAGAGGTGCTGCATGTTCACAGCTACAAGAACAGAAGTTTCGGTGGTTGGGGACAGGAGGAATTCGGGGAGGGCATATGCCTAGAATGTCAAGCCTGGAGAAAGCCACACACGCTATACAGAATGATCCCTGCAGACATTGTACTTTAAAGCATTGTTCTCAACCAGGGATACGTGTACTTCTGGGTGTACGCTGGGGTCTCCTAGGGGGTACATCAACTCATCTAGTTATTTGCCTAGTTTTACAACAAGTTACATTAAAAATACTAGCGAAGTTAGTACAAACTAAAAATTTCATACAATGATTTGTTTATACTGCTCTGTATATGATACGCTGAAATGTAAGTACAATATTTCTATTCCAACTGATTTTATAATTCTACAGTAAAAATGAGAAAGTCAGCAAGTTTTCAGTAATAGGGTGCTGTGATACTTTTGTATTTTTATGTCTGATTTTGCAACCAAGTAGTTTTTAAATAAGGTGAAACTTGGGGGTAGGCAAGACAAATAAGACTCCTGAAAGGGGCACAGTAATCTGGAAAGGTTGGGTGCCACTGCTTTAAAGGGCAGACTAATAACCTGGACTACATTGGTGGGTGCTATGAATTCCTGAGTTCTAACCCCAGTTCTGCCTTTGACTTGCTGAGCGACCTTAGGCAAGGCACATAGCCTCTCTGTCTCACTGCCCCCATCTGTAAAGTGCGTTTCATCAGACTTACCAACCTCTCGCCCAGCATCATCATGTGGATGAATTAGTTAAGTTTTGCCCAGCGCTTTGAAAATATAAAGCTCTGTATAACCGAGAGGTGATAAGACACTAGTGGCCACAGTGAGGTTTTGTCTATGGTAAGAAAATCCATCAGCGTAGAATTAGCACATTTTAATTTATATGATGCTAAACCTGACTTAAAGGTGACAGGAGTAGAACATGTATTAGCTGGCTGTGGTTAACCACAAGGCTGTGGCAGAGCTTAGTTTGTAATGAAAGAGATGCTGTGGCTCAAGCAAATGTTTTACACTAGTAACTGATGCAGCAAGACCAGACGTGCCAGGGAAAGCCCTGGCACATATTAAGCACTGCACTGGAGGCAGGGACACACAGAGAGTTTTCCTTCCCCAGAGCAGCATGGCAGCATACAAAGACAGGAAATGGATAGCCACAAGGAGGCAGCACTTGGACGCATACACATCCTACTTACTTCGGATCATTCTTTTTGTGGAAGGACAAAGGAATAGTGAGTGTTAAGAATGGGAAGTCCATCCCAATCCCCCTGTGCCTGGGAATGTCTGGGAAAACATATTTAAATACTTTCTTTCTTATAAGTCAGTTCCTACTACATGAAGACCCCACTTCAAGGCTGTTGGTCTGCCTCTTGTCAAGGTCAGAAATGTCCACAATTTGTTTCCATCTTCTAGCTCTTCGGTTGCCTATATTAAACGAGCAAGGAGGTCTCAGCCTGGTTCCTAATGGACAGGGACTCCGTGACACACAAAACCACCCCCCCAACGGGTGTTAATTCATTGAAGGCTATGCTGCACCTATTCTACAGCCAGACAGTTTTATTCCCCAGCGCTGTCAGTCGGTCCTCAGCACTAAATTCACTCAGAATTAAACACAGTAGTTAAATTAGTCACTCTATAACCTGCACAGATCAGACAGACTCCTACTTACCAGGAGTGAATGGAAGACAATGCTTCTCCTGGTACAGACCCTTACAGGCCAAGATATCAGCAAAATTTACTCCACAGTAATGGATGTCAACCCTGACCTGCAAGAGAGAAGGGAACCTTTCAAGGAACAGCAATAGAAACATTTTAAACAGATGACTTCACTGCATTAGCATTTTAAAATAGCTTCCAGGTACATCCATAGTCCTCATTACCACAGTATCTGAGCACCTCACAATCCTTCATGTGTATCGCCTCACAACATCCCTGGGAGGGAGGACAAAGCTATTATCCTCATTATACAAACGGGGACTTGAGGCACAAGGTAGCTGAGTGACTTGCTCAAGGCCACACAGGATGTCTGTGGCAGAGCAGGAAATCAAATCACAGCCTTTCTAGTCCCAGGCCAGAACCCAACCCACTGGCCCATCCCTTTGACTCCCACATTTTCTGAGGCACAGACCAGATTCTCAGCTGGTATAAACCAGGGTAGTTCCACTGATTTTATTGGAGCTATGCAGATTTACAGCAGCGGAGGAGTTGGCCCGCAGTGTTTTGGTGGAAGACAATATCCACTGAAGAGCAGTTACTATCTCAGGATACTTTTCTATTATGTACAACTTTGCTATTCTTCTAACAAGTTTATTTCTCTGATACTCTCCTCAGTGCACCCAGAACTGTGAGCTACTATGTTACTTCTGCCTCAGCAAAACAACTTTGCTGGAGCGTGGACTGGGCGTCAGCACCGGCCACAAGAGTCCGTCAACTTCACCAGCAAACTCTTTGAGACTCTGCCAATCTTAACCTGGCCTTGCAGAGAACGTCCAGCAAACTCCAATTCCCGAGATCCCCAGAGACGTCTCTGTTGCATCTAGTCCAGGGGTGGGCAAATTACAGCCCGTGGGCCCATCCTGCCCGGCTCCTGAATTCCGGGAAGGCGAGGCTGCTCCAACCCCTCCCCTGCAGCCCCAGTGTGCCCCACCACCAGTGCTCTGGCTCACCACTCCAGGGCAATGCTGTAGCGGCAGGGCTGGCTCTGGCGGGTCCTGAGCTCCTGCCACTCTGAGTGGTGTGGTAAGGGGGCACGGCTGCGAGCTCCTGCTGGGCTGCATGTCTCGCTCCAGCAGGCCTGAGTGGTGCGGTAAGGGGGTCGGGGCTGGGCCAGGCCGGGGCCTTGATAAGGGGCAGGGAGCCCCAGGGGTCTGTCGGGAGGTAGGGAGTGGATAGGGATCGAGGCAGTCAGGGGACAGAGAACAGGGGAGCTTGGGTAGGGGGTGGAGTTCTGGGGGCATAGTTAGGGTGGAGGGTCTCAGGAAGGGGCGGTCAGGGGACAAGGAGCAAGGGAGGTTGGATGGACTGAGGGTTCTGAGGGGTGTGGGAGGGGTCGGAAAGGGAGGGGGCAGGCTTCCCCACCCTACCGGCCCTCCATACAATTTTTAACCTCAATGTGGCCTTTGGGCCAGAAAGTTTGCCCACGCCTGATCTAGTCCCTCTCACTGGCCACCCACAGAAATTATTGAGTTTACTACTTCCAAGCCAGCCTGTTTGGACTCGCGGTCCACTTCAATACACAGCACTGAGATGGTTTATAGTAAAAACTAAGAATATGTTTATTAATAAAGAACATAAGAATGTAAGCAATACAGAGCAGAAATAACATACAGAAAATGGTTACAAACAAAACAAAATAAAACATGCTTTTTAAAACCCAAGACTTAACTATAGCAAGCTACAATCTTTGCCTAAACAGCTTTCTCACTTGCATCAAGCTACCACATCTCTAGCCCTTCTGGCTAAGTGATGGATAATTAAGGAGTTCTCTCCTTTTTACAGTCCAATAAACCTGTGAAATGTATTCCTCTGAAGTGTATCCCCACAGAAGTTTCTTTTCCCCCACTGTTTTTCTTGTCCTGTTGACTTCCCTTCCCCCCTGTTGACTCATTGTCTCTGGCATCACCTTGCTGTTTACACTGGAGACAGGGGCAAACAAGCAAAATAACTTTCCTTTGTCTACACAAAATTGTTTATCAAGTCTGCCCCCGGAACAGATTTTAGGAACACATTTCCAGAGCACATACATAACTGTTTACAGACCATCCATACATGTCAAGCAATGCTATTCATGAGCAGTGTGTCACAAGTTCTATATGATACCTCACTCAATACACTTTTATAGTACAACAATGTTCTATACACTCAATTAATTCAACTGCTTATTCTTTAGGTTTCAGACACTGGAGAGTTTGGACTTTGATTGTCACTGTTTTGTTATCAGCTGTTCATTTCAATGGGCTTCTCTGGGCCTTCACATAATATATTATTTGTGTACACACAAGCACTAAGCACTGGACTATGGATTTTCACCTGATCTTACTTCATCCCAGTGCTGATACAATAATAATTAATACTTGGGTTTTACTTGATCAAAGTACAGTACAACCATGAAATAAGCCTCTCACCAGCTCTGTTAAGTATGGATTGCCACCATATTATAGACAGGGAACCTGATACTCCAATGGGAAGGGACTCAACTGAAGTTACTCAGCCATTGACCCAGTGGTTGTTTTAAAATCCCAAACCATCCTCTTTCTTACTGAATTCTTCTCCTTTCTAATCCGCATACAACCTTCATCTCTAAAGCTCTTACTATTTAGGGAGGCAGTGTGGCCTAGTGGCTGGAGCACTGGATTGGAACTCAGGAACTCTGCATTCTAATCCTGCCATTAGTCTGCTGGGTGATTTTGTACAAATCAGTTTCACCTCTATGTGCCTCAGTTTCCCATATGTAAAAGACACTGACTCCTTTGTAAAGTGTGTTGAGCTCTATGGTTGAAAATATTCTTGTATTATTACTGCAGTAGAATCTAGAGGCTCCATTGTGCTAGGCACTGTACAAACAGTCCCTATTTTGAAGAGCTTGTAATGTAAACAGACATGACAGACCAAGACCGGGAAGAGAAATTGAATTTGGATTGTGGGTGACAGTGAAGAGAGTGAGGGAAACTAAGTGAGGTGGAGGGTGATGTAATTAGGGGTGAGAGATGATCAGGGCACAAATCGGAGGGTGGGGGGCAGATGGTGAAGAGGAAGAGCAGATCTTGGAGATGTCTAAAAGAAAAAACTGGCAGGATTTAGCAACAGCATTGATGTAGGTGGGCAAGGAAAGCCAGAGGACTAGCATATGACTCCAAGGCTGGGAGCCTGAGACACAGGGATGTAGGTGGGTTTGCCAGCTAAGAGATATTAGATTATTTGAAATAATCAGCAATTCTGTGCATCTCAATCACAGTACCTCATGGGGCTGCAGAGAAGGGGATGGGAGGTTCCTAATAATCAATGGCTTTGTCAGCTCAGTGCACAGCACTGCTCGATAATTCCGCCAGGACTGCGACAGGATGTCATTGTTCAGGGAGGTCAATCCCAGAAGCTGTATGCCTGAAGCACTGCTCCTGCAACAAAAGAGTATGCACTAGAGTTATACTGTGCTGTGACACCTTACCACCCCAGAAGCAGCTGCATTTCATAAAGTATTTTGGTTATACAAGATATGATTGAAAGTATTTTATACAGCAAACACTGCTGACTATACATAAGAGACTGCCTACAACCTTTCCATAAAGGGGTTGAGCTTGCGTTACACTTAATTTTAAAAACAATGTGGGAGAGATGTTTACTGCTAATGAAAGACTCCAGTAACACTGGATCCAATGAAGCGACAGAGAGTCCTGTAGCACCTTAAAGACTAACAAAAGTATTGAAGCATAAGCTTTCGTGGGCTGGATCCAATAGTACTATATTTAGACCTCTGGGGCAGGGACTGTTCTTTTTTATATACAGTATTTGTACAGTGCCTAGCACGATGAGGTTCCTCTAGGTCGGGGTAGGCAAACTATAGCACACATGCCACAGCGGCATACAAGCTGATTTTCAGTGGCACTCTCACTGCCTGGGTCCTGGCCACTGGTCCGGGGGGTTCTGCATTTTAATTTAATTTTAAATGACGCTTCTTAAACATTTAAAAAATCATATTTACTTTACATACAATAGTTTAGTTATATATTAAAGACTTATAGAAAGAGACCTTCTAAAAACATTAGAATATATTCCCAGCACACGAAACCTTAAATTAGAGTGAACAAATGAAGACTCGGCACACCACTTCTGAAAGGTTACTGACCCCTGCTCTGGGTACAACCCAAATAATAACCCACCACCAGGCTGGTTTGTGTTAAATACAGTGCAGGTAGTGAAATTTAACCACTGCCATTTCTTAACACCTTTTGTCCCTACAACAAAGCTGCCTGGGGTTACCTAAGGTTTCTCTGCTGGAGGAGAAGAGGCTGTATCCTCTGCTCAGTGTCAAAATCTCCCATGTGCCTACTCCTAGATTTTCTTTGTAACCCTGTCACTGTAATAACTGCAGTGCTGCCAAACCTCAAGCATTCAAAAACAGGAGATTATATATATGCATGTATAAAAACGGGGGGGGGGGGTCTTTTAATTTGCCTCTTGGGTTCAGAACACCTAGGGGCTCTCAGGCCATGTTTTCAAGCTTTTCTCCACAACCAGGAGAACTAGAAACTTACTTTAAGGGGAAAGGGCGTAAACCTGCGATTTCTCACCTAGTCCGGAGATCCCAAGGAGCGGAGCGCCTTTAAAAACAAACCACATGTTGCAAGAGTTGACAGCGCTGTACCCCACCCCGCAGCCCTAGGCCCTCGCTCCCGGCCGGCCGGAAGCCCCATCGCTGCCCGGGAGAGGCGTGCGCCCAGCGAAGTGGACCTTCGGGGGCGGGGGCGGGGGCTCAGCAAGGGGCGGGAGCGAGCAGAGCTCGGGCTCCCAGGGACCACCGGCGGTGCAGGACACGGTGGTTGGAGGGGATGCGGGGCTGGGGTCCCGGGCGGTGCAGGACCGGGGGCAGTTGAGGGAGCCGGCGGCGCGGCGCACGGCGGGGGCTGCCCCGGGCCGCTGGAAGAGGAGCTGAGCTCGGACCTGCAGCGCTGCAGCCGGAGCTGCCAGCCGGGCCCCAGGCCCCCGCGCAACCCCGCCAGCGCCGCCGCCGCCGCCATACTCCTCCGCGCCGGGCAGCCTCCGCTGACTTCCGGGGAGCGAACCCCGCCCCGAGCGCCTCCCGCAGGGACTGCGGGCAGCTCCTCCCGACCCCGCCTCCCGGGAGCGTCCGCCCTGCTCCGGGTCCCTCGCGCCGGGCAGAGCCGCCCCCGCTGAGCGCCCCGCCTCGGGCCCGGTCTGGATCCCACCACCCAGCCCTGCCTCCGCTTCTGTCAGTTCCCGCCTTGCAGCACCAGGAGCCCTGCGGCTCCTCCTACCCCGCCTCCAGCTTCCCCGGCCCTCCCTTCCTCCCTGGGCCAGAGGCAAGGAGCAGAGACACTGACTTCACTTGGATAGGGAGCAACACTGCACATATATGCTAACTCCGCCGTTCTCAACTATGGGTCCCGGGGGAACACGAGCAGGATTCTGGGGGGTCCGTCAAAATAAACCAGAGAGCAGGGCGGGCATTAGACTCACTGGGGTGTGGGGAAGAAATCTGGAGCATGAGCAACTTAATTGCGGGACCCCCTGGCCTGGGGCCCTGGGCAATAGCCCTGCTTGCCACCCCCTAATGCCCTAGGGGTGCCAAGCATCCGATTTCAAACAACACCCGGTTGAAAGGGGACCCTGAAGACTGTGGTCAGCATCACTGACCCGGTGGCCATTAAAAATCCAGTTGACGGCACAGCAGGGCTAAGGCAGGCTCCCTGGCTTCACATGGCTCCCGGAAGCTACTAGCACGTCCCTGCAGCCCCTATGCACAGCTGTGAGCAGGGAAGCTCTATGCACTGCCGCCTCTCCTCCACCGCCCTGAGCACTGCCTCTGCAGCTCCCATTGGTCGGGAACCGGGCATGGGCACCATGCAGAGCCGCCTGGCTGTGCCTTCACCTAGAGGCTGGACATGGGCATGAGGCTGGACATGGTGGCCACTTCTGGGAGCAGCGCAGAGCCAAGGCAGGCAGGGAGCCTACAGCTGACCAGGAGCCATCTGAGGTAAGCACTGCCCACCCAGAGTCTGCACCCTGAACCCCCTCTGTATGTGCAATATACTGTAAATGTGAATGTAACACCTCCCTCCAGATCGAAACCCCCTCCTGTTCCCTAACTCCCTCCCAAAGCCTGCACCTCTACACTCTGTCCCATCTTGAAGCCCTGTCCTGCACACTGAATTCCTCATTTCTGGCTCCACCCCAGAGCCCTCTCCCGCTCCCACATCCCAACCCCCTGAGCTAGCCTGGTGAAAGTGAGTGAGGGTGGGGGAGAGCAACTGACAGACCAGAAGAAGTGGGGCTGGAGTGAGAGGGGGCAGGGCCTCAGAGAAGGGGTGGGGCCTCAGAGAATGGGGTGGGGAAAGTGTGTTCAGTTACAAAGGCCCTGGCTTGTAATCTATTGGATATACAGAAAAACAGTTGTTATGGGCTGTGGAGTTTTTATAGCATGTTGGCTGGGGGTGGGGTGGGGTGGGGAGGGGAGGCTCAGAAAGTAAAAGGTTGAGAACCCCTGTTCTACCTCCTGGAAAGACCCTGGGGAGGGGGTATATCAGGGGTTGGCAAACTACGGCCTGCGGGCCACATGTGGCCTGCCAGCCATTTTTATCCGGCCCGTGAGCTGAGCCGGGGGAGCGGTGATAGTGGCCCCCACCTCCCCGCTCAGGATCCGGACAAGTGCCAGGTTTCGGGGCCTTGCGCTCCCGCCCGGGCCAGGCTGAGCTGGGGGGAGCCTCAGGGCCCCGCGCTCCCTGCCTGGGTGCCGGGCTGAGTTGCGGAGAGCCGCAGCGCCTCCCCTCCCTGGGTGCCAGGCCGAGCCGCAGGGAGCCGCGGAGCCCCACGCTCCCCTCCTCAGGTGCCGGCCGAGCCGCGGGGAGCTTCAGGGCCCTGCGCTCCCCACCCCCAGGTGGCGAGCTGAGCTGCAGGGAGCCGGGGCGCCCTGCACTCCCCTGCCCGGGTGCCGGGCGAGCCGCGGGAGCAGCAGGGCCCCACGCTCCTCTCTCCCAGTGCCCAGCCGAGCTGCGGGGAGCCGTGGGGCCCACGATCCCCTCCATGGGTGCCGGGCTTAGCCGTGGGGCCCTGCGCTCCCCGACCCGGGTGCCAGGCCTAGGCCCGGGGAGCTGCAGAGAGCTCCCTGCCCCGAGTGCTGGGGCGGAGCCGCGGGGCCCCGTGCTCCTGTTTGGGGTGCCGGGTGGAGCCGCAGTCCCCGAGTTCCCCTCCGAGGTGCCAGGCCTAGCTCGGGGAGCTGCGGGGCCGCGCTCCCGGGCTGGGGGCCAGGCCGAGAGCAGCCAGCGCCTGGCTGAGCAAGGTAAGCAAGAAGGGGGCAAGGGAGGTGCAACTTGGGTGATGGTTAGGGTGTGTTGGGAGTCTCAGGAGAGGGCAGTCAGGGAATAAAGAGCAGGGGGCTTAGATAGAGGGTGGGGTCCCTGGGGGTGGTGGTTAGGGTGGGTGGCAGTAAGGGAACAAAGAGCAGAGGGGCTTAGATGGGGGTGGGGTCCTGGGGGGGGGCAATTAGTGTGTGTGTGGGTCTCCGGAGGGGGCAATCCTGGGACAAGGAGTGAGGGTTGGATGGGTCAGGGGCACTCAGGGGGCGGGAAGTGGGTGGAGGTTGGATGGGGGCGGGGCCAGGCTGTTTGGGGAGGCACAGCCTTCCCTACTCAGCCTTCTGCAAAATTTTTAACCCCCGTGTGGCCCTCGGGCCAAAAAGTTTGCCCACCCCTGGGGTATATGCATAAAGCACCTGGGACCAGAGCCTCAAAGGTGTTTAGGCTCCAAACTTGCTCCTCATGCCCTAACTTAAGATCAGAGCCAGCCACTGCACATGGCAAGCATTGACCCAAGGGAAGACTAGGGCAGGGAGAGGTGAAGACTGTAAACAGCGCAGCAGGGTTGCGTGTCCTTCAGAGACCTCTCCGTCACAGTCTCTTCCCCGTAGCTGAAGCAGAAGACCGGGCATAGCAGGGAAGAGCAGACCTCAGATGGGGTGGTGTGGCAGACGGTACTTAGTCCAGACTTTGTGGTCACATGGAGGGGAAGTTCAGGCCAGTCCTTTATTCCAAACCACTTCTCCTGCCTCAAGGAAAGGTGTTTTCTCTCATTTTAAAACCACTCCAGGGAAGACAACTTCCTGGTGGTCCCAGTGTTGCTTGCGCCTAGATTAAAGTGCAGTTTAACTGCAGGAACTTTAGAACAGTATTTTTGCCACATTCTTCCATCTGGTTCTGAAAGCACTTTACAGAACTAATGAAGCAACACCCCCCTACCCACCCAAGCACCTATGAGGGAGGGAAATGTCACCACTTTACAACAGCTGTGATTTTCTCATTCTCTCACTAGTGCACTGACACCAGTGCAGCTCAACAGTGGGAGCACTGGTGGAGACAGGCTGCCAACATTTTAACCACTGTGTCAGCAGCATCCAGTGGGATCTGTATCCAGAACTGACGTTTATAGTGGCTTGAAGTTTTCTTCTAACTGGTGGAGATGGGAAACCTGTAATGTACCCAACCTGGGACATGATATATCCTGATTTAGAAAGGCTTTTGATACAGTTCCATATGACATTCTCATAAGCAAACTGGGGAAATGTAATCTGGATTAAGTTACTGTAAAATGGTTGCAACACTGGTTGAAAGAGTGTGCTCAAGGAATAGTTATCAATGGTTTGCTGTCAAACTGGAGATGTATCTAGTGGGGTCCAGTACTATTCAATATTTTTATTAATGACTTGGATAATAGAATGGAGAGCATGCTTATAAACTTTGCAAATGACACCAAGTTGGGAGGGGTTGCAAGCACTTTAGAGGAAAGGACTAGAATGCAAAATAACTTTGACCACCTAGAGAATTGGTCTGAAATAAAAAAGATGAAATTCAATAAAGATAAGTGCAAAGCACTACACTTAGAAAAAGTCAAATGCACAACAACAAAATGGATGGTAGTACTGCTAGGTGGCATCTGGGAGTTATAGGGGATCACTAATTGAATATGAGTCAACAATGTGATGCAGTTGCAAAAAAGTCTAAAATAATTCTGGGGTGTATTAACAGGAGTGTTGTATGTAAGGTATCTGCTTGATAGTGGTAAGGCCTCAGCTGGAGAACTGTGTCCAGTTCTGGAGGTGGGGGGGCACACTTTAAGAAAGAAGAGAACAACTGGGAGAGAGTCCAGAGGAAAACAAAAGTGATAAAAGGCATAGAAAACCTGACTTTTGAGGAAAGGTTAAAAAAACTGGGCAAGTTTAATCTTGAAAAGAGAAGACAGAAGAGGGATATGACAGCAGTCTTCAGATGTTAAGGTCTGTTATAGAAAGAATGGTGATCAGTTGTTGTCCAGGTCCACAGAAAGTAGGACAAGTCATGGACTCAGTCTTCAGCAAGGGAGATTTAGGTTAGATATTAGAAAAAACTTGCTAACAAGGATTATTGGGTACTGGAATAGGCTTCCATGAGAGATTGTGGAATTCATCAATGGAGGCTTTTAAGAACAGGTTGGACAACCACCTATCAGGAATGATCTAGGTATGCTTGGTCCTGCCTCAGCACAGGGGACTGAACTAGATGACTTCTTGAGATCCCTTCCAGCCCTACAGCTGTGTGGTTCTATACGCTGATTCCCACTGAGTTCAATTTATCACCACCACAGAGCACCCATTCAGCACAAAGCAGCTCTTGTACTCCTCACCCCTTGATACCAGAGCATAGGAAGCATACAGCACACCTTCATTCCAACCAGTCCCTGGTGAGGTCGGGTCACTTGGTGGCTATTGGTTTGGCAGCACTGTGTGAACTTCCACTGGGTGGCGCTCTTCCTGCTGCCTTTGAACTTAAGCAAGCGGGCCCTGTGCTTTTGGAAATGCCACCTCTCAAGTGTGATGGAAAGCCAGTGTCGTCCTCACCATTTGTGTTCATTGCCAATCCCCTGAGGTTTTTCATCTGAGCAGGTCTTCTGCCTATCTGCATTCCCCCTGCAGTCTCAGCTGGATACTGTTGAATTATGATGATGATGTATGTATTTATAGCATGGTCAATGTGCTGGAGTTGTGTCAGGGACTGTCTGAACATGGAAAGATATGGTCCCTGCCCAAAGAGAGCCCAATCTGTTTTAGGGCAAGCCACTGCAAGTGAATACAATCAACAAAAGGAGGGGATGGGAGAAGGCGACAAAAGTAACGATGGTTATGTAGATTAGCTATGACCACAATTTGGCAACTTCAAGGCACTTAGAGATATTTTTAATCACTGCAAGATATCTGTTTTATTTAGATTGGCAATTCCCATTGCATTATCAGCTGGCAATTCCCTACTGGGATCTCAGTTGTAGTGGCTCTTGAGAAAAGATTTGAAGGTGGGGAGGATATTGGCTTGAGGGGAGTGGTCCATGCATAAAGGGCAGTGGGGGAAGATAGCTCAGAGATATTTGTAGGGAAAGTAGACAGATGGGCAGCTGAGGCAGGCAATCCTATTCAAAAGCAATAATTCAGTCTGAGCAGAGGGCTGATGCTGGGTGTCTGTTTCCTCTTGTGCTGCTAACTCAAGGCTGGCAGCAGGTGGACAGCAATGCACTTCTGAACTGGAGCACAGTGGGATTTTAGGCTCTTTGTGCACTGCAGCGATTGAGAGATTCACAGGAGCCTGCCATTGAATCTGAGGTGCCCTTTTCAGTCACTAGAGGGTGATACAGAACAAGTTTTAAATACATATATGAGCATGTTAGGGACAAGTGTGGACAAGGCCTATGTTTGTAGTGAGACACTGTGCTTTTACCAGTCTCTTTGCAGGAATACATGACAGCGTCATCAGCAATAACTGATATGATTAGTGTTCACCATCATGTATAGTAGAGAAGTGCCAGTTTCACAGATGGGAAAACTGAGACACAGTAGTTAATCAACTTAGCAGAGGTCACAGAGTGAGTCTGTACAGAGTCAGGAATGAAATCCAAGTCTGCCGACTCAATCCTCTGATTCAGCCATGAGACCATCTTTTCTCTCGAGGGAGCTTTCATTCTAAAATCTAACTTTCACTTGCCTACAGCTCTCTGAGGAAAATCTTCCTTTTGGTCTGAAACATCTTGTGCTTGATCTCATCCCCGAAAGGAAGAGAGAATGTGAATGAAAATCTGTTCAGCCATTTACTTGTTATATTAATGGGGTGGCGGGGGAGAGGTTTTCAAATGATTATTTTCAAATCCTTTCCCAATTTTTCGTTATCTCAGGTGTACTGCTTTTAAAACATCATACGTGGCCTGGAGGGGGTCCTCTCTGAGGAACATATGATGTCTCTAATCTGAAGCAATTGGGTTTAAAAATATCATGGTCACCTGAGAAGTAATGTTCCAAGCATATGACTCAGATCATGTCCTTTTCTGGAAAATGCTGTGCAGTGTGGAAGCCATCCTATGGGGTTCCCAGGGTCCCAGCTCTGCAACTTTGTCCCCTAGGCCTGCACAACTGACATAGACTAGTGGATTAGCAGGAGACTCAGGCCCAAATGGCGCAGAACCTTGATCAGACCCTCTGATTTCATCCAAAGGACCTCTTCTTTGGTCCCAGCTTACTCCTGTGCCAGGTTGCATATCCCTCTGCACGCAGCTCCCCCCCTCTTATCTCCTCAGAGGGTAGGAGAGTTGATGCTGGTTTCTGAATGTAAAGCCCTATATCCACAGAACAGGTACTGACATGGGAAGCATCTGTGTAATCATCCCCCATGCTGTCCCACCAACAATCATCATCCTGTACCTATGCAGGGTCACTTGAAGGACTGGGAGTAGTGTTCTGTCTCTGTGGCCCATTCTGTGGCATAAAATGGACACTTTCTTTTCTGCAATCTTGCATTAGGATTTGAACAGCTCATTTCATACAGGCAATAAGCAGCCATCCAGTAATAATAGTTTTCTGTCCCTGCCACTGTGGACTGCATATCAACCAGGGATATAGATATGAAAGGCTCTGTATTGTACCTGGATAGTGAGTAATCAGATATTTTCATTGTAGCTTTTATTCTTCCCTTCTCTAACCAGTGGAGGGTCTTACTGTTATTTTACCTGGAATAAAAGCAGGGACTGTCAAATAAAGTTTTCCAGGAGTGACTGTGAATCAGCTTATGAGAACTATCTGGGGCCTGGGCCAGCATTTCTTGGCTAGTGTACTAGGTAACCAGATTGTCAGTACTGCATGTTAGCACTTGAAACAATTTAAAAGGAATCAACTTCATCCCCAATGCAATGCTATTGACTTCAGTAGAATTACAGCAAGGATAAATTTGGCCCATTCCATTCAGTAAAACAGCTTAATTAGGGAAAGGCTCAGTTTATTTATTTTGTATCATTTTTATTAACCACCACTTAAACTTGCAATTAAGGTCAGAAAAGTGGCTTTAAAAATGGCAGCCCTAACTGCTGCCTGTGTCTTTCAGGGATAGCCGCTGCCCTTATGAACAAACTCCTTTACTCCCCCTCCCCCCACCCCAGACCCATACAGCCACAGGAAGAGTGAACTGGATTCTCTCCTGCCTCTCATTAACAACACTGTCAGCTGCATTCAAAGTGCAGAATCTTTATTACTGGGGAGGCAAAAAGAACATGGCTAGATTTTCCGATGCTGGAGTGCTGGGAGTTAAAAGAATTCCTCTTTTGATTGGCCAGCTGAGCAAATCTGATCCCCCAAAATTTCACTTTTGCAGTCACTTTTTTGACTATAACAGCACTCCATTTTTTTCTAAGTCATATTAGGCACTTCCCTCTCTTTTCAGAGAGTACTGGTAACGCTTGGTTATCTAGTATTCTTTACAGACATTAGCAGTACCTGGGATACAAATACAATTCCTTTGGAAATATTACAGACACAATAGAACCTCAGAGTTATGAACACTAGAGTTACGAACTGACCAGTCACCCACACACCTCATTTGGAACTGGAAATTCGCATTCAGGCAGCAACAGAGATTAAAAAAAACAATGATAAATACAGTTCAGCACTGTGTTAAATCTAAACTACAAAAAAAAAGTTTTTTAAAAAAAGATTTGACAGTAAGGAAGCTGTTTCTGTGTATGTTTCATTTAAATTAAGATGGTTAAAAGAAGGATTTTTCTTCTGTACAACAAAGTTTCAAAGCTGCTGTAAACTTTTGAAAGAACAACCATAACGTTTTGTTCAGATTTACGAACATTTCAGAGTTACAAACAACCTCCATTCCTGAATTATTCATAACTCTGAGGTTCTACTGTATTGGACTAGCATAATGGGTATTTGGTACACAGCTCTCTGCCTCACAGAGGTGTTGGGAGGATAAATATATTAAAGACTATGAAGTGTTCAGATACTACAATAATGAGGGCCATATAGCACCATAGACAGATATAAGAATCATAGGTAAGGCTGAGAGTTTGTCATGGAAATCACAGATTCTGTGACTTCTTGGGAACTCTGTGATTTCTGCAGTGGCCGGTGTGGCTGGCCCAGGGGCCACCTGAGCAGTCTGAGCAGCCAGTGGACCAGCTTCACTGGCCACTGCTGGTGCAGTCTTGGGCCACCCTATCCCCAGCAGCAGCAGAAGTCTGAGTGTGGGGGAGACAGGAGGTTGGGACATGGAGAGGGTGAGAGCTCTGGGCAGCACTTAACTGGGGGCACTCCCCGTAAGTGGTGACATGTCCCTCCCTCCTTCAGATCCTAGCTCCCCATGCTGCCTCCGCCCACAGGCACCGCTCCTGCAGCTCCCATTAGTTGCAGTTCCTGGCCAATCGAAGATGCAGACCTGACTCTTGGAGGGGCAGCATGCAGAGCTAGGAGCCGAGGGAGGAAGTAGGGCCATGTCACCACTTCCAAGGAGCCGGGTAGGGAGCCTGTCAGCCTTGGCAACTCCCCTCTCCAGTACCCATAGCCCACCCCCCAAAATTTAGTCAGGGGTATATAATACAAGTCATGGACAGGTCACAGGCTGTGAATTTTTGTTTACTGCCCATGACCTGTTCATGACTTTTACTAAAAATACCCATAACTAAAATGTAGCCTTAATCATAGGCCCTCTGACTCCTGATCTGCTGTGTTTGGGAATGACCTTAGTTGTTGTCAGAGTGCTGGCAGATCCCTAAAGATAAATCACTGTGAAGTGTAAGAAGGCGAGCGTGTGTATGTGGTGCATCAAGAAAGGAGCCTGGAGTCCGAACTGCTGAGTTCTGCCTCCGCCATTGTATTGTCATGTGACCACAAATAAGTCACAGCTTCCTCATTTGTAAAATGGGGGGTAATAATGATCCTGTTTGACAGAATGAGTTGTGAGGCTTAATTCACACAAAGAGGACCTGAAATGGAAAAGCAAAGTACAATTCTGATTATGGGACTCTGACTGGGTGTCCACATATGGCATTTACATGAAGGTGTTTATGGAATGCTTAAAACTAGGGCTGTCGATTAATCGGTTAACTCACATGATTAACTCAAAAAATTAATTGTGATTAATTACAGTTTTAATTGCATTGTTAAACAATAGAAGATGAATTTAAATTAAATATTTTGAATGTTTTTCTATATTTTCAAATATATTGATTTCAATTACAACACAGAAAACAGTGTACAGTACTCACTTTATATTATTTTTATTACAAATATTTGCATTGTAAAAATTATATTAAAAATGGTATTTTTCAGTTCACCTCATACAAATACCATAGTGCAAACTCTTTATCATGAAAGCGCAACTTACAAATGTTGATTTTTTTTTTGTTATATAACTGCACTCAAAACCAAAACAATGTAAAACTACATGTCCACTCAGTTCTACTTCTTGCTCAGCCAATTCCTAAAAAAAACAAGTTAGTTTACATTTACAGGTGATAATGCTGCCCGCTTCTTATTTACAATGTTACCTGAAAGTGAGAACAGGCATTTGCATGGCAATTTTGTAGTCTGCATCACAATGTATTTACATAACAGATCTGCTAAACATTCATATGCCCCTTTGTGATTTTCCCACCATTCCACAGAATATGCTTCCATGCTGACTACGCTCATTAAAAAATAATGCATTAATTACATTTGTGACTGAACTCCTTGTGGGGAGAATTGTATGTTTCCTGCCCTGTGTTTTACCCACATTCTGCCATATATTTCATGTTCTAGCTGTCTCAGATGATGACCCAGCATGTTCATTTTAAGAACACTTTCACTGCAGATATGAGAAAACACAAAGAAGGTACATCAGAACCTTGCTAGAACGTGGGGTTCGGGATCCATGCGCAGTACTGCGTTAACGCAGGGACTGTGTTATAGCAAGGACCCTGTTACCATGGATCCCAAGTAAGGTAATTAAATTTGGGATCCATGGCTGCCACCACGCTATAACAAATCTGCACTATAGTCATGCGGGTTATAGCAAAGGTCCGGTGTACCAGTGTGAGATTTCTGTAGATAGCCACAGCACTCTACCCAAGATTTAAGAAGCTGAAGTGCCTTCCAAAATCTGTTTGGTTCGGGTTATGGAGCATGCTTTCAGGAGTCTTAAAAGAGCAACACCCCAGTGAGGAAACTACAGAACTTGAACCACCGAAAAAGAAAATCAACCTTCTGCTGGTGGCATCTGACTCGGACGATGATAATGAACATGCGTCGGTCTGCGCTGCTTTGGATCGTTATCGAGCAGAACCTGTCATCAGCATGGACCCATCCTCTGGAAGGGTGGTTGAAGCATGAAGGGACATATGAATCTTTAGCGTATCTGCTATGTAAATATCTTGCAACACCAGCTACAACAGTGCCATGCAAACACCTGTTCTCACTTTCAGGTGACATTGTGAACAAGAAGCGGGCAGCATTATCTCATTCAAATGTAAACAAACTTGTTTATCTGAGCAATTGGCTGCACAAGAAGTAGGACTGAGCAGATTTATAGCTCTAATGTTTTACATTGTTTTATTTTTGCATGCAGTTACTTTTTTGTATAATTCTACATTTGTACATTCACGATAGAGACTGCATTACAGTACCAGTATTAAGTGAATTGAAAAATATTATTTCTTTTTTTACAGTGCAAATATTTATAATAAAAAGATAGATAAAGTGAGCGCTATACACTTTGTATTCTGTGTTGTAATTGAAATCAATATATTTGAAAATGTGGCAAACATCCAAAATATTTATATAAATAGTATCTATTATTGTTTAACAGTGTGATTATTTTAAATCGCTTGACGGCCCTGCTTAAAACTTTTTCCTACACTGATGCTTTCACCGTCTCTGGCTCTGTATCATGCATATCTCCTAAATCTTCTCTTTGGATCCCTAGATTCTGGTCAGACTTTTCAGGCTAAAGAATTGGTGCCACCCATACCTCTGAACAACCCCTTCATTATGGAGTACAAACTCCTATTTCAAAACTCAATTCACTTCTCTCCCACGCAAATCAGGGGTTCACACTTTTAATTCTAAACAAAGCTAAATTATAGTAATGGCTAAGAGCCCCGGTAATGAGACGGATCCCATTGTGCTAGGTGCTGTACAAACAGAACAAGAAGCTCCCTGCCCTAAAGAGTTTACAATCTAAGAAGAAGCATAAGCGGCAGTGGGCACAGGTGCTGACTTTTCAAATTGCCACGGGGGTGCTCTGGTTCTGCCACAGACCCCACCCTCACTCCATCCCTTCTCCCAAGTCCCCACCCCACTCTTCCCATCTCCCCACCCAGTTCCACCCCCTCCCTCAAGTGCTGCCCATCCTCTCTCCTCCCTCTTCCCAACTTTCCTGCACACCGTGAAACAGCTGTTTGCTGCAGGTGGGAGGGGTGGGGGAGGCACTGATCTGCGGACCACTAGTGGGTGAGAGGTGCCGGGGGCATAGTGGGAGATGATAAGGTGGCTGCCAGTGGTTGCAGAGCACCCACCTTTTTTTCCTCTGCGGATGCTCCAGCCCCAGTGCACCCACCATTTTTTCCCCATGGGCACTCCAGCCCCAGAGCATCCATGGAATCGATGCCTCTGGCTGTGGGTTGACTTAACAGGACTTGGGTTCATTGACTTGGAAGTTGTAGCAGACTAACAAAGTTCGATACATGGTCTAGCTCTAGCCAGTGGAACCAGACAAAGACAATACCATTTGCATGGATTACTTAGCTAGGACATGCAAATCCCTTTCTGCCACCACTGTCCTTTAAGCTGCTGCCTTATGCTCCATATTCTGTTTGTTTATTTTTTACGTCAGAGCTGGTAGGAAAATGTCTTCCCCCCCCCACCCCCCAGACACACACACAATGTACAAGGTTTCTTCCTGTTTTTTGTTTTGTTTGTTTTTGGCTGGATTTTCATTTTCTGATCACCTCTGCTTTATAGATGCTGCCATTGCCATTTGGTTCTGGTTATAAACTGTTCATGGGAAAGTGGAGCTTCTGCTGTGCCTCATGTCTATTTTTAATGAAGTACATCTCAGGGGCAGACCAAATGAGGCTATTTGTGTCTTTGCTTACTGTATTTGCAAGCAACGCTTTCTCTTTATCTAACAGAAGATAAATTTAAATGTGTTTGTTCCAGTCTTTAGTCACCATAGCAGAGGAGGAGAAAACATATGTCCAGGAAACACAGAAAGCAATAGCAGAGATAAAAAGAGTACATTGACATTACCCTCATTGTAGGAAACTCATTAGAGGACAGAGAAACTTGTGTTCCTACTAACCTGGATCTTCCGTGATTACTCAGTTCTCAAACTTCAAGCCAACTCTTTCTCTAATCTGCACCTCAGCCCCATGGAAAAACAGGGACACACAACTCGATAGTTTTTTGTTAATTTCATTTCTGGACTGAAGGCAAAACCCAAACTATTCTAGCCAATGTATCCATTTCACCAACTCAGCTCTGTGTTCTAGAACCTCCTCACTCACACATACACAGGCAAAACTCCTGGGACATTATCTCAGCATCTCCTGCCGTCAACTCCAGAACGTCTTGGGGACCAGCTTTCTCGCAGAAAGGGCCAGATAAAAATCCACATTTTAGATGACAGTCCAACATCTCCTGCTTGCATCACTGCTTGCAGTTGACAAAGTGGGTATTAGCCCACGAAAGCTTATGCTCTAATACTTTAGTTAGTCTTTAAGGTGCCACAGGACTCTTTGTCACTTCTGCAATTCCAGACTAACACGGCTACCTCTCTGATTCTTGACAACATCTCCTGGGGAGCCAATGTGTGAAGAGAAGACTGTCACGTCTGTCAAATTATTCTTGCCTTTACTTGTTAAAGAGGAAGATTTTACTGATTTATTGTGAAGGTTGCTGGAGGCTGGACACTTTACTTTAAAAGGTAAGAGCAGCAACAGTCTATCAGGAAGGCAGCACATATTAAAAGGAGACAAATAAACCAAAACAAGTCCATTAGGCTTAATATCAAGCTAATTGTTTCTGACTAGCTTTTTTTTCCATCTGTAGATTTCTGACACTGTTTTACTTTCAAGGTGAGATGAAGTGATGCAAAACTAAAAGTAACATGTCCACCAAACGATATGAACCTGCAACTCCTCTAATGGGGACCCTGTATTTATTGTGAGTGCTGTTTATTTTATATCCATAAAAGGTGTCTAGGCACCTTTGATATAGTTTAAAAATCTAATATAGCCACACAATCCACATCAGGTCCAGTATGAGACATAGTCACAGGATGACTGGTCCCTTTAGAAAGGAGTGGGGACCAATACACCTGGAATGATTAGCTGTTGCCCAGCTGGGCTGAGGGAAGGAACGAAAGCCTTATAAAGGGAGAGATGGCTGCAGGTGCTTGACAGATGTCCACAAACCCTGCAGGGAGTAAGATGGTTCCTGCAGGGTCCTGACTCAGCAGGGGAAAGATCTAACTTCCAGCAAGAGGTGCTTGGAGAGTAGTAAGACAGACCCTCAGGGAGCAAGGGCTGTGTCCAGCTTAGGACTGAGGCACAAGAAATGAGCTTTCAGGAGAAACACAGACTCTCAGATAGCGGAGAACTGGGCTGCTGAAACAGAGATGAAGACCATGTAGGTCTGAGGTCTGTTTTTGAGAGATTTGTTGTAGGACAGCTGCTCCAGCCCTTCCAGCTAGAGTAGAACCTGGCTCTTCCCAGGGAGAACCCTGCAGCCTCAGTGCTGGGAATTCATTCTCAGCAGGGAAGTCTCCTCCTTCTTCCCCTATTCCTTGGGCTTCCACTCTCTAGCACGGGGATGTGAGCAGGTTCATTCCCCCCACCCCACCCTGCCTCCAGCTCACTGCTTGAGCTTCCCCTCTTAGACATCAGCAGGCAGCTCTCTCTGCTTCTCTCCAGCCTTCTGCCCTTTCCAGCCCTGGACCTCTGGTTTGGAGACACCAGACAACCAACACCTCTTGCTGATTTTCTGCCTTCAGCCTTCCCCAGGGACCATCCCTTGGTCTCTGACAGCTGTCACTTGTACTTCTACTGGGCCTCACAAAGTCTTTCTCCTTTCTAGGACCCAGGCTCCTTTTTAAGCCCAGTTAGGAGATAGCTGATGAGTCACAGGTGCACTGTCTCTGCCTGCTCTTAAAGGCCACTCTGTTACAGATATCCTCACCATAGAGCTCAAAGAATAAGTAACCCACCAGAACATGAAGTTATCCCACTGGCTCCCACAAACCCAACCTTTCATCACATCTCTTCTCCTTTCCCCAATACCTTTAGGGGTGTGGATTGCAGTGTGCCCTGAAACCCAACATATCTGAGCTATTTCAGACCAGGGAGGTAGGGAGGGAATGAAATCCACAGTAAAAAAGCCCGCATGGGGAGCCTCTGGTTAGCAGTTCCTTCCCTTTTAAACCAAGAACACTCCAGCTGAAGAGCCTTCATTGGTGCAGTACTGCTCAGGGAGAAAGAAGCTGGCCCCAAGTCCCTCAAAGAAGTTGGGCCCAAGCCCCTAGGACTAACACCTCACTGGAAGCTATTAAACTGTAATGCAAAGGAAATGAAGTAGGTGAGTCAAGGGGCTCATCTTATTTTCCAAGCATCTCTACTTCCCTGTTTCAGTGTATGATCTGCACCACACTTCCCTTCCCCCGCTCTCCCTGGAAAGTTCCACCCCTTCCTACTGGGATGGAGGTTTGGGCACCACTCGCGTCTCTGAGGCATGTTCTCATGAGCTCACAAAACAGAGGAGATCCAAGTCTTGACAGAGCAAGTTATCACAAGTTAAGGTTTTCAGGACTGGTGTCTGCTTTCACATCCTCGCAAGCAGGACACTATCACTTTAACATAGTGGGACACACAAGGTTGGAAGGGGGAAGATGCTGAGCAATGGGGAATAGCTGAGAGCTACAAAAGTACGTGTGCGTTTGAATGTGTGTGTGTGTGAGAGAGAGCGATCCTGATGAAATCAGACCAGAGGTTACCCTGAAGATCCTGCTCTGTCCATTAGTGAAAACTATAATTTTGCTAAAATGACAATGGGGCTAAGTATGGGGCATAAATAGTTGAGACTTACTAATATTTGGAGGTTAAAACAAAACATTGGTGGAGAAGCCATGCTATGAAAATACCTTCTTGGGAATGGAAGGTGGAATGGAAGGAACAAACCTTTTGAAGATATAATTTGGAGATATATCAAGCTTTGTTAGGACTCATCTGTGCATACTGAAGTCAATAGGAGCATTTCCATTGAGTTCAGTGAGAGTAGAAGCAATCCCTTATTGCTGTTGTTCTATTTCTCTGCTTCCTATTCCAGCACTAAGCCTGAATTTTTAAAAAAACACACTGCAGCTTCTTTTGTGAGGTAGAAATGCTGTCAGCGTGTGTATCTTGGAGGCAGTTGGCATGAGATGAAGGGAACAGCGGCAGCTAGAACTGGGATGTGGTTCTTTAATATTTAACCTCCTCTAGCACTGGGTTTTTTAATCAGTTTGTGTGTTATCCTCCATCCCAGTTCAAAGGTTTTTCCCCTGGAGATTTCAGATCTTGGTACCAGGGGCAAGGACAACAGAGAACTCTTCCTGAAGGCTTCAGGAGCTGAATGTGGCCTCAGTTACTCCAGTGTAATCAGGAAGAAGTGACTCCATTGGAGTAGGTAGAATTGAAGCCACATACATAAGATTAGAATCAGGTCCAATATCTGTTCCAGGAGGAGTCTCAGATAGGTCTGTCCATAAAGAGTTCAGATCCCTCCATTGAGTGATAGTCGCCCCTGAAGATGTCAGATCTCTTCCCTGAAGTCTTATCTTTTCAGTTCAGGATTGTGTAGCTCACTTTGTGCTTCAAGATGTGGAAATACTGGATTAAATGGCAATATATATACATATCTCTTCAGAGTTTAACCTAAGTTTGACTAGGACTCTAACCCTATTGTGGGTTCCCTGGTAAACTTGATGTTAACATAGTACATCAGCTAAGGGGTCTGTTCTCCCACTTACATATAGGGAATTCCATGCATGTGGCTTGCATTACTATAAATTTATGCCTGTATAAATCCCCCATGCATTATTGGCAGAGTAGACTCCCAACTCAGAACAGCTGAGCTGGTGAGTATGAAATCCTGGTGTCTCTGATTTCTAGGACATCTTTATTTACTATATACATCTATTTTTGCTACTGTCAGGTCTGCAAAGTCAGCTTTACTATTTTTGTCATCCCTGACCTTCTTTTTATTATATTATTATTAATAATTTATTTAATTATTTATATTGCACAAAAAGTGCTTTATACTATGTTAACTGCCAAGTATAAGATTCTTGCTCTTAGAAATAAATAAATAATTCAATCTGTTCTCCGTTCGTCATTGTAGGGATAAGCTGATGATTGTTGACATAACATTCAAAAGGTCATAGCAGAGTTTTTATACTAAGTACTGAAGGAAAGCCCAAAAGTATGGAAGAGAACATGGTTTGGACAGTGATTTAGGGGAGGATTTTTTAAAGAGGAGTCTCTATATCCTAATAAAGAAAAGAGGATAGAAATTGATAAAGTACAGGTAGGAAATAAAAACAGTCAAATGAATACAAGTCCCATTCAACTACATCACATGATGGCAGACAAGTAAATACTGACAAATTTTATAACTGTGTGTATATAAAGGCTAGAAGTCTATATACTAAGTTGGGTGGATTTGACTGCCTGGTATTAAATGAAGATATTGCTAGAACAGACATTACAGAAACTTGGTATAATTATGATAATGGGTCACTGTAATACTAAGGTACAATATATATAGGAATGACAGAGGAGGTTGTGTTGGTTGCGGAGTGGGACTGCATGTGAATGAAAGCATGGGGTCAAATATAGTAAAAATCTTAAATTAATTAGATTTTACCATAGAATTGCTATGGATAGAAATTCCATGTTTGAATAATAAGAGCAAAGCAGTAAGAATACACAATGGACCACTTTACCAGGATGGTGACAGTGATTGTGAGATACTCAGGGAGATTAGACAGGCAACAAAAACAGAAACCCAATAATAATGAGGGACTTCAGTATTCCTATATTGACTGGGCGCATGTCACCTCAGACGGATGCAGAAATAAAATTTCTCGACACCATTAATGGTTGTTTCTTGAAGCAGCTAATCTAGGAACCCAAAAAGGGAGAGGTAATTCTTGATTTTACCCTAAGTGGAGCACAGGATCTGGTCCAAGATATAGTTGAATTGCTCAGTAATAGCAACCATAATGTAATTAAATTTAATATCTTGGCAGCGACTACAATACTAGAGAAACCCACCACAGCAGCATTTAACTTCAAAAAGGGAAAATACACAAAATGAGGAAGCTAGTTACATAGAAATTAAAAGGAATAGTCACTGGAGTGAAATACCTGCAAACTGCATAGAAACTATTTAAAAACACAATAATACCCAAAATTAAAAAAAAACAGAGGACAAAAAACCCCAACCAACAAACAAACAAAACCCAAACCAAGGCACCATGGCTAAACAACAGAGTAAAAGAGGTGAGTAGAGGCAAAAAGGCATCCTTTAAAAATCGGAAGGGAAATAACATCCTACTGAGGAAAACAGAAAGAAGTACAAACTCTGGCAAGTCAAGTGTAACAGTACAGTTAGGCAGGCCAAAAATAATCTGAAGAACAACTAGCAAAAGATATGAGACTAAAAGCAATTTTTTTTAGCATACATCAAAAGCAGAAAGCCTGACAAACCATCAGTGGAGCCACTGGATGATCAAGGTGCTAAAAGAGAACTCAGGGAAGACAAGACCATTGCAAAAATGCTAAATGAATTCATTGCATGTGTCTTCATTGCAGAGGATGTAAAGGAGATTCCCACGCCTGCGTCATTTTTATTAGGTGATAAATCTGAGGAACTATCCCAGATTGAGGTGTCATTAGAGGAGGTTTTGGAACAAATTGATAAATTAAATGGCAATAAGTCATCAGGACAAGATGGTATTCACCCAAGAGCTCTGAAGGAATTCAGATATGAAACTGCAGAACAACTGTGATATGTAACCTATCACTTAAATCAGCCTCTGTACCAGATAACTGGAGGATAGCTAATGTAATGCCAATTTTTTTAAAAGGCTCCAGCAGTGATCCAAGCAAGTACAGGCCAGGAAGCCTAAGTTCAGTACTAGGCAAGTTGGTTGAAACAATAATAAAGAACAGCATTATGAGACATACAGTTGAATACAATATGTTGGAGAAGAGTCAAAATGGTTTTTGTAAAGAGAAATCATGCCTGGGAAATCTATTAGAATTCTCTGAGGGTGTCAACAAGCACGGGAATAAGGGTGATCCAATTGATATAGTGTACTTGGACTTTCAGAAAGCCTTCGAGAAGGTTCCCATCAAAGAATCTTAAACAAAGTAAGCAGTCAAGGATAGGGCCCTACCAAATTCAGGGTCCATTTTGGTCAGTTTCATGGTCATAGGATTTTCAGAATCCTAAATTTCATTATTTCCGCTATTTCAATCTGAGATGTCATGGTGTTGGAATTGTAGGGGTCCTGACCCAAAAAGGACATGTGGGAATTTCGGTATTGCTACCCTTACTTCTGAGTTACTGCTGGCAGTGGTGCTGCCTTCAGAGCTGAGCAGATGGAGAGTCCAGAGCCACCGCCAGCAGCAGCGCAGAAGCAAGGATGACATGGTATGGTATTGCCACCCTTACTTCTATACTGCTGTCTGCAGAGCTGGGTCCTCAGTCAGCAGCTGCCACTCTCTGGCTACCCAGCTCTGAAGGCACCAGTGCAGAAGTGAGGATGATATGCTATGATATTGCCACCCTTGCTTCTGCACTGCTGCTGGCAAAGTGCAGCCTTCAGAGCTGGGCACCCAGCCAACAGCTGTCACTCTCCAGCCCTCCAGCTCTGAAGGCAGTGCAGAAGTAAAGGTGGCAATTCTGCAACACCCCACCCCACAAATAACCTCCCTGCAACTCCCTTTGGGGTCAGGACTTCCAATTTGAGGAACCCTGGTTTTGTCCCATGAAATCTATATGATATAGAGTAAAAGCACACAAAAGACCAGGTTTCATGAGGGAAGAGCAGATTTCAGGGTCCACAATGCATTTTTCATGGCCATGAATTTGATAGGGCCATAGTCATGGGATAAAAGCAACATCCTCTCGTGGATCAGAAACAGGTTAAAGATCGGAAACAAAGGATTGAAATAAATGGTTGGTTCTCACAAAGGCCTATAGTGGGGTCCCACAATGATCTGTTCTGGGACCAGTGCTGTTCAGCATATTCATAAAAGATCTGGAAAAGGGGATAGAAAAGTTTCCAGGTGATACAAAATTACTCAAGAATTAGGTGGTTCTCAACATTTGTACTGGTGACCCCTTTCACAGAGCAAGCCTCCGAGTGTGACTCTAAATGCTTTTTATATTTAACACTATTATAAATGCTGGAAGTGAAGCAGGGTTTGGGGATGGAGGCTGACAGCTTGCGACTCCCTAGAAATAACCTTGCAACCCTTTGAGGGGTCACGATCCCCAGTTCGAGACCCCCTGTTCAAGATAGTTAAATCCAAAACTGACTCTGAAGAGTTACAAAGGGATCTCACAAAACTGTGTGCCTGGGCAATAAAATGGCAGATTAAATTAATTGTTGATAAATGCAAAGTAATACACACTGGAAAAAATAATCTCAAATATACATTAGCTGTAACCACTCAAGAAAGAGATCATGGATAGTTCTCTGAAAACACCTACTTGATGTGCAGTGGCAGTCAAAAAAGCTAACAATCTTATGAACCATTAGGAAAGGGATAGATAATAAAACAGAAAATATTATAATGCCACTATATAAATTCATGGTACATACACACACTTTGAATACTGTGTACAGTTCTGTTGCCTCTCATCTAAAAAAAGATATTTTAAAATTGGTAAAGGTACAAAGAAGAGCAACAAAATTAATTAGGAGTATGGGACAGTTTCCACATGAGGCGAGATTAAAAAGACTGGGACTGTGCTGCTTAGAAAAAAGACACCTAAGGTGTGAAATAATAGAGGTCTATAAATCGTGAATGGTGTAGAGAAAGTGAATAAGGAAGTGTTAATTATCCCTTCACATAACACAAGAACCAGGGTTAACCCAATAAATTAATAGGCAGCAGGTTTAAAAAAAAGATAAAGAAGTACTTCTTCACACATTGCACAGTCAGCCCATGGAACTCATTGCCATAGGATGTCGTGAAGACCAAAAGTATAATTGGATTAAAAAAAGAATTAGATAAATTCCTGGAGGATAGATCCATCAATGGTTGCTAGTCAAGATAGTCAGGGATTGTAACTCTATGCTCCGGGTGTCCGTAAACCTCTGACTGCCAGTGTAAGATGAGGAGTCATCCTGTGCTAGGCTCCGCCAATCCACATGCCAGGAATTAGTCTGGTGACTCTTGAGGCAGGCATATCTTACTCTGCTGTTGCTCTAGGGCTTGGGAATCTTTCTTGTCTGATATTGGCAACAGAATCCTCAAGCCTTAGCCTGCTCTAGCCTTGCTCCTGCTCCAGCCCTGCTTTCACTTCAGTTGCACTCCTGCCCTGCTCTGAACTCCTGATTCTGGTGCTGATCTCTGGCTATGACCACTAGACCTGACCATCCCCATCATGGTTTATAACAACCAGATACTGGGACTGAACGACAGGGGATAGATCACTCAATGATTGCCCTGTTCTGTTCATTCCCTCTGAAGAATGTGGCATTGGCCATTGTCAGAAGACAGGATACTGGGCTAGATAGACCATTGGACTGACACAGTATGGCCGTCCTTATGTTCCTATGACAGTCAGCTAGTTCTAGAACTCCCATTTAAAATTTTTAAGACTGTATTGATTAAACCCAGACTATCAACCAGTCGTTACATGGCCAGGACAGTGCTGAAGTTGCTAAAGTTGCAGGAAGATGGGGCAGCACTAGGTAGTTAATTAAAATGCTGCTGTTTCTTTCTCTTGGCGGCAGCTCAGAAGCCACATCCTTCCCTCCTTCCCTGCCTGCTTCTCCTCTGTTCTCAGCTGCCACAGCAGCTCCTGTCTCTTCCCCTTCAGCTATCTCTCAGCTGTTCACTGCAGTGAGCTAGAGCTGCTGCCAGCTGCTGTTGAAAGAGAGAGGAAGCTGGCAGGAAGCAGGGGAAGGGACTACTGAGCTGCTGTTGGGCAAGGAACTTACACCAGTCTCTGGGAGGCCGAAAGAGAGAAGCAACCTTTTGGGAGAGAAATTAGGGAGAAGCATTGAAGACCTTACTGTTTAATGACCCTAAGTTATGAGCCTGGATAAGGGGAGTGAGGATGTGTCTGTGTGTGCCAGTAATAATGGAATAGGTGTGGAGTGGAGAGGATTTTGGATGAAAAATTAGGGTCCCTAGTCATTATTGCACTGTAGTCTTCTTACGCCAGCTAGGCTGGCCTAAAGAGCCCACAAGGCTGGCATGAACGTTCCCCATCTCCCAGTGCCCGGGTCACCCAGGAGCCAAGATGAAGGGCATGTCCTGAGGTGGGGTGAGCAGGTGTAAAGAAGGGATGTCCTGTAAGGGCCTTTGAAGCATAGATGCAAGATAGGTCAGTCTTCATAGCTGTGCAAACTGCTTTTCCTTTGTCCCTGTGCTGGTGCAGGAATTAATCCTGTACAAGCAGCTCAGTAATAGGCTTAGACTATGCAGAGGTTTTTGTACCAGTTTAACTATTTTAGTTAGGGATGTGATTTTTCTAAAACAAAATAGTTAAATTTGTAAATGTATGTGGAAAAGCTATACTGATATAAGAAGGCACCTTTATACCAGTATAACTGTAGCCACACTAGGGGATCGTATTTCTTTAACTGTACTGTTTTCAAAAGCAATACAGAAACTCTGTGTAGAGACAAACCCTTAGCCATGTTGAGCTTGAGTTGTGGGTGAGCCACCCAGGAAAAAGGTTGGAGAGACAGGCAGATTTGTAAATCATTAACACAGAGATAATCTATATGAGTGCATGAAGTCACCCAATTTGTATTGATCGCTGGGTAGCCATAAAATGATAACCATAGTTTTATAGGGAGGGAAGAGAAAGCAGACCTAAAAATAAAATTGAAATTACAATGTATCATTCAAGAAAAGAAAGACTACTATATATATATATATATAGTATGTTTACAACCATTTATTTTAATTGCTTGAGCATCCATCTTAAGCCATGGGCACTTTTATACACCTTTTTATACTCTTAATGAGATCAGTGAAGTATATGGACATTCAGGACAAACAAACAACAAAGCCTACCTTCATACACAGGAATAAACTGAAACAATCTAATGACCTTCCCATCTCACGTGTACTCCAAATTGCACCTTTTCTTTCAAGCATTTGGGATGGGTATGGAAGGTTAAAACATATAGCCCAAGCATGGAACTGCAGTTAAATAGATGTTTAAAAATGTGGCCATGGACTGCAGATAACCATCTCAAACTAGTTAGGATTTTATAGGTTAAAACCAACATCCTGAATATCAACTGGAAATCTACAGGCAGCCAGTGCAGATCAGAAACTGATGTTATATGTTTTATGTGACATATTGCTTAGGGAATCTGCAAAAGAATGGGTCTCTTTGTGTTCTTTTTTTACTTCTTTATGATGATTAAAGAAAGACTGAAAGTTTGTTTTCTCTCTTTCTCTCTCTCTCTCTTTAATAAAGAGAGGTTGGCTATGCTTGATTTTTACATTCAAAATTCAGGTCTTGCCTGCCCTAGAAGTCGAAGACTCTATGACTATTGGAGCGTTAGTGAAATGGTGATTGCACAAGAGCCAGGAATGAAATTTGAACAATAGAGAGGCAGGGACTGCTGGTGAGACTATTTAAATTTTTTCTTCTCTTATTTAGGATGTGTCTACACTGGCAATTTGCAGTGCTGCAACTTTCTCGCTCGGGGTGTGAAAAAACACTCCCCTGAGCACTGAAAGTTTCAGCACTTTAAAGCGCCAGTGTAGATGGTGCACCAGCACTGGGAACCATGCTCCCAGCACTGGTAGCTATGCCCCTCATGGATGTGGGTTGTTTTATAGCACTGGGAGAGAGCTCTCCCAGCGCTGGTGCCGCAACTACATAGCCACCTTGCTAGTGAAAACATACCCTTAGGTCCCAGCTATACTGGCAAGTTTGTGTGCAGTAAAGCAGCTTTGAGTGCTGTAACTCCTGAGTTGTACACACTGCCAAGCCATTTAGTGCACAGAAATGTGCAGATGCAGCACTCTAAAAAGTCCACCTCAACAAGAGGCATAAAGATTTCTGTGCTGTGGCTACAGCGCTGCAGTGCCAGTGTAGACACCGTGGTGATTACAGTGCTGCAACTGGCCTCCGGGAGGTGTCCCACAATACCTGTTCTCACCTCTCTGGCCCTCTGTTTGAACTCAACTGCCCTGTCCTCAGATGACCAACTGTCAGCCCCACTGTGTACATTTCTTTGCAAATGTGAAAGTCACCTTCCTGTTTGCTTGGTGATGCATGCAGTGGTCTCAGCGCATCTTTCTATGCCTGCTCCACACACCAGGTGATCCCTCACTTGGAGCAATGCCAAGCTGCTTGACCTCATCAGTATTTGGGGAGAGGAGGCTATGCAGCGATACCTATGGATAGATTTCTAGATGAATGCTAGAGAAGGGCCAGGACTGGGACACATTGCAGTGCAGGGTCAAAGCGAAGGAGCTGCGGAACGCCTACCACAAGGCGCAGGAGGTGAACCGGTGCTGCACCCATGAGCTGCCGGTTCTACAAAGAGCTGGATGCGATACTTGGTGGGGACCCCATTCTACTGCAAAGTTCCCTGTGGATACTTTGGCTTCGTTGCCAGTTGAGAGTGAACCAAGCCAGGAGGAGGCAATCTTGGATGAAGAGCGGGAGGAGGAACCAGAGGATGACTCGGAGGACTGAAAAGCATGCAGTCAGGAGCTCTTTTCTCCCCTGGAGGAACCTAGCCAGTCACAGCAGGCGGATGTTGGCAAAGTGCAAACAGGAGAGGAGACCCCTGATAAGTGGCTCTGATTTGAGGAATTGCTGAAGCGAATTTTTGGGGGCAGGTTTGTGGAAAGCAGTCTTGTCTCCCATCTCATGCCTAGTTTGAGCGGCAGATCAGGTTGTTGATACACTCCCTCAGTTCACGAGAATCTCCCTCAGAGATCTCCAGGAAACTCATGGAGATACTAGGCAATCCACTCCCGCAGGTTCCTCAGCAGAGCTGCTTTGTTTCTTACCCCATTAACGGTAACTTTCCTGTGCCATCATGGCAGCGGGGAATTATAGCTGCACACAGGCTAGCCACACAGGGGCCAGGAGAAAGCCACAGGCTTGGAGAAGACCTTCCCTTGATTCCCTGCTCACCCTCAGCAGAGAGATATCTTCCAAAATGATCACCTCCTGTGGAAAGTGTGGGGACAGGAATGATTATCCGCCCCCCTCCCAGTGCTGGCTCTCCCCAAGAGCCACATGCCCAGTGTACAGCAGGGTCAGGGAACAGTGATTTACCCTGCCCCTGCAGCTACTTGCCATTTTGGGGGTCTTGTGGCTTATGTGGTCAGCCAGGTAGTGTCAGGTATGTGAGTACTGGCTGTGTTTTAAAGCACTGAAACATAATCTGTGCTGCAAACAATACTGCATCTGTAAAATGTTGCATTTAAACTTCACAGAGATGACCTTGGGAGGCCAGCCTCCCTTACCAGCGACAGAACGGTTGAGAAGAATTTGAAAGTGGCCAAGAAGTAAGGAGGACTTTATGCATGAGGTTACGATGTGCTCTGCCGCAGAGAAAAAGGAATTGAAGGAGTGGCAGAAGAGCGAGAAGAGGGACTGAAAGGAGAACATGGCACACCAACAAGAAGCCAAGGAATGGCTCTTAAAGGTTGTGGAGCACCAAGCAGACATGCTCCAGGCGAAACTAGCTTTTCAAACCGAGCAGCTCCGCGCCCACCCTCCCCTGCAACCGCTTTCACAAACCTCTTGCCCATGCACCCCTGCCACATCACCAACACACTCGTATCAACCTCCTGGCGCAACTCTCTACCCACAGCATTCCACTCCTACCTCCTCACAGTCCAGCACTCAACACCCATCCCTCTGCAGTTTGGCCCTGCTGAAGTACAGCACCTGCTGCATCATTCTCCAAAGGAGAAGATTGGTTATGATCCCTGCATATATACAAATGTGTAGCCATCCTGGGACCCCTCCTTCTCTTGAGACCTTCTATTCCCCCATCCCTGTCCCTGCTGATTTTTTTTTGTTTGACTCTCCTCTGGTTGTTGTCTTTCAATAAAATAATTGCATTTGTTTGAAATCAATCTTTATTCTATTAATGGAAAGCAAAAAGAGTATTGCAAAGCAACATACATACAGCTATGTTAAGGCCCCTTCTTGCATCACGTGCACCAATCACCTTCTAGCATTACAAGCACAGCAACAAATATTAAGGACTTTCAGCTTCAAATTGCTGCCTCAAAGCATTGCTGATCTTTATGGCCCAGCGCTGTGCCCCTCTAATAGCCCTGGTCTCCAGCTGTTCAAACTCAGCCTCCAGGCTAAGTGAGCCTCTGCGGTCCAGCCCTGAGTGAAGCTTTCCCCCTTCCCTTCACAAATATGATGGAGCACACAGCACGTGGCTGTAAGTATAGGAATATCCTCATTGTCCATATCCAGCTTCTTATACAGGCATCACCAGTGGGCTTTTAAATGGCCAAATGCACACTCCACAGTCATTCTGCCTTGCTTAGCCTGTTGTTGAACTGCTCCTTGCTGCTGTCAAGTTGCCCTGTGTATGGCTTAATGAGCCATGGCATTAAGGGGCAGGTGGGGACTCCTAGAATCACAATGGGCATTTCGATTTCCCCCATGATGATCTTCTGGTCTGGGAAGAAAGTCTTTCTTGCAGCTTCTTGAACAAGCCAGTGTTTTGAAAGATGCATGCATCACGCACCTTTCTGGACCAGCCTGCATTAATGTCTGTGAAACATCCACTATGATCCACAAGTGCCTGGAGAACCATTGAGAAATACCCCTTGCGATTAATGTACTCGATGGCTAGATGGTCTGGTACCATAATTAGAATGTGCGTGCCATCTATCGCCCCTCCGCAGTTAGGGAAGACCATTTGTGCAAAGCCATCCACAATCTCACACACATTTCCCAGAGTCACGGTCTTTCGGAGCAGGATGCAATTAATGGCCCTGCACACATGCATCAACACAACTCCAACGATCGACTTTCCCACTCCGGACTGGTTAGCGACCAACTGGTAGCAGTCTGGAGTAGCCAGCTTCCACAGTGCAATCGCCACACACACGTCTCCAGTGGCAGGGCAGCTCTCATTCTTATGTCCTTGCGATGCAGGGCTGGTGCGAGCTCATCACACAGTCCCGTGAATGTGGATTTCCTCATGCGAAAATGCTGCAGCCACTGTTTGTCATCCCAGACGTGCATCATGATGTGATCTCACTACTCAGTGCTTGTTTCCTGAGCCCAAAAGTGGTAATCACACCACAGTGGTCATCACCTCTGTGAACGTCACAAGCAATCTCATGTCATAGCTAGTACGCATGGCGAGATCAATGTCACACTCCTCTTGCCTTTGCAGTTTAAGGAATAACTCCATTGCCACTTGTGATGTGTTGGTCAGTTTGAACAGCATTCTTGTCAACAGCTCGGGATCCATTCCTGCAGCCAAGAGGAGGTAGGCCGGGGCACGCAGTATACAAACCATTGAAAGATGGCGCCAAATGTGTATGGAAGCACAGGGATTGCTGGGATGCAAAGCAGTACATCACAGGGCATTGGGACAGGACCCAGGATGCCCAGTGACCCCTTCTGCCTTTCCACCAGTCTTGGCGGTGAAAGAGATGCTCTGTGGGAAAGCTGCCCAGAGTACACTGTTCCAAAGAGCACTGCAAGTGCTGCAACTGTGAACACGCTATTGTGCAGGAGCTGACAGTGTGAACACACAATAATGGTTTTCCTTCGGTGCTCTCTGGGCACGCTGTAACTAACGGCGCTGTAGCTTTGCCAGTGTAGACGTGCCCTTAGTTGTTGTCAGCAGCTATTTAACTGCAATGATTACTTAACATTTTGGATAATGGGCCTTATTGTCAAAGACCCCACATTCTGCCCTAGCTTCTTTGTCTGACCTGTCTCCAGATGTTGTCCCATGCAGCGTGCATTACAGTAGTGCCCTCCCAAGGTGGCTGATGCCTGGGTAACATAGCACAGACTATATGAAAGGAAAGTTTTTGCAGCTGTGAGGCTGGTGCTTGTGCCATTGATTTGTCTGGCTTCAGGGATGCCTCAGGGCAACTGACTTTTGGAATGAGCGATATGTGGGGGAAACCAGGTGTGAGAAATGACTTGCCAATGGGAAGCCTCCCACCCTCTCAGTGCGCTAGGCCAGGGACAATCCAGCTGGGCTACTGGGTTTCTCACTGCACGGAGCAGGCACAGAGGGCTGAGATGCAAAAGTGGGATTTGGACGGGACCTCCCCATAGTGCGGATGGGGAGCGGGGCGTTGTTTTGGGATTGCCTGACTCTGACAAGCGGGCGCTGAGCTGCTGCCTGTGATGTAACCCCGGGACTCCTGCAGCTGGTGTGTCCCGTCCCCTCACCTTTCCCTCTCCCCAGGGCAGCAGGAGCCTGGATGCAGGTGGATGGCTCGGCGGGCGATTGCTTTGGGCTGGCGGAGGCTTTGCTCCGGCTGCCGTTTGTCCATGCGGCCGGGCGCTCGGCTCTCCGCTGCTCCTGCCTATCTCCCTGGGATGCCGCCCGCCGCCGCCGGGTCTCTGGGAGAAGCGGAGCCGCCGCAGCCGGAGAGTGAGCGTGAGCCAGCGGCGGCCGGAGAGGAAACGCGGGGCCGGCGGCGGGCCGGGCCGGAAGGAAGGAGGGAGGGATTGACCCAGGCTGGGGCGCCCAGTGACCGGGGGCAAGCGGGCAGCAGCCGGGTCCGGGCCGGAGCGACCGGGCGGCCCGCCCCCAAGCATGGAGCCGCCCCCGGGCGCCACCGGCGAGCCCGCGCCCTGGGGGCAGGAGCCGGAGGAGCTGGACGGAACCGCTGCGGGCGTGATGGACCGGATCCTGCTGGAGTCGGTGTGCCAGCAGCAGGGATGGGCCCGGGTCTACGGTGAGGACTCCCCGTGTTCACCGGGAACCCCCCCCGTGCCTAGCGCCGCCGCCCCCCGGGGGTACCGGACACCGCCCCTTCCCGCTGTGCTTAGACCCGCCGGTCTCCCCGTGGGTACTGGATACTGCCCCCCCCCCCCGCTGTGCCTAGCGCCGCCGCCCCCGGGGGTATCGGATACACCCCACCCCGCCTAACACCGTCCCCCCGCTGTCTCTGTAGCGCCGCCAGCCCCACGAGGGGAACCGGGCAGCCCCCC
>ML677352.1:331257-394835 GCA_007922305.1 Dermatemys mawii
CCCCCGCTCCTCATGTGTCCCAGTGCAAGCCTTTGGTTCAATTTCATGCTCTTTGGGCGCATGCATGAGCGAAGAGGCTGGAAATAAGAGTCGTTGCCGCAGTTCCTAAGTGACACGCCCCAGACTTCTGGAAGCCCGGGGGCGGGGGTCTCCTCTCAGACGCTGGGGAGGAGTGGGGTTGCGCTCTTGTTTTTAGGTGCTGCTGAAATCACGTTTATGCAGGTGCTTTGTTTGCCTGTTGCTGGGAGGCTCTAGCTGACATCAAACCAAAGCAATATAACGATGTCTGAGACCCAGTGTTTGAGGGTTGAGAAGCTGCTCGGAGCTATCTCTGCAGTCAGTTCTTTGCACGTGAATAATGAAAACAGTAACTTCTTGGAGACAGTATGTATGGAAAGCTAAACTTCTGTCACAGCCTCTGCTCTCTCCCCATCTCCCACCCCACCCCTTAAAAGAGCATCTCTGTTCAGCAGTGAACCCTGTTGTCAGAAACAGCCCTGCAGATTAGGTTTCAAAATGTGCTATTGTTTACAGTCCCCTTTGGCTGGTGAGGGATTCCATCAGAGATTGGGCAGCAGGTTGAAAAGTGATGAACAGATGAAAATTTTTAGTGACTGCATTCATTCTTCCTTTCTGGTGATTGCAACTGTTGAATGTCTATGTAAAGAGTTCAGATTATCACCAATTTATAATTCCCACCGAGGAAAAAACTATAGACTTTTAAAACCAGCAGCTGGCAGAAAGTACTAGTTAAAATACTCTGCGATTTCCCACCCCCCAACAAATGCTAAAATGTCAAGATGTTTATGCTTAGCAGTGCACATTGAAACTCTTTGTACTGTGACTTTATAAGTCAAATACAGGATGTTCAATTTAAAATAACCTAGGATCCAACAAATACAAAGATGTTATCATGCAACAATCTACATTTAAACCTTTTGTGTTCTTAGCAGTCAAGTACAGGACACAAGTGTGCACAGTGCTTCATTTGCTCCCCATGCCAGCAGGGTTTCTGATTACTATTAATGAATTACTGAAGGCCTGGAAGATACTGATATGGTTGGTCCCCTGACTCCATAGTTACTGCTGTATATTAAACTGGCATCTCTATTATTTATAGTAAAGGTTGATTAGAGTCTGGAAAAGGATATTAAAATCTTTAGCAATCTGGCTGCTGTACAAGACTCAGTGTTATTTCCTATTCTTTCTAAAACCCTCCCTGGTATGTAACCTCCTAAAATAAACCTCACTTGTATGCCTAACCTATTCCCAGGCTCTGATTTTGTTTTTAGCAGCAGTATATGCTCTAAGCTGAAACATCATGAAACTCGAGTCTCTTGGCCAGTGTCTAAATAGTGGAATAGTAGTGTTTTATTTGTCTTTCTGTAGTCCCGCCTTCCCTTCTGTTTGCTCAAAGCATCTCACCATAGTTACTCCTGTTACTTGCCTCTAAGCAAAGATTACTCCTGCCAGGATCTTGCTTTTCCTGCAGAGAAATACTTGACAATCCAAACATGTCCTGTGCTCTTAATGGTTGCAATATTTGAGTATACAATTGCTATATTATCTCTACCTAACATAGCTCAAAGTACTTCAAAGGGCTTCAGAGGTTCTTGATTAAATCTGAACCTGTCTTGTCTTCATGGTTTCACTCTAGAGGACACTAATATTATCCCCCTGAATCCTGATCAGACTCCCCAGATTGTTCCTAGTCTACATGCTTAGGAACAGGTGGTCTCTGATGTCAGTGTCATTCTCTGTGTGTCCGCTAGTAGCATCGCTCCTGAGGCATAAACATGTTATCTCCAGGATGCCTGAGAACACCTAGTGGCTGAGAAACAATTGACTGCTTTTAGTTTTAGAGAGTACCACTAAAGTTGGTCTTGGTCTGATTTTCCCATTGATACCTGACAATCATTCCTATGCAAGATGCATCCCATCCAAAAGATCAGAGTCTTATAGCACCTTATAGACTAACAAATGTTTTGGAGCATAAGCTTACACTCCAAAACATCTGTTAGTCTGTAAGGTGCTACAAGACTCTCTCTCTTGCTGATCCAGACTAACACGGCTACCCCTCTGATCAAAAAGATCTTCATTCTTCATATTGAAACTGTTAGTGCTGGGAGATTAGATGATTGTCTTGTGTAGTAGTACTACATAAAGTGGTGCTTAACAACTAGTTACACTGATGATACTACTGAAAGAAAAGAATTAGCTTTGTGTGTTAGTGATTGCAGAACATAATGGAAGGTTTTTTTAGAAGGTTAGTTCAAATAGAGTACAGAAAAGAGCAGTTTAGCACTGAGCTGAATACTTGTTTAGAATTTTTCCTAAGGTCAAGTCATGGAGCAAAATGAGAATGTACTTGTGGGGAGAATGTCTGGCACCAGACAATCTGATTGTTACAGGATATAACCTTGGGTATTAGTGGAAACAGTAATGCAATTTCAAAATTAGCCATGGTGTAAAACATTAGTTGTTGATAAAGTCAGATTGTGCATCCTGTTTTGTGATGTCTGACACACACATGTGCAGGCAGAAATAGTCTGATTTGCCTGTGTACCACTGCAACTAGCTCAAAGGCTATATAAGTTAGTGATGTATTCAAACATGATTGTTCTATAAAAGTGAATTTTGTAACTCAAAGGCTGCAGGTTTTTTTAGTTGTAATCAAAACAAAGTAATTTTACTAGTTCTTATCTTCAGATGAAGAGATCTGATGGTAGTAATGTCTTCTCATCCTCCCTGCAGAACTGCATTTTGTTTTGATAGTAAACAAATATTTAAGGCTGCTTACTATTGCTTGTGATCCTCTAACAGATTGATCTGACTAAGTTTGTGGGTAGTAAGTCGAACTGAAGCAATGCCATGTTTGTACACAACTAAATATGGATTTCATATCTACAAGTGACAAATGTATAACATATTTTAGTTATTTATAGCATTAAAGACTTGCACAGTTGGTTGAAGAACCACAGCGGCATAGCCAAGGGGAAGGGGAGCAGAAAGCCCAGCCTTATTGTCTGTTGTCTAATAAATTAATACTATTTCACTCTGAATAAGTCAGTGGGAAGCATATCAAATGTGAAATGTTAAGTACTGTTTTGTCATGACAAGAAGAGGAGTTGTATAATAGCTATTTCTTTTCTTTTTCTGAATGCTTTTATGAACACTGACAACGAAGTATGCTTTTGGATTGTTCAAAATGAAAACAATGAGGAGTCCTTGGGGCATCTTAGAAACTAATAAATTTATTTATTATTGAAACCTTTCAAAATGAAAGTTAATTATCGGAGAAGTGATTCAAACAGTGGAAATAATTATTTAAAAACAAATGAGATCTGTGCACTCTTACTGAAATCTGATTATTTTTGTGCATCTCTGTTCTGTAACTGCATACTGTTCAGCTTGCATCTATCCACTGAACTTATACATGATTATTAGGAGAACCGGTCCAATTGTGGATCCAGTAAAATTTCTCTGTGGTATGACAGTGATGTGAATGCAGTAGGACTTTAGAATGTCTGGGATGTGATTTCAAAGTGACACAGGTCTTGTCTGTCCTCCCTGGGACATATCTAAATCATAGTCTAGCTATTTCTGTATTTCCTGAGTTAACTTCAGTAGCTAATCTTTAGCTTCTTTTTTCCACTGTTTTTTTTTTTTTTTTGCAAGTTTGACAGTTTATGCTTAAATGAGTAGCTGATGAGTTCATAAATCCATGAACATATAATGCCCTTAGTCAGGGACAATGCCAATTCTGAAATCTGATTTCTCCAAGCCTAGTATCTGAATAATGGACAGTAACAGCAAATATGCTGTTCCCTATTTGTCAGTGTGCTAGTTTTAATTGTTCATGATACATAAGCCATGTGACTATTGTGGAATGCTATTTCCAAGAACCAGTTTTAAGACACAACTAATGTGTACTAGTTGATATCTTGCTGTAGAGTCATAGCATGTGGGCAGTTTGGGTAAGAGGGAAGATTCTGTCTTGTCTTAACTAAGAGCCATAATATTTCCCTTAAACACACACAAAAATGTCCCTTTACAAGATATTCTTAAGCACATACAAATGTTTCAAATCAGCCCCCTTCTAATTCAAAATAAAAACAAATTAAGGCTAAATTCTCAGCACCCTCAATACCAACTGTAAAAATGAACAATTATGTTGAACATTATGGCTGTTTGTCCATAGACTGTGTAACAATGAGTTATACAGCTAGAATTGCAGCATTTGTGTGAAATGTCCTGTGTGGCAGGGGAAGAATCAGATCTTGACAGATTTATCTTCTGTCTCATCAGGTTGAAAACTTTACAGTAATGATAGTCAAATTTGTTTTAAATGTAATCATTTTAAACTTAATTTTGAAGAGCAAGGGTATTAAGTATGAAACTGGAATTATCAAAGTATTTTGTGCATGTGTGCGGAAAATAAGGCATACAGGTGTCTGCTAATTCTTGTATATTCATCTTTACATGCTGGTTGCTTCCTTCTTTGATCTTATCTACATTTAAGAAACATCTTTTCTGTTTTTCAACAATGATATAGCTATATTTTTGCTAGCAATAATATCAGTGCTAGTGCAAAGCAGTCTAGGACACTCTCATCACCTTTTCCTCCAATCCTGTGAGCTGTGTGCATGTCCTGTGTGCATGGTGGAAGAAGAGATTGCTGGGGTGGGGAAGGGAGTATTCGATACACAGATTGAAGGGTTCCTCATTCCTCTGTGCATATTGATGGTTGAATAATCCATTACCTCCTTTTAAAATGTAAAAGGAAGAATAACTTAAAATCTGTGGAATAGTTCCTCTTCTGATGCGCTGATTTTAATTCAAAATGAAGGAGAAAACTAGAATTCTGGTACAAGCGAGTTGGGAAGATAAGGCTTCTTTGGGGTTGACATTTATTATGTGTTTGTACAATGCCTAATATAACAGGGTCCAACCTGATTGTGGGCTTTAGGAACTACCACAAGATATTAGTTAAAACTAATTTAAGAGAATCGTATGACAAAGAAAGTAGGAGTTACCTTTATTACAGGCAGAAATGGTCACGTTAGGTCTGTTATGGCCGTCTAAAGAAGAGAGGTAAATTTAAGCCAAGGTTTTAAATAAATGAGCTTGATACAAATCGCAAATGGACAGCTGTACACAGAGAGGATTTATTGCTGCCCTCCCTTGCAGTCACAAACCTGATGTTCGATTGATTCAGAGAATTCCCCAGAGTGTTCCCTGGTTTATTTGGCTATACCAGTGGTTCCCAAACTTTAACAACCTCTGAACCCCTTTCACTAAAATGTCAAGTCTTGCGAACCCTCTCCTAAAAATGAATATTTCCAGGGATTTTCTCCTTTACCTGAGTATGAATTATAAAAGCGGAGATCTTGGAAATATAAAATTTGTTTTTATGGCATGCTTATTACACACTTAATTATTATTGATCATGACAGTATTTTTATTACATTATGAAAATGACAACACTCATCTGAGATCTCACTTTTGTAGCTTGTATCACATTGAATAAGTCTGTTATGAGACAAGGCTCCCATGTTTTATCGAGGAGTATCAGATGTGAAACAGCAGGAAGGTATTTAAGAAGTCAACTCGAGTTCCTCCTACACAAGTGTTCAGGTCTTAAGCAGTCCAGGCAAACAAAGCACGTTACGACAAAGCTTAAACTTGTTTGTTTTTAAAAATTATGATGATAATTTGCCTGTTTAATTTTAAAAATTGCGAAATATATCCACCTCCCTTTCCATTTCTGATAAGGAGTCTTGAAGTTTAAATCTCCTCAGTGTGATAGCGATGCTTGCTTTGATCTGCTTCGCTCTTGGAAGTCCAGGGGATCCAGGCTACTGGCCCTGTGCTGCCTGGGGCCGCTAGGGACTGCTCTGCCCACCATTAGGGAATTTTTTCCCGAGAACCCCTGTAACATTTTGTGAACCCCAGGGGTTCACAAACCCCAGTTTGAGAACCACTGGGCTATACCCACTTGATGAACAGTTCTGCCTCCACTGGCCGGCTGCAAGTGCCCTCAGAGGTGTGGGAGATGAGGACATGGACATGGATAGATGGACTTCCTGTCACTGAGAGCCGTGTTCTTTTCCTGGCGTATTGACAATCTTGAATCAAGCTGGTGTGTCTCAGGACTGGATCTGGCCTAGTCTTACTTGCTATTTCTTTCTGCAGTAAAGCTAACTGTAGGAATAATAACCTTATTATCTTTAAGAAGATGAACCACAGAAAATGTTAGTCACATTAAGGTTAATTCATACATGGTGTCATTCCGAGTTTAGCTTGAACTTGGAGTCTTGTGTTTTTCCTAGGAATTACATATCATTTAATATATTAAAATGACTCTTAATTTTGAGGCCCCAACAATATCTAGGCATGTTGGGGTAGATTTAGGATGACTCTTTCTAAAACTTCAGCTCCCTGACTCTTGTATTTCAGCCAGACTATTTATCTTTGTCTGAACATTTTCGTGTGCTGCTGTTTCCTATTTTTAAACAATAGAAAAAAATAGAGACGATAAGAGGAACATAACTATGACCCATTGACTTATTCTGAGATCATGGGTTCCTTTCAACTGATCTATTTACAGAGCCAATAAAAAGTAGCAGAGATTTGTTTTATTCCTGTGTGTGTGTGCTATAATCCTTAAAAAAACAAACAAACAAAAAAAAACCCCAAAACATTTTAACAGGACATAGCAAACATGAAAATCACAATGGGCTTGCATCCACGGTGATATAGTCCCACAGACCACGTTATAATGTGCACTAGGGAATGCGTACTGTGCCCCAGCAGGGTCCCCATGAGTCAGTTAGGGCAGATTCAGATTTACATCCCTGTAGTATGGACTACACTAAAGCATTGTGTAGGTAGACAAGCCGATGGTGTGGATTTTCTGTCATTTGTAAGCACAGTAAACACCTAAGGTGAGTACAATTGAATGGAGTAAGAGGAAACTATTTTGCTCCATTTTTTGACAGCACTTCATGTTTCGTTTTTCCATTGTTGACGTTCAGTATGTGGCCTTTGAACATGAGAAAATAAAATCTGTTAATTCATTAAAAGTAATGATGTGTTTTTCTCTTTTTTAAAAGTCAGGACACCACTTAAGAGATGTTCTTTTAGAATCTGGATTACTTTTATTTTTTATGTATTTTATTTTTATTTTTTAGTTAATTAAAAATTCAAATTAGAAGGGCAATACAGAGTTGAAGTAGCAAGATAATCAATAATATCTACTAAGCATTGTAAAGTGAAGGGAGCCTTTGTGCTCCAGTAAATTGAAATAAAGAATCTAAATAGTGAACTTTATCTTGTGAAGGAATTACAGCTGGGAATGCCCCATTAAAAACTAGGCTCTATTTTTTAAGCGCTGGCCAGTGCTTAGCTAGCACAGTCATCCTGCAAACTTTGGGAAAACAGCAGATGTGCAGTATGTCTGATACAGATTTGCATGAGAATACTTGTGCACCTTGACTAGTTTTTGGCTTGATTAAGACTTACAAGCACCTCTTCCTTCACTATAGTATGATGCATGCATTAATGGCTTGATGAAAAATACATAGTACTTTCTCTTTTGAAGCTGTTAAGTAAAAATAGATATCTGTCCAGCACTACAACATAGATATGCATAGTGCTTTATGGACAAAAGACCCAGTCCTTGCCCTTAGGGAGTTTATAGTCTAGATTGACACAGATGACAACAGACAGTGGGGTTGGAACTAGAGAGAGTATGACACAGTACAATATTATGAAGTTCTCTTGTTTTATTGTATATGTAATATTCTATTTTAAAATTTGCATAAAAATAAGTTTTTAAAAACAGATGGAAGTGAAAATTTGTACTTGAATTTGATGGAGATTGCATGGCTCAGGAGTTCTCGGAAGTTATTCAAGGAGAAGGGCCAGCATAGGGGGAAGATAACTGTGTCTCCTTTTGGAAAAGGGGGTTATGGAGAAAGATGGGAGAAAAAATCTTGCTTTGCAGAACACCGAATGAAAGGATGAAGAGGTGTGTGGGTTTTTTTTTTTTGAATTTTATGTGAAGGAGGTATACTGGCCGTGAAAGGACTGATGGGAGAGGAAGACAAATTTGGGACATTATTTTGGGTGGACTGTAGAGGAGCAAAGCAAGTGTCAGGGAGGTGGCAGTAGGCTAGGGGGTAGACGACCATGATACAGCAAAGGGTTTTGACAGTAGAGGTGGAGAGGAATAGAGTTTATTTTTGGTGTGTGTGGGGTGTGTTGTTTTTTTTATTTAGATCTTGTAAAGGAATGAGATGTGATTTAGCAATGGATGTGAGGAATTGAGGATTATAGTTCTTCTAGATAGTTTCTTTGGAAACTAGCCTTTTTTTTTTAAATCACACCCAAACAATTGGTAATGCTTGGTCAAAGTCCATTGTTTTCTTTCTTGATATCTCACCTTAACAATATCTTGGCAATTAAAATATAAAGGCTGGGAATTTAGGAGTACGGTATTGCCAGGTTGTCTTTCCTGTAACTTTGATACCTTTATCCAAGATATGGTGGCTTTTCTTTTTCAGGAGCCTGCTTTCAGTAGTGGTTTTGAGTCATTTTCATAGCTAATAGGTATGATCTTCTGGGATTGGCAGGAATGTTGACCCATCTTTGGACATTTTGTCATCAGTGATCTTGCCAATTGTTCTGAGATTTTTCATGTTGTGGAATCCAGTGGAAGGGGGAAGAAACGAAGCATTCATTAATCCAGGAAGAGTTTTAGAGCTCTGAAAGGCTCAGAGCTGTTGCTAGATGGCAGCTTTCCAGTCACTGCGCTAAATGGTGTTTTCTCCTACACCATCTTTTCCCTCTGGTGTAAGAAGGTCAGTGCTATTGTATAGACAACAGAGTGGTGCATTCTATATGAACTTTGAGGTGGGTTGGGTTGAACAAGCTTGAAATCATGGAAACTTATTTTTCATATCCTTTCTTGGATTTTCTTTCCTAAAAGAGTAAGGCTCCATGTAACTGTGACTGAAGTTTAACGAATTAACTGTCCATTTCCTCTTAAAGAAGATATATCCTGTGTGTATCCTTTTGTTACTGGTACTTAGAAGAAATGTGGATGGAACTGAGCGTGGTTGAGTCTTTCTTGATAATTGCTATTTCTGTATAGCATAGGTAGTTGAGAATTTAATGTATTTGCCTTTTGGCTACTCTCATTCATTGAGATGGTTAAGTGGTTTTAGATATAGAGAGCTAGTTTTCACACCTATTTATCTTGTAATGTTGGCACAGTAGACTAGTGCACTAGCCCTTCAACAGTTTCCCCGTCTATGGGGAGTTAAACTGCAATGTTACTCAGAACACTGAATAATAATGAGGTTTCAGATTCTGTATAGAAATGGAAGGTTGAGCCTAGTGTTCAGGTATTGAGCAATTTAATTGTTGTTGCAGCTGATGACCTCTTTATTAGTAATGCTGTCTCTGAGTGTAGAAAAAAAGGTCTAATTTATTCATCACTATAGTATCTAACTAAACATCTCAAAAACATCAATGGATTTATCTTCAAAAATATGCTGTGAAGTAGAGAAGGATTCTACCCACTGGAGAGATGTAGATATAGTGTAAATAAGACATAAATAGATCACGTGACTTGCCCAAGGAGACACAGGAAGTTTGCCAATGGAACTTAGATCTCCTGAGACCTAATCCAGTGCTTCATTTGCCCGTTTTAGATGACAGTTTCATGTTTGGGACTGCCTTTAAGTCTGTTTCTTTCCCTTTGTATTGTCACAGCTGTTGACAATCATCTGAAAAGTGTCTAACGCTCCCTAGATTTAAGCCCTGGAAGAGAGATGTTCTCAGCAGGGAATCCCTCATTCAGATATTTGCATCCTCTACTTTTGAGTCAACACAGCCAAAGTTTGTTGACCTTCAGGACCCAGTATAAAGCTTATCTGCTAAGGGTGATAATGGACTGATTTGAGGTGGTGATAAAGGAGCTCAGTTCAGCTCACATTGGTTGCTTACATTTGTATGCCTGGTCAGACACTTAATGGATGCATTTTATACATTCCTAAATAAATGGGCAATTTTTCCTGGATACAGTTTTGATAATATTGTCTACCAAGACTAAAATTGTAAAACCCTAAGGCAAAGATGATACTGGAAGAATCACTTGCTGTACATGCTTGACATCTTTTTAGAGGACATCTTAGATCCTGTGCCAGTGGGTAACGCTTTCAGATTGAGTGGTGTGTGCCAGGAGGCTGGACTGACAGCAGTTTTCCATAGTAGTTGGGAATTTTGTCTGATCTTGTTTAGGAATATAACACAGAACAAGAGCAATGAAAATGAAGTAACATGAAGCGGAAGGCTTACTGAGTGACACGTTCTCTGTGAAGTGACTGCAGCTGAAACACTGCTTCAAAATAGCCAAATTTGTTATGTTTCCTAGATCAGTTAAAAGGGCTGTGAAAAACTTATTCCATACAGCAGATGCACAGCAAACATACAGTACTGATTCCCAATAGAGTATCACTGCATTTTTTTTAACTGGTTGTTAGTTTAAGACTTTTCTAGCACCATTTACGTCATTACAGAGATGTATCTAACAGTAGCAAATACACCATACTATGTCTTCATTTTAATGTTTGTTTACAAATCAACAGATACTTCATAGCTTCTTTTGACAATTAGAAATGAGAAGACAGGGATAGTATTATGCTACCCAGTTACTATCAGAAGTAAATAGTAATGACGTATGGACATGAAAAGGATCTGTCCCACTACAGCATGTTGGAAGCACTTGAATACCTTGTTATGCCAATGAAGTATGATGATGTATGATTGTTTACTTGGTAGTATTTCCATGAATTCCGTTGAGTTCTTCCTTCTTCCACTAGCCAAGACCTAGTGGATTAAAGTGTAAAGTAGCCTTTCCTCTCTGAGGATAATAGATTTAAATCCGGTTTAAGTTGGCAGCAGAAGAATTTTGTGACTTGGCCCAAGTGGATATTTGTCTGCAACAAAAGGTTGGTTTTCAGTCTTCTCCAAGTGGAAAGGCTGTCAACTTTGGGAGTCTAGCGCTGCAGTAAAAGGCATTGCAAGTAAAGATCATCTATACTGGCAGCATTGTGTGCAGGAAGAGTGTACAGAACTTTTCTGTACTGTGCCTTGTTCCATATAGTGCTGGTCTTTTCTCATTTTTGTGACCAAATATATTTACTCAAATTAAGAAAAGTCCCCCAGACACCATCTTTTCCAGCACAGACAGGCCTCAGGAAGTGGGGCATGAACAGGAGAGATGCAGGGGGGTTTGGATAGGTGTGTGAATCCGGGGGTTGGGGACATTGTCAAGGGGTAGGGGTGTGGCTAGGAGTCGGGACAGTCTGAGGACAGAGAGCGGGGGGGTTGGAATAGGAGGCAGGGTTCCGAGAGGTGGTTTGGGGCAGGAGGTCCTGGGAGGGGGCGGTCAGGGGACAAGGAGCAAGGAGGATTGAATGGGTCTGGGGTCCTGAGGGGGGCAGTCAGGGGTCAGGAAGTGGGAGGGGACCAATATGGAGTGGGGGGCAGGCTGTTTGGGGAGGCATAGTCCTCCATACCCAGCCCTCAATACAGTTTCGTACCCTGATTTGGCCCTCGAGCCAAAAAGTTTGTCCACCCCTGTCCTAAGGCCACTCCAGTTTTGGGTTGCTATTACTTTGACCCTGGGCTGTACTTTTTCCTTCTCCCCACCCCTCTTTCTGTACTCTCTTCCGGTGATGACTCAGTTCAAGGCTCTGAGCCATATCTCTTGTGAGCTTATGGGGCTTTTGCTTTGTATTTGGGGCACCAGGCATGTGATTGTCTAGGACACTTAGAGAAATCAGTGTAAGTGGTACAGCTGTGCAGTGTTCAACAGCTACACAGCGTTTAGTTAAGCCTCATGGAGGAATTAATATCTCAAGGTATTGGATAACTTTGGAAAATAGTAGCTCACTCCAATAATTTCACAAAATAGATGTAGTTGAACACAGCATTTAATGTAGTCGTCATCGTCAACTAAACTTTATTTTACTTTGCTTTATCTTTCTCTTTACTTCTGCATTGTGTTTGTAGGAAACTCCATAATAATCTGGTTTCATATTTTAATAAGAATGGGCATACTGGGTCAGACCAAAGGTCTGTCTAGCCCTTTATCTTGTCTTGTGTGTGTGGCCAATGCCAGTTGCCCCAGAGGGAACTAACAGAACAAGTAATCATCGAGTGATCCATCCTCTGTCATCTGTTCCCAGCTTCTGGCAATAGAGCAAGACAATAGAATAGACGAGCTAATCCCCTAATTGACATTTGTCCCATGTCATAAAATGAAAACACAATTCAGCATAACTGGTAATCTGTGCTCAGGAGAGGCCTAAGACTGGAGTAGTGTATGTGTAGAGCTGTGCATGAAACATGACAGGTCTTGATCCAGCTCCCATTGACTTCAGCATATGTTGCTAGTGAGGGCTTGAAAACTTAGACTGGGAGAAACCTTCAGAAGTGTTGAGAGCAATAAGTTCGGAGTGCATAGAAGGAAGAGTGTGTTTTGCAGTTCCTGGCTGTAACAATTAGGTACCACTCCTTCCCCTTCACTACTCAGTTTGACTGGTCCCTTGAGCAGGAATGTATACAACAGTATGATAGGATGGAGGTGGGACTCCAGTGAACTGGCAAAGCAACATGCAGGAGGCTGGGTTCTGACCAGCCAGGAGCTGAGAATTTGAGGGACCTGCTGTGAAAGCCAGACCCCACAGCATGTGAAGTGACTACCAGGGAACTCTGGGGCCTCAAGACCACAGTTGAAGAGGACCAAAACTTTTGAGGATGTGGGGACTAGATCTGTTTGGGAAATCTGTGACCAGCAGGACTGAGACATAAGGACTGGGCATCTATAGGAGATGGCTGGGAAAAGGACCCCTTCCTCTGTTCCTCCATTTCCCTTGATTCTTTGGAAGGGGCAGAACTGGGGATGAGGAGAGGACACAGATATATTTATCTCCCCCTGCCACCAATGCTATTAAATTTAGTCTTAGGCTAGTTCAGGGGTTCTCAAACTGGGGGTCGGAACCCATCAGGGGGTCGTGAGGCTATTACATGGGGAGGGGGGTCGCAAGCTGCCAGCCTCTACCCCAAACTCCACTTTGCCTCCAGCGTTTATAAAGTTGTTAAATATACACAAAAGTGTTTTTTAATTTATAAGTGGGGGTCGCATTGAGAGGCTTGCTATATGAAAGGGGTCACCAATACAAAAGTTTGAGAACCACTGGGCTAGCTGATGCCAGATGACTTTATTCCAAGCTCTGATTTGCACTGGCTTTTCACTTCGCATCAAAAGAGACTTTCTAGCCATCTACCCCTCTTCAATCCTTCCCCTAAATCAAGATTGCATTCTGTTCTTTCAAAATCTAATACAATTTGTAATCTGTTTTAAAGAGATGAAGAACATGTTAACAAAATACAAGGTTTGAATTATTTTGATGCATGTTGGGCTGGCAGAAGGGAGGTGAGTGTAAACCCCCCCCCCCCCCCCACCCATCACCTTTGCCAGAGCCCATTAGCAGCTCCACTGACTGATTTGTCAAGAGGGATCATTAGTGACTGCCTTACCCATTAGGACTCAGTGTGCTGCTTCTGTAGCAGGGTAGTAGCACTGCTAGCCTGACAGCAAACAATTCAGTAGGAGACCTCAACTCTGATTTACACTTGGGTTCCAAATTGTGTAACCGCTAGGCTGCTGGACAGGCCAGTTATTTCTCTCTGACACTTGCCAGCAGAGTGTTGGGTGAAGGAGGGACGCTGTTTATGTCACAGGCAGATATTGGCAAGTTAAAAGCGGCTGCTAAAATGGGCACGGAATATGAGCACTTTCAGTAGTAGTTTTGTGGATTTTGATCTAGTTTAATATCATAGAAGCTACATGTCCCATCCTGAGGAAAAGAGTAATATTTTATTTTCTTTACAATATCTTCCCTCTCTCCCCAAACTTTCTTTCTTTCTCTTTCTTTCTTCTGTACAGAAGCTGTAATGAAGAGCTGGCACACAATTCCAGAGCTCTGAATAATCATTTTCCCCTTAATGTTATGACTAGCCATTGTGGGCACTATTCCATCTGTTATCTTCCCTCCCCCACCTCCCCTTTCAAACCTGAATTCAAATCCTAATGCTGTCAGTTTAGAATTTATTTGAAGAGGAACTGACTGGCTTTCTTTGCTGAGTTGTCCCTTGACAACAGGCCCGGAAAACACGTTTAGTCTATTTTTGCATTTGTACTTTTCAAAAAGAATCAAAGCTAAAAGTAACTTATTGAGATTTTCACAAAGGAACTCTTTTCTGCTCGGCTCATAATTGTGTAGATACAAAATGAAAGATTTAAAGACTCATGAACAATTATTTATGTTAGGAAAGACATTCCAAGTGAACCAAAACATTTTTTTAACAATGCGGTGCTTCCAAAAATTTCTGCACCTGCCACCGCTCTAACTTTTGAACTGTTCTCCTCCAAATGTAGAGACCAAATGTTATCTTGGAGGCACCACTTCTTTGGTAATAGGTAGGAAAATAAGTTTATGGAGCAAATTAATTTGCATGTGATTTTAAAATGTAGTTTGCTTGTGCAGATGGTATTTGAATCTAGTTATCTGAAATATAGAACAGCACATGCTAGGGCATCCCCTTAGCTTGTGGGGTGACCACTCTCTTGTCTTCCAAGTAATTTATTTATTTTTATCACCTGGCTTCTTTGCCTCACCCTTTAGATTTGTTCTTAATACTCACAGTAAAGTGTGGGTGGCGAGGCAGGAGGTGAACAGCTGCACTTAGCAGCTCCAATAAACGAGTTTATGAGAATTGTGCCCACGTTGCACTAATACAATAGGCCTGTAGTCAGAAATGACTGTAGAATAGGACAGAACGTGGCCATTCACATTCCCCCTGCTTGCGGTGGGGAAAGCAGGCTCTGACTCAGTGCTCAGGATAAAGGAGGATGAAGTGAGTTGTGTGTACATGGTATGATGACTTTCAGGGTTTTAAGCCCTTTGTCTGAGGCCAAAAATCGTTGTGCTTTTCAGTGTCTTGTAAAAAGAGAATATTATGGGATAGAAGAAGGTGCATTTTCAAGTAGTTCAGGAATAAGTGTGAACTTCCTTAAAATTGTTACAAATCTGAAACATCCTGACGACTCTTAGGTATGTGGTGAAGGGGAGTGTGATTACTGAGGAATGTTAGAGGAACAATATAGCTATTTATGTAGGGCCCAACAAAATCAGTGTTTACTCCATTTCTCACTGTCTACCCAGTTGTGCAGCCTTCCTCACTGTAAATATGGACACATCCCTAAATTATGTTGGCCTTCTTGAGAAGGCTGATGTACAAAGAATTAAATATTTCCCTCAGCTGCATTGATAATATTGGGAAAATTATATGTTTGCCAAAAAAGAAGACAGTCGTCAGAGAGATTTTACTGCCAAGCTATAGGGATATTTTAACAGTGCAAAAAATTAAAATTAATATTGAAACCATCCTTGTTTTCAGTTGTCTGGAAAGAAATTACTGTATTTTGAGGTAATTAACTTTTCTGTGGGTGGAGAGCCTCTGGGATTCTGTGTTGTTTCATTTACTTCTATCCACCCTTTTAGATGCCTCGTTATGATAGCGGTCTTTGTCCTGTGAGGACTGTACATAGCTTCCCTTGTGCCCATCAGTGCAGAACATCAAGCAGAGGAGGACTTTAAAATGCTTAGCTAGAGGATTAAACCTATGAGTCAAAAGTAGGTATGTGAGATTTTGGGGGTGTACTAAGGCTATGGTTACACTTACAAGATTATAGCGCTATTGGTTATAGCGGTCCCCTTATACAGCAATATGTATAGCGCTATTGTATGTCCACACTGAGTCCAGCGGTATAGCATGGCCACATTTGCGGCCCCTAAATGCAGCATTAAGAGCAGCACATTAGGGCATGTATCCCACAGTGCACCTCTTCCTGATCTGGCACAATGCCTTGTGGTAGGGGGGCGTCACTTGCGGGGCATTCTGCATCCTGTTTCAACTACCCATGATGCTTCGTGGCATATCCCAGCAATCCCTGTGTTTCCTCAGGCCTCAGGCGCCGTCTTTCAACAGTTTCAGCAAAGCGCGCTCCATCTTCCATTTTCGTGTGCCGCAATGAATCCAGAACTGCTGAGGAACATGCTGACGACTTTCGCCAGCACATCTCTGTGTGCAGTGGAGTTAATCCTTGACATGCAGGATGACAGTGATGAGTCTGAAGACGAGATCGAAGTGGTGAACGCATTTGACTCGAAGCTTCTTGTGTCATTAACAGACATGCTCACGGCCGTTGAATGCCGCTTCTGGGCACGGGAAACGAGCAGTGAGTGGTGGGACCATATCGTCATGCAAGTGTGGGGCGACAAGCAGTGGCTGCAAAACTTTCTCATGAGAAAAGCCACTTCCATGGGACTGTGTGCTGAACTCGCCCCCGCCCTGTGACGCAAGGACACCAGATTGAGAGCTGCACTCCCGGTGGAGAAGCGGGTGGCTATCGCGCTCTGGAAGCTGGCCACCCCATACAGCTACCGATCGGTGGCCAACCAGTTTGGGGTGGGAAAGTCGACCGTTGGAGTTGTACTGATGCAAGTGTGCAGGGCCATTAATCGCATCCTGCTACAAAAAATCGTGACTCTGGGTAACATGCATGACGTTGCTGGCTTTGAAGAAATGGGTTTCCCTAACTGTGGAGGGGTGATAGATGGGACCCATATACCTATTCTGGCGACCGCCCACCTAGCAGATGAGTACGTTAACCAAAAGGGGTACTTCTCCATGGTTCTCCAGGCGCTTGTGGATCACCGTGGGTGTTTTACTGACATTAACGCGGGCTGGTTTGGAAAGGTGCATAACGCACGCATCTTCCGCAACACCGGCCTGTTCACGAAGCTGCAAGCTGGGACCTTGTTCCCAGACCAGCGGATCCCCGTGGGGGAAGTTGAAATGCCCATCGTGATTCTTGGCAACCCCACTTACTCTTTAATGCCATGGCTCATGAAACCCTACACAGGGAGCCTGGACAGCAGCCAGGAAAGGTTCAACTACAGGCTTAGCCGGTGTCGAATGACTGTGGAGTGTGCTTTTGGGCGTCTCAAGGCGCGCTGGTGCTGTCTTTATGGGAGGCTAGACTTGGCTGGGGGAAGTATCTCCGCGATTATTTCCGCATGCTGTGCCCTACATAATCTTTGTGAGCGGAAGGGCAAAGGCTTCACTCAGGCATGGTCCGCGGAGGTTCAATGCCTGGAGGCCGCATACGCACAGCCAGAGAGCAGGGCTCTTAGAGGGGTCCAGCGTGAGGCTGTTAGGATCGGGGATGCCTTCAGGGAGCATTTTGAGGCTGAAAGCCAGTTCTAAAAGGAGGTGCGGAGGGAGGGAGTGTGCATTCTTTTAATAGGACCAGGCATTTGCTTTTCTGTAGCCTCTAATAATCTATGTACACTGAATAAAGAAACCCATTTATTGAGAAAACAGTTCATTTATTGAACAGCTACTTTGGTTGCTGAAAGAAAATATTTTGATGCATGTGTGGGGGAAGCGGGGGGAGGTGCAATGGAGGTGGGATGGGGTCAGTCAGAGATTGGAATATGTCTGGATTTCTGAGTCTCCAGCGCCCTCACAGTTGCCCTGTCCCCCGAACCCCATTTGCGGAGGGCAATAAGGCATGTTATTAGGGGTTGACTGCAGTGGGTAAGGGTCCTGGGTTTGGGGGTTGTTCGGTGAAGACAGAGGGGTTGGAGGTAGCTGTGGATGGTGATAACCATATAGCTGATGATAGTGGCCTGGAGGGTACAGAGGGCCAGAAGCGGAAGGGTTTGGGGGCAAATGATAAAGGGGGTGGAGAGCACAGTGCTTCTCCTCCTGAAGGGTGGCAATCCCCTGCATAGTCTCCAATTGAAGCTGCGGTAATGAGAGCAGCTTATTGGTGCTTTTCCACCGGTGACTCGCGTTTTCCTGCCGTGCCTTCTCCCTCAACTTGCTCTGGGTCCTCCCTCCACCTCTGTGCAATTCGATTCTCCGTTACAGCCTGTTGCATTACTTGCTGTACAAGATCCTCTTTGCTCTTTCGTGGCCTCTTCCTCAGTCGCCTCAGCCTATCCGATGTTGATAACAGCGATGGCACAGGGCTCAAGGACAATGCTTCTAAAAGAAAAAGATACGTCACAGTGGTTCCCTTGTAAACAGCAGACATGCCTATGATTCCCCCGCATTCCCCTTTTGCCTGTCCCGCAGAGAGCACACAGACAACAACGGAGCCCCTGCCATGGTGAGTCCACTCCAGAGGCAGAGGGAATCATTGTTTCCCTGCCCTGCTGTGCTGTGGTGGGGGTGGGGTGTGCCGGGAAGTGGCAGGAGCCCTACTCTGAGCAGCAGGGTGGGGGCGTGAGTGCTGGGAAGTGGCGGGAGCCCTACTCTGAACACTGTTCCAACATTCTCTGTAGGTGTTTGTCCTGGAAGATATCTCACTGCTGTGGGTCACTGAGGAAGAAAGGGAAGGGATTTTAATGAGATGCGGCTTCCACCCACGGCCCTATGCAGCTTACCTCTGTGCAGCAATGCTCCTCCCACCCATCGTAGCACAGTGGCGGGGACTAGTGTCCGTGACGGGGATGAGGGCCACGCTGGCTCTCCTGGGAAACCTGCGCAGGCGCATTGCAAGTGCTCTTATTGAGACCTTTGAAGAGATTACTGATGACGATTACCACGATGTGATAGACTACATCAGTGCACTATTCCACATGTAGGCAAGCATGCAAGCATCCCTTTCCACCCCAAGCTGCCTGCCTTCCCAATAGAAAAGCAGCTTTACCTCCGCAATCCGCTGCTGAGCTGCCCCCTGCAACCGCCAGACGCTGTGGCTGGCTGCCCTCCTCCTGGCTTGAGAAGAGCTCCTGGCTGCATGCGTCCAGGGACTCCTCCATGCCCTGGGTCGCTGTCGCCTCCTCTTCATCCTTCTCCTCTTCGTCCTCCTCCTCACCCCCCCCTTCACTGGTGGGCTGGGAAGTGTCTGTGGTGGTCGATGGAGTGACTGTAGGATCACCACCAAGTATTGCGTGCAGCTCCTTATAAAATCTGCAAGTCACCGGGGCTGCCCCGGAGCGGCCGTTTGCCTCGCGAGCTTTGCAATAAGCATTCCTAAGCTCCTTTACCTTAACACGGCACTGCAGAGTGTCCCGCTCATGGCCTCTTTCCGCCAAGGCCCGTGATATCTGCCCATAGGTATCATAATTCCTGCAGCTAGACCGCAGCTGAGACTGAACAGCCTCTTCCCCCGAACAGCTGATGAGGTCCAGCACCTCGCTATTGCTCCACGCTGGGGATCGCCTATTGCGAGGAGGCATGGCACGTGGAGTCATGGTCAATCAGAATGATCACCTGCAAGGATTCCCTGAGAGCACTCCACGCTTGGCTGGAGCAAACAGGAAGGGGATTTTCAAATTTCCCTGGAACTTTAAAGGGCGGGTCTGATGTGTGGTCACCTGAGGACAGGACAAAAGAGTTTGCAAGTGATGACCAGAGTGGCTCAAACGGGAATTATGGGACGGGCTGGAGGCCAATTAATGCGCAGTGGGTGTTCACATTCTCGCTGTAGCGCTACAGCAGCTGCGCTACAGTCCTTATTCCCCATGCGGAGGTGGATTACCAGGAGCGCTATAACTCTGTGGTTATAGCACTCTACGTGACTTGCCAGTGTGGACGGGTAGGAGGTTATAGCGCTCCTGGGGGCTTTATAGCGCTATAAAGTGCCAGTGTAACCATGACCTAAGTTACTGTCTATTGGCGATGCCATGATGAGACTCCTAACACCACCAGAGTTGCTGAGGAGGAGCATTTTCCAGATCTCCTTCTAGTATCTAGGTTTTTTCGGGTAAATTTAAACTCTCATTTCACTTTCTCCTGGCTATTTGAACAGAGAGTTCTGGAAGTGCCCTGCAGGTCATTAGTGAGCCACATTTTGAGAATCTCTGAACTAGACTCGAAAGCAATCTCTTTCAAACTCTGTAGAAGAGCTCCTGTTCCTTCTCCATATATCTTAACTATTTTCATACTCTTATCTGTAGTTAACAATATTCCAAATTACTCTTCCTCTAGAATACACCCTTCATGAACTTCCAAGGGCAGCCTTCATTGTTTTTCTAGGGGTGAGGGCAAGGCTGTCTTAAAACATTAGCAGATTAAAATCACTTTAATTTACCTCTTCCTCACAAAAAACAAAAGCAAAGAGACTATGATTAGTGTGTTGTCTCTTGTGAACCTTATAATTTATCTACAATCTTTGTGTGTTTCATTGGAACACCTCCAGCTGTGTTGTAATTATATGGGCATTGTTAAGCATTGGATGTGGTCACCTAATTTTTTAATGCATTTATATGATCTGTGCAACTCTTTATGAAGAAGGGTTGTTCAAAATCTTTCAATCTGGCATTCATGAGCAGCCCTACAGTGACCAACTGACAAGGACATGCAACGGAGAAAAGAAACGCTATAAGGAAACTCATTAGTTTCATACTTTAAAAGGGGTATGATAGGTGTCCCCATGGTGAGGAAGGGAGAAAAAGATCACTTTTGAAATAGATTCTGAACACAATGTGCTTTTAACTGCAGCCTTGTAAGTGAGGGTTCAAAATATGACCTTAGTTCTGTATGTTGTATTCCAGGTTTAATGTTAAAACAGGTAGGTGTTGTCAGGAAAGCAGGGCAAGAGAAGAGCATTTTTAAAAATCTGAACTGTTCCTAATTCTTAGTTGGTTTTATTGTGCTTCCCTTCACTTAGAAGTGCATAGGCATTTTGAAGGGAGAGATTGAAATACCTCATTGGGGGCTTTGATGCCATCAGCAGGTGGATTTATCATACAATTGATTTATCATAAGTGGCAAATCCCCTGGACTTGTCTGCAGGGCAAGTAAAATTTTTAACGATAGCAACATGATATCTTAAATTGTGCTGAACATATAAATCCTGTTCTCTGTAACCCAATGGAAACCTTCTGAGCTTTAAAGTGATATCAAGTTTGTCTGAAAACATCAAGTAGTAAAAGATAACAGGATTTTCTTCCTCAGTTCATTTTAAAATTCTGTTATCTTTGTCATTTTAAATCTCAGTATCATTTAATAGAGCAGGAGGAGAAAGAGGAAATATAGGAAGTCCCCATAATAGGAATTTAAATTCAAATCCTCCCTCACAAAATAACCATTTTAAAGGATGCCAAGTCAATTTGTATAAGAAACATGATTTGACTGGTAATAGAATCTTAAAAAAAACAACCACCCCACTTTAATAATAAAGTTGGCAACCTACCACACACAATGCAAAATACAAAGGAAGCTATGCTCAATCCTAAAAAGAAGCCTCACTAGTTTTATTTTGTTTTTAAGCTCTTTGGGGTATGGACTGTCTACTAATATGTACAGTGCCTAACACACTGAGGCCCAATTTCTTGGTTGATTCATAGGTATTACTATAATAAGCATAATGCCCTCTTTTCCCTCACATGCTTCATTTTTTAAAAATTTGAGTTATCAGAAATTAGGGAGACAAAATGATCTAACACAGGAGTGGGCAAGCTACGGCCTGGAGGCCGCATCTGGCCCTACAGACATTTTAATCCATCCCTCCATCTCCCTCGGAACCAGGGTCCAGGGCTTTCCCCGATCCAGTGCTCCAGCCGGAGAGCGGGGTCGGGGGCTTGTCTTGCTTTGCATGTGCTATGACTCCATCTAGGGGCAGCCAGGGGGCTCTGCATGCTGCGCCTGCGTCAAGCACTGGCTCTGCAACTCCAGTTGCCTGAGAACCGCAGCCAATCAGAGCTGCAGGAGGGTGCCTGCAGATGGGGCAGTGTGCAGAATGTCTGGTCATGCCTCTGCATAGGAGCCAGAGAGAGGACATGCCGCTGCTTCTGGAAGCTGCATGAGGTAAATGCCACCTGGGGCCTGCGCCCCTGGCCCCTGACCCCTTCCTGTGCCCCAACACCCTGCCCCAGCCCTGATCACCCTCTTAACCTCCAAATCCCTTTAGTCCCAGGCCAGAGCATTCTCCTGCACCCCCAATCCTTCATTCCTAGCCCCACCCAAAGCCCGTGCTCCCACTGCACTCCAGCCTCCTGCCCCAGACCCAGAGCCTCCTCCCACACCCATAACTCCTCATTTCTGGCCCCACCCTGGAGCCCTCACCCCCTCCCATACCCCAACCCTCAATTTTGTGAGCATTCATAGCCCGCCATAAAATTTCCATACCCAGATGTGGCCCTTGGGTCAAAAAGTTTGCTCACCCCGATCTAACAGGTCTCCTCTGTCCCCAGTGGCACTACATGGCACTTACTGTTCTGTCCAGTGTAGTTTTATGTTCCTAGTTAAGATGCTTCCACTGTTTTCCCTTGGTACATTATCCTACAATTTAACGTCTCTGTTGACAAGTTTTTGTTAGGGAACTTTTTAGTAACTGTCAAATGAGCTCCACTCTTTAGGCGGAGAGAAGCTTTGTTGTAGATACGATTGTATTGCTCACAGAGATCATAGTAAGTGGCTTTAGAAAATAAAATGCATCTAGACTTGTACTGAGGATTCCAAATGTTTTTAAAACCCACACTAGGTAGTTGTGAAATAAAAAGTAGAACTAACACATTACTACAGTGAGCGGATCTTTTTTTGCTCACGTATGTTTGCTAGGGCGGTCCTTGGAGCCAGTCCCTGGGGCCAGCTGCCAGGGGCCACCAGAGCAGCTGCTGTTGTGGCTCGCTGTGGAGCCGCTGCAGCAGCGGCAGTGTGGCTATTCCCAGGGTTTTCAGCCATACTGGCCACCTCAGAAGTCATGGAGGTTCCAGAAGGTCACAAAATCTGTGACTTCCATGACCTCTGTGAGAGGCATGGAGCCCTAATCAGTCTATAAATACTTACATGGGGAACAAATATTTGTTACTTTTTTTCTGGTAGACTGAAGAACTAACAAAATCTAATGGCTAGAAATTGAACATAGACAAATTCAGATGGGAAATAAGATAATCATTTTTAACAGTGAGGGTAATTAACTGTTTGAACAATTTCCCAAGAGTTGTAGTGAATTCTCCATCAATGGCAATTTTAACATCAAGATTGGATGGTTCTCAAAAAGAGAGATGCTCTAGCTCAGTGGTCTCAAACATGAGGCCCGCGAAGCCCTTTCCTGCGGCCCGCCAAGCTCCCTGGCGCCCCCCCAGCCATAGCAGTTTCCGGGAGGGAGGGGCCAGAAGGGAGGCTTCTCTGCTGCCTGGTGGGGCTGCTGTCCAGCCCTGGCTTCCAGGCGCTGCTGCTGCTGCGGCTTCAATGAATGAGCTGGGGCGGCGCTTCCAAGGAGTCCTCTGCAGCAGCAGCCAGGAGTGGTAAGCCAGACTCCCTGCCACCCTCCTGCCTCCCTCTGCGGGAGGCTTACTGCTCCTGGCTGCTGCTGCAGAGGGCTCCTGCGAAGCGCCATGGCTGGGCTGCTGCCGAGCCCCGGCTTCCAGGCGCTGCTGCAGCGGCCTCATTGAACAAACTGGGGCAGCGCTTTGCAGGAGCCCTCTGCAGTGGTGGCCAGGAGTGGTAAGCCTCCCGTGGTGGGAGGGCACCAGGGAGCCTGGATTACTGCTCCTGGCCGCCGCTGCAGAGGGCTCCTCGGAAGCGCCGCCCCAGCTCATTCATTGAAGCCGCAGCAGCAGTGACTGGAAGCTGGGGCCTGGCAGTGGCCCAGCCAGGCAGCAGAGAAGCCTCCCCACCCCCGGGTGGACGCCGATGCCCTGCGAGTAGCCAGAGGTGAGTGCCGTTCCATGGCTCTCTGGCCGGCTGCAGATGCCTGGGCTTGCTGCACCACCCCCTGCCCACCATGCCCCACTACTGGTATCTCCTGCGGAGAGTGCTGGGCATGGGCAAGGGGTGGAGGGGAGGAGAGTCCGGGAAGGCTGAAAGGAGATGGAGAGAGGAGACGGGGACAGGGAAAGGCAGCTTAGGGGTGGGAGGGTATTGAAGCTGGGAGCGTGGGGGGAGATCTGGTGAACAGGGAGCAGGGTTGGGGGGAGATTTGGGGGCCGCGCGCCGCCCCCCCCCCCCCCGCCGCCGCCCATTTGAAGATGGAGAGCAGGGTTATGTGGGAGGTGAGTGGAGTGAGATTTAGGGATGGGGTACAGGGAGCTGAGTTACAGGGGTGAGTGGGTGGAGATTTGGGAACGGGGGAGCAGGGTTATGAGGGTGAGTAGGGCAGATTTGGGGATGGAACGCAGGGAGCTGGCTACAAGCATGAGTGGGGGGAGACTTGGGGAACAGGAAGCTGGGTTATGGGGGTAAGTGGGAATGCGGAACAGGGTTATAAGGATCAGTTTGGGAGAGGGAGAGTTTATAAAATTATAATTGATATTTTAAGGTGAGATGGACTGAAATCTGTCAGATTTATCGACATATCATATTTGAAAAAAGTGTGAATCATCTGAGGCTGGTAATTTCTTGTTAAATTAGATTTGTTTACTTGTGTTTCCAGCTCTGGACTTCCTATATTGCTCTTGCTTTGTTTGCCAGACAGCTGTTGGCGGTGGCTAGCGCTTTCCAGGAGGAAGCGAGGAACTGCGTGCTCAGAGGAGGAGGCGGGGCAGGGGCAGGACCTCATGGAAGGGGTGGAGTGGGGGCAAGGGTGGGGGCAGCGAGGGGGGGCGTCAGTGATGCGTCCCTCGGGCCAGTGCACTAGTCTTCATGCGGCCCTTGTGGTCATTAGAGTTTGAGACCCCTGCTCTAGCTCAAACAGGAATTAATTTGGAGCCTGTGTTATGCAGGAGGTTAGAGTAGATGATCACAATGTTCCCTTCTGGATTGGAATCTATTAATCTACTTTTAAAAACACTAGCGAGTAAGGCAAAGATTTAAGTGTCTTCCCCTCTTTTTAGAAGTTGGAGAATGAAGTTTCTTGGTCATTTAATTGATGGTGCAGATCAGTGAAAACTGGGATAAATAGTTGAATCATTAAGTTATAACAGTTTGGTCCATTACCTGGGCTGTCATCTTTTTTCCACTGGGATTTTAACTATAGTATTTCTGTCTTGTGGAAGTTTAAAGATTTAAATGTTTACAGCTTTTTCTTTGCTTCCCAGGAACCTTATGCTAATCTAAAATAGGATACACACAGAGATATGCTTTCCAATACAGAAACACCTCACTTAAAGTCGCCCCAGTTAACATTGTTAGGTTGCTGAACAATTAGGGAACATACTCGTTTAAAATTGTGCAATGCTCCCTTATAAAGTCATTTGGCAGCAGCCTGTTTTGTCCACTGTTTGCAGGAGGAGCAGCTCATTGGAGCTAGCTGGTGGGGGCTTGGAACCAGGGTGGACTGGCAGCCCCGCCATCAGCTGCTCACTCCCCTAAGTTCCCTGTGTGACAGCCAGCCAGCAGGTTATGAACTGCTGGCAGTTCACTGTCCCTCCCCCACACTGCCATGTGCTACTCCTGCCCTCTGCCTTGGAGCTGCTTCCGGGATCCTCCTGCTTGCTGTGGGGTGGGGTTGAGGAGGGGAAAAGGAGGGGCTAATGTCCGGGTGTCTCCCTCCCGCCTGCACCCCACTTACTCCTTCTCCATATAGAGTAGGGTGGGAACATGAACTGAGAGAGACAGAGAGTTTGGGGCAGCAGCTGCTGTCTCAGCTTCCTGATCCTCTTAAAAAGACAATGTACTTAAGAGTGGGATCAGCATACTTAAAGGGGCAATGCGCATATCTGTCTCGCATATGTTGTGTGTTTCTATCTGCCATGCTGCCTTTTAGAATGTAAGGCTACGTTAAAAACAGTGTGTTAATCCTTGAGGGCTCTGCCAAACGCTAATTCATCATTTATCAGTAAGGTATTCCCTGGGAAAGATCCCACTCTCTAACTTCACCACCTCAACCAAGCTTCACAATCTTAATCGCTGTGTACAGTATTAAATTGTTTGTTAAAACGTATACTCTGTGTGTGTGTAGTTTTTTGGTCTGGTGAAAAAAATTTCCTGGAACCTAACCCTCCCCTGTTTACATTAATTCTTAGGGAGAAATTGGATTTGCTTAACATTGTTTCGCTTAACCTCACATTTTTCAGGAACATAACTACAACATTAAGCATGGAGTTTCTGTATAATAAATGAGTTTAGCAAGCAGATCTCAGACCCAGCTACCATAACTTACTCTGTTTAGGTTTCTGGTATGGGCTGGTTCATAACTGAAATGTTTTGTTTCAACTCTTGGACTGTGCATCTCCAGCTCGGACTGTGCACCTCCAACTCTCTGCTGCTGATCAGTTACAAAATGTGGAATAATGTGTGGCTTGATAGCTGAAGAGGAACATGCATTGGAAGTGGTGCAAAAACACTAGATAAAACTATGTAGAGTAGCTGCTTCAACTTTGTTTATCTGTAGAAAAATATTCACCTCCAGCATTTTGTTGTTTTACTGGAAGTAGTGAAAATGCTCTTTCTTGCACCTAACCCTGATTTTTAAGGCTTTATAGAAGATACAGTAGCTATGCCTTTCCCTCATCCCCTGTGATATTGTTGCATGTCATATTGACACTCGAGAAAAGTTGTAGAAGATGTAAAATGTGTCTGATTTTTTTTCTTTTTTTTTAATATTGTTTTCATGCTTTTTGACCATTGTTTCCCGGCAAAATGAGATGGTTCTCTTTTGGTTTTTCCTTTGCTGGAGTTGATGAGCAGTGTTGTCCAAAGAGGAAGAACTATTCATTGGCTTTTGCTAATAAAATAAATGACTAGCTTGTGCTTTGTAGTAACTAGGAGCACATAACTTTTGTTCTTGTAACTGTATTTTTAGTACGCATTAATTGTGAAGGATTGGAAAGGAATTTCTTAACCCCAGTGTCAATTACAATAACTGGTGTCCTGCGCGCGTGCACACACACACCCGCCTCTCTCTCAAAGCCTACCTGTGAAATTAGACTTTTTTTATCCTCTCCACTCCCTTCTCACACCTATCCCCCTCCCCACTCTGCCTAAATAAATAAACCTAGCTAGACATGATATAACAGCCTGTCATTGATCTTTCCCAGGATTCTTTTTGTCAAACGGTGAACTGTTGCAAATCTGAACTGCCATTAACAGTGGTACTAGGTTTACCATGTGATGGTTTTTAATGAGTAAGGAATTATTTTGCCTGCTTTTTGTCTGTCTTGTATGGTGTGAAATTCAGAGCTTCATCATTAGGAGAAAAATAAAAATGTCTTGCAAGTAATCAATGTGGCAGGAAAAATACTAAACACTACCTTTGATCATAAAGAAGATTCACTGAAGATATTTGTTTTAAATATCAGATCATTTGTAATTTAAATAAGAATGTATCACCTTGACAGTGTTAAGAGTGGGTATCTAGAACCTGTTGAGGAGCATAAGAAGACCTTAAGGATGCTGTGGGGTAAGTTCTATCAAAAATATTTTGGTTAAATGTACCGTGGCTGAACTGCTTGACTTCATATACGTGCCACTGGATTTTGCATGCCCTCACTCTTGCTTTGCAGCACTGGCAATCTCAGCGGACCGCCTGCTGGAAAGTATCATGACAGTAAGAACACTTGTCATTGTTACACTGAGAAGAAGCTGAATTTTAAAGTATTTTTGTTTCTTTAATACACACATCTTAAACCCTGTTTTTAAAACTAGGCAGTTTTCCTTTTAGAAGTGCCTTCACTAACGATACATAGCAGAATGTGGCATATGTAGCCAACAGACTGGGCTTGAGTGCTTTTCTTTGGTGATGTTCAAGACTTTTAATATTAGCAACTTATCAGGCTTATCGGTATATACTCAAATCAATCACTCTACGCTGAACCTGTTCAAATCCTATTTCAGACGCTTTTTCAACAGCCATTTTGGTCTGAGTCTCTGCAATAAAAGTGTTCTGAGCTGTTTCAGGGAATTCTGTTCCTAGTCCAGCATAGACAGGTCTGAAAGACCATGTTAGGGGAGTTGTAGCAAGGCCAGGGAAAAATCTAAAATACAGTTAAGTCCTGGATAAAAATCAGTGATTTAAAAAAAAAAACAAACTGGATTTTTTTTATGTAAATAGGCTTTTTCCTCAATCCATCTAATAGTTTTAATTAAGATATATTATAGCTCAAAGATATCTCATCATGGAATAAGGATTATAAATTCTAATTCTATAGTATGAGACAATACATTCATGTAATGTTTAAGAAAAGTTTTTTGAATGATTTCCAATAGATCATAGATCAGGGACCCAATCTAATGGATTCCAGGGGTTTCTGTATAGATTATTTAGGCTAATCTTTCTATCTACCCAATGCGACTCAGTGCTCAGTCTCTAGAAGATACCATCAGAGATGCTTAGTTTTGCAGTTCTCATACTGGATTTGTCTCCAGAGATAATATGCTTGTTAACAGCAAAAATGTTTTTAAATAAATTAATATGTAGAGGTGAGAAATAACAGACCTCAACCCTATTGTCCCTCTGTAAATTTGTGTACACAGAGTCAATCCCTTACCTCTCTAAAAGTGCAAAGTTTCAAAAAGTTGAATGAATAGAAGATTGTTGGGGGCAGAATTAGATCTGGACAACGAGAATAAGTCTGGAGATAAATGTGAGAAGGGAGGGACAGGCAGTAGAAACAAAAGTGAAATTGTTTGAGCAGCATAATGCAGAAGTCTTGAGGTCTTTCTGAGTGTAGCCTTCTTTGATTTGGGACCCACCATACCATTCTCTCACTAGAAGGGAAAACCTGTAATGGCAGCAGGCCATAAAAGAGACTCAGTTTGGGAATAAGAACCATTCAAGAAATATGTTTGCTGATGATGTTTTAAAGAAAGTCACACCAGTGAACTGGTGGAAGTCACTTAAGCACTTGGAGTCAGAGACTGTTGAAGTGATAATCTCACTTTTCACAGCAGTAGCTTCTTGTGCCGATATAGAAAGAGAATATTTTCTTCCTTTGGACTAATTCATTCCAAATTGAGAAATCGTTTTGGACCTGAAAAAGCAGGAAAGCTTGTTTTTCCTTTTCCAGATTATAAAGAAAGAGGAAAATGAAGGTGAAAATGATTGTTAGCTGCAGAAGTCAATATTTTAAGTTTCTTATGTTGATCTGGCTGACAGTTCGTTAAGTTTTTCGTTTTTTAAAAGAATATTTCATTAACTATTTTAGTTAAAAACAATTTTAACAAACAAACCTGATTTTAAAAAAATATGAATTTTTGAATTTAAACATTCATGTTTGCTGTTGAAGAAAATACATAATGTTGTTTTAGTTAAATAAAACAATTTAAATGTCTGTCTAGTGATGTTCTCCTAATACAGTATGGTAAGAAAATCCTCCAAATATTAATAATTAATCTGTTGAATTGGAGATAATTCACTTCTCAATGACTTCATAAATATCTTCTGTAGTTACCTTTGGTAAAGGAAATAACCAAACAATCATTTATTTTCTAATATAGTTGTAAAACTAATCCTGAAAAGTTTTCAAAATAAATCACTTTAAAAATGTATAGTGTGCACCTTCTAAAAGTGAAACGTACATCTATGTCTTGAGTTGTGAAGAATATGTATTAAAGGTGTAACCACTTACAAGAATGCATTTTTATGTAGAAATCCATGATTAAATTGAGTCTTCCTGAGTAGTGATTTAAATTAAATCCACCCTGGTCTTCATTGAAACTGTTTCAGTCACGTTGGGAATACATTATTTAATGTAGACAGGTCCTAAGTGCTGTATAGAGCAGTATTCCCAATGATTAGTGTTCTGAATATTTATTTTTGGATATTCATTTTTGACCTCTTGGTTATCCCTGTGGTCTTTGCACCATTTTTTCAGTAGTGCTCAGTATTGGTATATTCTAACTCCAGGCACCCAACAATTAACAAGGCAGGTCAAAAACTATTTCTAGTTTGTCTGCACTGACCTGCAGGACATTCTGTGAACAGAACAATTATTTGAAAATCTGTGGGCTGTTATGTAGGATTGACCAGCTACCTTCAAGCCATTCTGGATCACTTACCTTGAACGATGAATTTGTAGAGCGTACTTCCTCTTCATAGAGAGTACAAATCTGTCAGTTTCCGCATTTCCCAACAAGAGGTTTTTTAGGTTTTAATTCCCTTGTCATAAACACAATAATGAAGGTCGTCCCTGAATCCTTGTCCGTTTGCACAGGATTTGCTAGAAGAGCAGTTTAATTCAGTCTGTGCTCTCCATCTTTGGAAACAGCTATCTCTCGCTCATCTTAAGGGAAGAACTCTCAGATTTTAATACTCGTAAAAATCAAGAGGGGATAGCACTGGCTAGGAACAGGTCTAGTATAGGCTGATGGCTATGCACATTTTCATATATGCTTCCATCCAGTGCACCTTGGGCCTGACCTGCAATCTCTTGCTAATTTGTTATCCCCCCAACTGTTATCTGAATACTGCTCCTTCTGATTACTTTATTGCTGACAAGCCCAGGTTTTTCCTCTTTAGCTTTGTAAAGCCAATATATTGTAGTTATAGCTTATTGAGCTAGATTCTATCCCACCTCATGAAGATTAACTAAATCACCAGTCAAGTGCCAATTACAAATGACAAGATTAATTTTCATATCCCAAATTGACTTAACGAAGTTGGCGGTTATAAGAATCCACCCAATGTATAACTAGATCAGGAATCAGAAAAAGAATATGCATGGATGGAACCGCCTCAGCACCCATTACAATCACTTTTCGGATTGTAGCTGCATTTTTAAAAGTCAGTTTTACCCCTTCCCCCATTCTCTTTTTCAGCGTGGGTTAAGAAACTGAAGAATCTTAAATGGACAAGGACAGTCACTGATAGTACGTGAGTTTGAGGACTTGTCTTATTAATTCAGCACTGACTTGTGTATACGGAAGATGAGATTATTTTTACCAGTGAGTTTTTAAACTCACTTCAGGAGTCCTCTGTTTTTCTGTAGGTGTCCATCAGTGTTATTGTCCAGAAAAGAGTATGCATTGGTTTATATAGTTGGTTTGAGACAGTTAATTGTGTGTTACATTTGTAAATTTAAGATTGTGTATACCACATTGCATTAGAAAGCTGAAATAATTAGATGCCTGTCTCATTTCTCTGTAGATGATTGAACAAAGTTGTACATTTTCCTTCCCATGACTACTGCATTTGAGTGAGTGGCTAGTTAGGCCAAGTCTAGAAAAGGTTTGCTGGTATAGCTATACTGGCAAACCATCCTAGTGTAGAAGCAGCTTCTTACTGGTAAATGACTGCTTATAAGCAAAACAAGCTATAACAACAAGAGCATTTTTTGTCATAACTACACCTACGCTAGGGCCTTTGCTGCTATAGAAATGTAATCTAAAAACCAAAACTGCAAAGCAATATTGCAGTACCAGCAAAAGTTTCTAGTGTATACCTAGCCGTAAGTACCTTTCAGAACTGTTCCAGAGCATGGATTTTATTATCCACATTACAAACTCAAGACTTGATCCAGTTTAACATCCTTCCTCATTTCATCTGTGCTCTATTTTTTAAAAAAATATTGGAGACAAGAATATCATTTCTCAGTTTCTTATAATAAAAGCTATTGCTAAAGTGCTCATTGCCACTTCCAAAAAACCCCATCTGTTTGATGGAGGGTACTGGTAATGAAATAAAGACATAAAGTGGCTGAAAAATTCTGTGGTTAATTCTAAGTAAGAGCAGCAAATCTCAATGATAGTGGCATAACTTCATGGAGTTAAAATTTAGCAGTTGAATGAAGTGATGCTATTTGTCTAAAATGTTTTTATGCTTTTAGCCATAGTGACTAATTTAACTAACTCAATAATCTTAACTTTTTATTCAATCATATATTTGTGTACTGTATCTAGTACATACAATGGATAAAGAGTATATAATCTGGATATGTTTACACACCCCACACACTCAGTATGCTTCTTTCCATTTCCAATCTGGGTAGAGTAAAGGACACAGCGTGACTTGAATTCTAAAAGCTTTAACCTTAATTTGTTCTAGTCTGCATTGCATCTGGATATGCTGCCTCTCCTATCTAGGTCATCAGTTTAAAAACAGACTCAGGATGTTAGTGACCAGAAGGCATTACCATATGAGGGCTGTTTTAGCCTATGTAAAATGAGTCTGATCTCAGTTCTGTTCCTGCTGGTCAAAAACAATGCTGCTGTTATCTTAGCAAATGCCAATGATTGACTGGCAGTGAGGAAAAGAACTGCACTGTTACCCTAGGTGTTTTGCCCAGGTCAGGATTGTGACATAGTGGCAGGGCGGCACGTGGAAAGCTTGCACCTGCTACTGCCTGTGCTGTCCCTACTCTTTAGACTCAGAGAAGGGAGGCAGTCTCCAGGGACTGCCAGTTTGACTTCTTTCATGAGTGATAAATTTGCTTGCAGCCTTTTGATGTTCTGTGATGCTATTTATTGATCTTATTGGATTCCTTGTTGGAACAGAGTGGTGGTGGTTTGCCATTCTGTGGCCAAGAGAATAACTTGTTTTTCCCTCCACTTCTCATTTTCATACATGTCTGAGTTTGTGGCTTGCCTCTGGACTTGCCTGTTTGAAATCTGAAAAAGTTAAAAAGGATATGGAATAATTAAAACTGACTTCACCTTGCAAACAAATCAATGGCGATCATAGTGCCCTTTCCAGAACTGGATGTGGTGGTTGGACTGAAACGTGTCAAAAGTATAAAGAGAACAGAGTCCTACTGTTTACTGGCAGACAAAAAGATAATTTCTGTAGACTCCCAGTTTGTACTGGGATATTTATGCTCTTATCGCAAAATTTCCATCTCACTGGTTTTCTGGATTATCTAAATGAGGTAATCTTACAAGGATCCTTTAGATTCATTTTCATATCATCTGAAACTTATCAAATCATCTGCTTCTGACTCAAGTGGAAAATTTCAGTGGTTGTGATGACTTTACTTGGAAATACTTCCTTGCATTTTTTCCCATCCCCTGCCTCTTGTTCAACTTGGAAGAATAAAGTTCTGTAACTTTTAATGTTTAAATTGAGTCGGAAATCTGGAGCAGTCAGAGGAGAAGGGATGGGCGGGATCTCACATTAGCAGGAGACCGTTTTTGAAGAGGGAATGGTTATTAAAGCATATTTCCTTTAGCCAATCACCCAAGTATCTTATTAATATTTGGCGTCTAATCACGTGTTCTTACTACCATTTCCCTCTGCCTTTCTTCCCATTCCTTTCCATTGTTTGTTACTAGGGTTGCCAACTTTATAATGCCTGAAAACTGAACACCTTTGCCCCACCCCCTGCCTTGCCTCTTCCCCCAAAGACCTGCCCCGCTCAGTCCTCACCCTCCCTCCCTCCACCCCATACCCCCTTTCCCCGGACTCACCTGCTGCCTGCAGAGCTCAGCTTGGAAGAGCTGATGTCCAATCAGGGCACAGTGAGGGTTGGTCCCGAAAACAAGGGGCTGAGACTGGGAGGAGTTTGAAGTCTTTAAGTGAAGACTGGATATCTTTCTAAAGGACAATGCTATAGTTCAAACACAAGTTATAGGCTTGATATAGGAATTAACTGATGAAGTTATCTGGCCTGTGTTATTCACCAGATTAGACTAGATAATCATAGTAGTTCCTTCTGACCTGAACATTTATGAATCTAAGAAATACAGAGTGGAAGGTGAAACCTGATTGGTGCCCTGGGCGTTACTGTGATAAAAGTAAGAAGGAAAGAAAAGCATGAGTGAAAATAGAACTCATGATCATGCCTTCTCTTTGCAATAAATGTTGTAAATAATGAAATTCACCCCAACCACACTTGGAGTGCTCTGCCAACAAAATAAAATTAAACTGCTAGACTTTATATAAAATAGCCATTGAATACACTTGAAAAGGAGTGGTTTTAATCTTCCTTCCTTAGAATCTGAAGGAATGGACTGTTGTGGGGAGTCTTGCTCTGCCTTTGGAGAGCACTTTTTCCACATTTGATTATAGTACATGAGCTAGGACATAAATTGGAGACTGCTTAATGTCCTCAATCTGCAGCAGATCTCCCACTGATGTCAGTGGGAACTTTGCACAAAGATCAACAGTAGAATAAGACCTGATTTGATAGTAAAAAATTTTTTAGCTGATCTTATTTGTCTCGTTCATCACTACTGACTGGGAAAATATGCTCACCATTAGGACCACTGCTACTTCTACCCTTTTGTTTGTTTTTGTTTCTGTCTCTATGTGTGCCCCTCTATTTTCCCTCTAACTTTCCTATTTTGCATTAAGTCTCAGTTTACCTGTGAGCATTACTTGCAACGCGTCCTGATAAAATGATCCGTGATGAAATAGCTGACATGTAAAATATCATAATTAGGGTTCAGTTAACAGCCTGGTGAAATTAATGAGTACGGGGAGCTAACACCTCACAAAGCCATTGTCTCAGGTTATCTGCAGACTCAGGAACACAACACTGCATTGATTTATACTTTCTTTTTTGGAAGGGTTGTTTTTTTTTTTTTCCTTTGGAACAATGAAAGCTAGAAATTTACTTTTTTTTTTTTTTTAATGGAAGCTTAGATTCTGCAGAATAGAAATATGGTGGTGCTAGATGCAGTGCTCAAGCAGGATGAGTGTTTAACATCCCTGGGCTTTTGTGATGTCCAAGGATAGCAAGTTCCACAATCTGTAGGCCAAGCTTTTGTGCAGTGGGTGAATTGAGTGCTGCTGGAGAAACATTGAGGCTCATGATCATTTGCTGCTAGCATTGTATATTCTTGTTTTGAACAAAAGTGCAAAATGCGTAGACAGGTGGGGGTTTTTTGTTTTGTTTTTTTGCACTCAAGTTTAAACCCTCTGAAAAATATTAATGGCAAACTAAGGACAGAAGCTAATAGAAAAGATTAAACAGACCACATATGACAAGGCTTGCTACAAGGATTCCATGTGGATATTTTTGGTTTGGCTATTGTTTGCCTAGCCTTCACTTCATAATTTCCAGTAAGAACTCCTTCATTTTCCTCCCAGCTGCTGCAGCTTTTTCAGTCCCCTTAACAGAAGAGGAACAAAGTTGGTTGCTTTCCTTGGAAATGCTACGTGAAATCTCCACACAGTCATACTACTGGGAATGGAATGGTGCCCTGATTTCTGCTGTTACTGACCTTATTTTCATTACACTTCTAAGAAACATTACACTTCTAAGAAAACATGATTTTTTTAGTGAGTGTGCTTCCTTTAGTTTTTGTGTTTTGAGTTTTCATGTAACGTGGATAGCTCCTTTTGCATGTTGCAAAGTCACAGTATATAAGTGCTACTGATGTTCATAAAGGCTCTGTCTGTATGTACTATTACACAGCAGAGCCATTACATGGTGCTATCTAGATTCATGCTTGCAGTATATGCATGCAAAATACATTCCTGTGAGCTGTTTAGTCCTTAAAGGCAGGAGCTGCATAAAATCAGAAGCAATACGATCGCAAGTTAAAGGAAAGTTACATAACATGTTAAATGTCATAGCAAATTCTGACTGACTTGAAAGTCTAAATTTCACTTACACCATCACTTAGGGAAGAGTTACAAAATGCGAGAGGAAGTAGATTCATTTAAGAAAAATTCCATTAGCTTGTCAGGAAGACTTGTGTGTTTCCAGTTGCCTCTTTAAAGGGTGATTTTCATGTTGGGACAAAGTTCAGTCAGAAGGGTGTGTGGGGGTAGAACATTTTTTTTCACAAAATACAATGTACTTTGTCAGTAATGCTCCATTTCCCTTGTTGGTATGGCTAATTGCTGAAGAAGTCTTTATCTGAATGTTTTTTAGTGAGATTTCTCCTTCTCCGCAAGAGAAGAGAATTGGGGCTCTGAAATCACAATAATTTTTATAATAAAAACAGATGAATGTCAGAATTTCAGCATTATGATTTTATTTCATCAGTGAAAATAAGGACAATCCTTGTTGTTTGTTTTTGTTAAACTCGGATGCCTTTAGTTAACTACAGCAGTAATAATGGAAATTTCTAAACTTGGAGTTAAGTGATATATTTGAAAACTTACCCTATGTGAAAAGTACTTCTTCACAATTAAATGAAATATAGTCACTCTTTTTAATGGAAGTGTGACTTATTCTTCCATAAATAGATGCCTAGTTAATGATTAGCACATGGCTAGTCTTTCCTTTTGCCCACCACCACAGTTCTCCAGTAGTATCAACATTTCCCTTCAGAATGCCATCCAGCTGCAGCGCATGAGGCTTTATGTAGACTTGGTGTTAATAGATCTGTAATTACATGAATGAACCGATCTCTGGCAAAAGTGTACTTCTGCAGCTCACTGAGTCTTATTACTTTGCATTTGCTGCTCTTAGATAAGTCTGTGCAAGCATAGGATAAACTTTTGTACTCACAAGTCACAGAATCTCACTTTGAAAGAGAGAAAAGAACCATTTTAAAATTTCTAACGGACATTTTAACAAATTATAGCAAACTCCACGACATTGTGGCGTCTCATTCTGTCACTGGCTGATTGGATTGAAAAAATTATGCATCTTTCTTTCAATAGCAATGACTTACTGGCTGGGTATAAGTGTGTGTTGCTGTCTTTGGCATCTTGGATACTGAGCTAACTCATGGTTGTGTAGACTTCTTAAAATTCTTAAATAAAGAATAGTATTTAAGGCAGACTTTTCCTTTGCTCTACTCCCCACCCCCATTTGACTGCCAGGGCCTTTATATCCTCTTGGCAATGACAGAAAACTTGAGAAAAATCTTTTGTGGAATTGTCTCTATACAACTACCTTTTCATAGCATGTCTGGGAAATTTGTGAAGAGTAGAGATAGGTAACTAACACTACTTTATTTATGCCAGCAGCAACTGCGCAGGCAAACTTTATTTTACAGGCTAGTCAGTTGATGTCTTCTAGCTATATCACTCAGCTGTTACTAACTGCATCCCAGGGGAATGCATCGCCTTTCAGTTTCTCATTGACTCTTACAGCTATGGCCATTTATAAGCAGGGAATTAGGTTGCATATGAAACTAGTAGTTTGGCATTCCCTTTTATTTTTATTTTTAATTATAAATATAGTTTTAATAAACATCATTTGTAGACTGTGAAACATTTATCTGACACTCACTAGCCTGAGGACTTAAGCTTAGTAGCTGGGGTGCAGAATATCTGACCCACCACTTCCCCGGAAGTTTTAAACAAATTAAATAGTAATACACTATGACTTACTGTAGGAAAGAAAAGAGTAAAACCAGATAAGAACAGAAGTTATAACAAAAATGAGAGATGCAGTAAGCCACATTTTTAATTTTAAGATAATTGCCACATATTGTCAAAGTGCATCTCCTCCTGGCTTGTTTTCATTCTGCTTCCTGTATTTTGCCTCTGCTTGCATTCCCTTATACTTTTCTCTTTCTATTTGGGGGTCTCTGCCATCTTTCCCACTTCCTTCAAAATCATTCTCCAACTGATCATGGGTTTTTGGTCTTTTGATTAATAAGGTCCTCGTTAGGACTGAAAGATCTGCAGGGCAGGGGCCAGGCTTCTCTGAAGCCCCAAGCAAGCTTCTGGTTTCTATAAAATAATCTACCATCCCAACCACTCTCTTGCATCTTGATCTCCTACCTCTCCTAGAGAAAGCTTGCAAAAATGTACGAAAGCCTGAATAGTCAGAGAACTAAACTAAAATGAGGGACCATGCTGCCTTGTGTCACTGCCTCAGTGTGAAATTAAGGCTCTTTCCCCTGCCCAATTGCTGGAAAAAGGCTCTGTTGAAAATATGTTCATTTTTCTGTTGGATAGGGAGGTGTCTTCTGGGTATCAACATACAATAGTGGCATCTGCATTCTTTCTCCACTCTGCCCCAATTTCCTTAATTCTGCCAGTTAACATAACAACTTGCTCTGAGAGGGTTATGGAAGTGCTGGTTACAAATTAGCATTTGAAAATCTCCTTGGCTTTACTCCAGCCTTATTTTGTAGGCATAACTGGGATAAAGAACTTTTCATCTTCATGAAAATGAAATCTGAGAAATCTTCAAAACTTAGAGAGAAGATTATTCCTTCAAAAAACTGCTTGGCTGATATACTGTTACTTTTCTGGGAGACATTGTAGATACCCATTGATAGGTTAGTTTCTTCTTTTATATCACCTCACTTCTTAGATGTCTGTTGCTCTACTTATCCATATTTTCTTCCTTTTCCTGATACTTTTACATATTTTTCCATTAACCCACTTAAGTAACGCACTGAATCCCAATAATAAATAATCTAGTAATGTGTGTTATAGTCACCTTGTTTATTGTACTAAAGTTAATTTTTACTGATTGTACATAACATTCCTTATTCTTCTAGTAAGCGAAGTGAGTATCTTTGTTTATAATTAACTTTTTTACTTCACTTGTGTTTGCTGTCTTTTTTCTAAAAAGTAAGCTTTCAGACCCATAGAATTTAAGGTCAGAAGGGACCAATGTTCCCTCTAATTTTTGGCAGGCCGTGTGCTCAAAAAATTTCTTCTGTGCAAATTTTTGACAGGCTGTGTGAGCAAAAAAAATCTGTGCAGATTTTTGTGCGCATGGTGTTTGGCTGTGTGTGCAGGGTTTAGGATCTGTGTGCGCATGCGCACAGCTTAGAGGGAACAGTGGAAGGGATCATCATGATCATTTAATCTGACCTCCTGTACATTGCAGACCATCGAATCTCATCCACCCACTCCTTTTGAAAAGAAGGAAGGAGGTTAGGTTTGGTATCCTTCTTGGCAGCTGTGGGGTGTTTGTACCCCAAAAAAACACCTGGGGCAAAGTGGGCAGACTTTTTGGCCCAAAGGCCAAATCGGGGTTGCAAAATTGTATGTAGGGACAGGTAGGGAAGGCTGTGCCTCCCTAAACTGCCTGGTGTCATACCCCTATTCAACCCCTTCCCACTTCCTGGCCCCTCACTGCCCCCCTGAGAATCCCCGACCCATCCAGCCACCCCTTCTCCTTGTCTCATGACTGCCCCCTGCTCCCTGTCCCCTGACCACCCGCTCCCTGTCCCCTGACTGCCACCTCCATAGACCACTCCACCTGGACTCCCCTGAAGGACACTGCCCTCTACCCAGCCGCCCCCTACTCCCCATCCCCTGACTGTCCCCTGGGACTTCGTGCCCCTTATCCAACTTCCTGGCCCCCTCACCATCATGCTCAGAGCAGCATATCTGGCAACTGCGTGGAGCCAGACACTCTGCCACTCTGCCCCGCAGGAACGTGCAGCCCCACCCCCACAGCGCTGCCTGTGCGGCACGCTGAGGCTACAGGGAAGGAGAGAAGGCTGCGGGGGGGACCAGTGGCAGACTTTCCTGGCTGGGAGCTCAGGGGCCATAGTTTGCCCACCCCTGGCCTGGGAAATATTGCAAAAACATGAAACAGTGGAAAATCCAGTGAATTTTCTCTTTATTAAAAAATTGGAGGTTGGTAGTGAATCTTTCAAAAATGCAATATATTGTGGGTTGTTCTCGCTTGCTTACTGTTAGTAAAATCAGGTAGAGCCCAACCTGGTGATGAAGGAAACCTAAATATATGGACTCCAGCTCTGTTTAGCTAATTAAAGGAGAGCTGGAGGGGTGGGGTTTGAAGAGATACCGTCCCTTTAAAAAATGTATCGATATATGCAGGTTTGAAAGATTGCAAACAAAATTTGCATTTTTTAAAAAATGTAGTAAGTTCAGATCCTGTCTAGACTGGAAGGCTGATAGACCCAATGAAATATTACAGGAGCCATGACTGTGAAAGTTGAGCCAATAAGCTCCGTGTCCCATGACTGCCCCGACCACTATCCACACCTCCCCCCGACAAGCTCCCCGCCCCAGGACTCCCATGCTTATCCAATCCCCCCCACTTCCCTGTGCCCCTTTGTCCCTTATTTAACCTCCCCGGCCCCCCTTACCATGCCGCTCAGAGTAGTGTGTCTGTCTGGCTCTGGCCAGACATGTTGCCACACTGACACACAGGAACTGCCTCACCCCCCAGAGCGCTGCCCGCTCGGTGCGCTGAGACTCCGGGGAAGACGGGAGCTGGGCCAGGGACTAGCTTCCCCAGCTGAGAGCTCAGGGGCTGGACAGGACAGGCCCATGGGCCAGATGTGGCGGCAGGCTGTAGTTTGCCCACCCTTGTCCTGAGAGGATGGGGAGCTTTCCTCATTCTATAAATCTGGGTCTTTTAAAAAATCTTTCCCACGCTGTCTCTCCCCAATCTCTCTCATACCCCCGCCCCCTTAACTGCACGTAAACTTGTACAACACATTTGATAAAAGTGTGTACCCCTTTAATTGTCCATATTATCTGAAAGTAATTCAACCTGAATAGTGAACCACCTTCTGTAGTTTTCAGTCAGTCTCAGATAAGTTTCCTGTTTGCCTGGATTTTGGATTATTCACAGTTAATGGAGGCAATGAGAACATCAGACACTCCCTGCAGCCTGCCTGTGGAATGTGCCAGCCTGGCACATGTTGCCAAGTATAAGCCACAAGTTTTCTTCCCTCTGCTGATGATAGCTTAATTTCTTTCAAAGGCACTTCTCGAGTTTCAGATTTCCCATATTCTTAGTTTAGCCTCTTGTCATTTGTCTGGCTCAGGTTGCAACCTGAATAAAAGCAATCCTCAGGGTGTCTTTCTTTGCAGACGTGTGCAGCGAACAGTCTTGTTCTAGACTAGAGGTCTCGGGCTCTTCCATATCAAAACTCTTTTGTAAACTGTCCATAAACTCATGTGACTTCCCTAGTAATTTCTTAGCTTCATCACATTTTAAAATACTGGACCAAATAGTGGAAAACGAGCTCAGCCGGATAAGTGCATTGTGCTAGATGGGAATTTCACTCCTTAGTGGAGGCTCTGTATTTTAGGGGACTTCCTCTGCCCCTTTGCTTTGAATGGCTATTCAGCATTATTTTGCAAGTCTCTCTTATGATGTCACTGGTGCTTTCAGATATTTCAGAGGTGAGGTGTTGATTGATTGATCTTCCTGAAACTTTCAATGAAAAATAAATAATTTTGGAGGAAGATCATAGAATCATAGACCTCGAAGGACTTCCAAAGGTCATCTAGTCCAGTCTCCTGTAATTATCTAGACCATTCCTGACAGGTGTTTGTCTAACCTGTTCTTAAAAATCTCCAATAATGGAGATTCCACAACGTCCCTAACCAGTTTATTCCAGTGCTTCACCACCCTGACGATTAGGAAGCTTTTCCTAATGTCCAACCTAAACCTACCTTGCTGAAAGTCCACTGCTTCTTGCTCTGTCCTCAGAGGTTAAGAACAATTTTTTTCCCTCCTCCTTGTAAAATCTTTTTTATACTTGAAAACTATTACCATGTCCCCTCCTCTGTCTTCTCTTTTCCAGACTAAACAAGCCAAGTTTTCTCAATCTTCCCTCATAGGTCATGTTTTCTAGACCTTTAATCATTTTTGTTGCTCTTCTCTGGACTCTGTCCAGTTTGTCCACATCCTTCCTGAAATGTGGCCCCAAGAGTTGGACACCCTACTCCAGTTGAGGCCTAATCAGAGTGGAGTAGAGCCAAAGAATTACTTCTCGTGTCTTGCTTACAACACTCCTGCTAATACATCCCAGAATGATGATCACTTTTTTTGCAACAGCGTTACACTGTTGACTCATATTTAGCTTGTGGTCCAATAGGACCCCCAGATCCCTTTCTGCAGTACTCCTTTTTATGCGGTCATTTCCCATTTTGTATGTATGCAACTGATTGTTCCTTCCTAAATGGAGTACTTTGCATTTTGTCTTTAGACCATTTTTCCTGTTTGTCCAGATCATTTTGGATTTTAATCCTATCCTCCAAAGCACTTGCAGCACCTCCCAGCTTGGTATCTGTCATAAGCATCAAGTAGCCTAGAATTCCTGCTTACCTGTAAGGGGTTAAGAAGCTAAAAGAAACCTGGTTGGCACCTGACCAAAAGAACCAATGGGGACCGAAGATGTTTTCAAATCTGGCGGAGGGAAGCTTTTGTCTGTCTGTCTCATTCGCTCTGGGGCTTTCAGAGGAATCAGACAGTTTTTCTTCTCTCCAGCTAATCTGTATTCTTTTTAACCAGCAACAGTAAGTAATTAGCCAGGCAAGGCGATTTAAGTTTTATATTTGTTTTTCACTTGTGAATTTCTCAGGTTTTTAGGAAAATATCCCTGTGTTTCTCTGTAACTTTGAAACTCAGCAGAGGAGGATACCTCTGTGGTATAGGGTTTTTTCTTTGATTCTTTTTGTGACTGTAAGTGTTTTTCCACTGATTTTTGTAAGTGATTTGTTTTTCTTTTTTCCTTTAATTAAAATTCTTCTTTTAAGAATCTGACTGCTTTGTTTTCCATTGTGTAAGATCCAGGGCTTTTGGATCAGGCCCACGTAGTAGAATTGGTGAGGAGTTTTTCTCAAGCCTTTCCCAGGAAGGGAGATATAGGCTTGGCAGGGTTTTGGGGAAAGAGGGAGCTCCTAATTCTTGGCGTATGCTTGGTGGTGGCAGCATACTGTTCCAGACACAGGAGAAACTTTTGTATCTTGGGGAAGTTTTAAGCTAAGCTGGTAAAATAAGCTTAGGGGGTCTTTTCATGTGGGTCCCCCCATCTGTACCCTAAAGTTCAGAGTTGGGGGCGAGGGAACCCTTGATAGTATCATCTGTAAATTTTATAAGTGTACTAGTGTATGCCATTTATCTAAATCAGGGGTGGGCAAACTTTTTGGCGCGAGGGCCACACTGTGGTTCAAAATTGCATGGAGGGCCGGATAGGGAAGGCTGTGCCTCCCCAAACAGTCTGGTCCCGCCCCTATCTGACTCCCTCCCACTTCCTGCCCCCCTCAGAACTCCCGACCCATCCAACCCTCCCCACTCCTTGTCCCCTGACCACCTCCTCCAGCGACCCCTCGCCCCTAACTACCACCCCCCAAGACCTCACCCCCTATCTAAGCCCCACTGCTCCTTATCCACTGACCGCCTCTTCAAAAGACGCCCCCTTCCCCTAACACATCTATACTGCCCTGCATATGACATGGGTCTGCCACTTGAGCTGCATTCACGCTGCAAAATGACAGGTTTTGAATACAAGTCACAGCAGGACTCTTCTCTTATTCTCCCCCTGACCACCTCTTCCTGGGTCAGAAGGGACTCGGCTGCAGAGCTGGGGCTGGGAGTTGTAGCCTCCTGACGCTGGTAGGAGCTGGTGCGGGTGATGACCCAGTGCTTCCCTACCTGCATTAGCCTGACACAGTCAGGTCCTCTTCTTGATAGGACTTTCTGGTTGAAAACTGCATGCTTGTAGTAAATACTCTAAAATTCATTGCCATTAAACTAGTGTGACAGTAACTTTAATGGCATCTTCTGCAGTTACAGATAATTGGCATATCTTGCAAGTTTTACTAAAACCAGAGACCAAACACTGAGCTTCAGTTAGGTTTCAGAAAGTGGAAAAGTGGAAAAGGAGATGTGACCACAATCTCCTAAATATAGGGCATCTTTGGAAATCAGTTTATGGGAATGTGCTCCTAATCTGTGCGCTCTGACTTGGCAGTCTTAGTACTAATGACAATGACAGAAAATGGTTAGATGTTTTAAAGGTTTTTTTTGAACGTGCATTTGTGCGTTTTAAACTGAACGTCGTCAGTGGAAAATTTTAGAGTAAGTGAACATAGTGTGTGTGCATAACACGTTTTGTATAATCAAACAAACCTTTCTGCTTTATACCCCAGTATCCTAAGAAATGTACTGAAGTCAGTGAGGAAATGCTCAAAGTATTAATTCATTGTTGAATTCCTATGGTTGTGTTTACTTGTGGATCAGATTTTGTCTCTCTCAAAAGGCTTTTTTTTCCCTTAGTTTGAAAAGCAGCCCCCTACAGCCCTTTGCATTGTGGGATGTGACTCCCACTGGCTCTCTGTCACTTTGCAAGCCCTGATATATCTCTTTCAAGCTTAGCTGGATGTGTTGAACTCTTTCTCTGTCACTCTGTTTAAGTTAGATGCAATGGTCTTCAGAAGCAGTCTTTTCCACTGTAGACCATCTTTCCACAGGCTGGGCATGCTCTGCTATATCCTGTTGTGCTAATTAAACCTCCTAGCTGAACAATGCACAGCACAGTCAGATTGCCTCATGACTGAACCGATAACAGAGACTAGTTGTTTACTAGAGAACCACAGCAGGGACACAGATATCCCCTGCTCTTTTCACTTCCCTCTGCCCCCTTCTTCTGATCAGTCATGCCAGAGACCTGATGGCGAAATCTTTGAAATTTTTACTCTTTAAACTGTTTCCTGGTCAGCTGGGTGATAAATAGTTACTCAGTTGGAATGGCTGTTGCAAAGAATTCTATCTAAATGACATCTCTTTCACAGCGAGAGGACTGAAATATCTGCCTGGTGAAATGTAGTGGAAAAATCACCTGGTGTTTTTAAAGGGTTATAAATGAAAATTAAAAATGTTCAGTTGGCTTCTGACCCTATTAGAAAATATCAAATTGTGTAGATCTAGTGTCTGAAGCATTTCTTTACCCTGATGAAAAATCCTGGGAAGCACAGTGAGTGATTTGACTCATTACTTATATTTAGTAGCATTACTTAGTGATTTGGATTCCTTTTTCTTCTGAGGCTGAATGTCTGTGTTCAGGAAGGTTAATAGCGAAAACGCCCTGAAAAAGGCAGTTCAGTATTAGAGTACAAATGCATGGAAAATACCAGGTCATTGTGCTGGGTGTTGGCTCTTTTTTTTTCTTTTTTCTTTTTCTTCAAAAAGTGTATGCGTAGGAGGTATCCTTCCTTTTTGGTATACCTTGCTGAATTTGAGATGCTTGTGGAACCTCAATACAAAGTTGACTTCAGACTATAACAGCTTCTTTGGTTAAGATTCAAGGCCACTGTAACATGCTTCCGGGGTACCCAGAACTGTGAGCCATTGCGTTACCCTATGTTTCAAAAAGAGTGAGCTTTGCTGGAGATTAGACTGTCAGTTTCCTGGTATAGCTATCTGCCTTCCTCACCAGCAAACTTCTCAAACACTACCAGCCTTCACCTTGCCCAGCATATAATAATCAGTGAACTCTGGTCCCTGAGCTCCTCGGAGATGTCTTTCTGCAAAGCACAACCCATCACTGTACATTCACAGAAAATATTAACTTTGTTGCTCTTTTAAAAAGTCAGCTCACTGCAGCTCATCGATGTAACTGGTGTCTAATGAACAGTCTTACTTCAATCATAGCACTGAATTGGCTTATGGTAAAAATTAAAAAAAAAGTTTAACAAATGTCAGGTTTAAGCCATACTACGACTAAGGAGTAAAGATGGATATAGTTACAAACAGGTCTTTACCATTTGAGTATCTTTTCTATCTTAACAGGGCCCAATCTGTGTTCAAGGCAGTTTCCTCACAAATCTTCCTTTTCCAGCAATAGCTGGTTAGTTCTGAGCCTGGATCCCCACAGAGTCCAAGGCGTTGATCTTCCTTGTCTCCTCAATGAAAGATAACTTAGGGGTTAACTCCCTCTCTCTCTATAGTCCGGTAAACCTGTGAAATGTATCCCCAGATAAATTTCCTTTTCTTTGCTGGATGTGGATGCCATGCTGTCTGATGAAGACTCCATGTTGTCTCTTTCCCACCCTCCCAACAGGGGATTTGTACAATGCAAATGATTTTCTTTCTGCAACCTCTGATACAAATAGCCTGTTGGTTTGAGGTGGTGATTTCTTCTCTTTGTCTGGAGAAAATCAGTTTATCAGCTCCCACTAACATGCCTTGTTAAAACACCTTTTAATGACAGACTTTAGTGAACTGAAACCTACAGATTTTTTCCATCAGTCATAATTGATCAGTCCTAGAAAATAGCATGCATTGATTGACCAGCACCAGTGTGATAGAGACAGTATGTGTGATGGTACGGAGTTGCCTTCATATGGTAAAAAATTGATCTGATTAGAGCAACAAAGTGACCTTCAAGTAGTAGAATGGGTCAGAAATGATGTCTGTGTTTCTTGTATTGTCTACAGGTGTTGGCTGCCCTGATAATTCCCCTCCTGGCTGGACCCCATTGCTTGCTTGGGGACAAGGGACCAGTCAGTGGTTTGTTGGGTACTTGCTATGTTCTCTGTGGCACTATCCACCACATCCATTTTGGGTTCCGTGCTGGCATCACTCACAAAAATATGGTCCAGTTCCTCATAGCATTGGGATGTAGCAGGAGCATTACTGGAGATCCGTTATGGTCCCTTGTCTTCAGATTCCTTCTGCCGGAGCTCCTTTGCTTTGCCCAGGCACTAGGACCAGTTCCAGAAGTGCTTCCTCTCTTCCACCCCCTGCTTCCATTTTCTCTGACAGTGCCCTGTAGAGGTCTGCATTTTGGTGATTCTTATCCAGTGGGACTGGACATGCATGCCTCCAAAGCGGGAAATGAGTCCAGGACCTCTGCAAGGGCCCATTTGGAAGCATGGGGGGTGGCTATGGCTACTATACTGGATATGTGAATTTACTTCTGGATGGTACTAAAGAGGGCATTTAATCAGCATTTCACCAGCATTTAAACAGAAGTTTCATGCAGTCAAGATGATCCCGGAGCAGTGGAAGGTACAAAGAAATCAGGTTAGTCAAGGTGTGAAGCAATGCAGTGTGGTCCCCTCAGTGCAGTAGTTATGCACTTACAGTGAATAAATTCTTTGAAGTGGAGTTACTCGTATTCCAAGGAGGGTTTGTGACCTAAAACACCAAATAAATTGCGTTAGAAGACAGATTGTGTGTGAACACAAGGCACTTAAGGTATGCCTACACCGCAGTTAGACTTCCACAGCTGGCCTATGCCAGCTGACTCTCACTTGCGAGGCTTGGGCTAAGGGGCTGTTTAATTGTGGTGTAGCCACTTGGGCTGCAGCCCAGGCTCTTGGACCCTGCAAAGTGGGAGTCTCGGAGCTCACGTTGCAGCCCAAGCCCAAGTGTCTACACTGCAATTAAACAGCTCCTTAGTACAAGTCCCATGGGCTCGAGTCAGCTGCCATGAGCCAGTTGTGGGTCTACAGTGTAAGCCAGAGGTTGGCAAACCACTGCCCATGGGCTACAGCTGGCCCACGGGCCCATCCTGCCTAGCCCTTCAGTTCCCAGCTGGGGACACTAGCCCCTGGCCCCTCCCCTGTTGTCTCCCCGCAGCCTCGGCTTGCCGTGCCACCAGCGCTCTGGGTGGCAGAGCTGTGAGCTCCTGACTGGCAGCACGGTGGCGTAGCTGGCTCCAGCCAGGCACTGCAGCTGCCAGACATGCTGCTCTGAGTGGCATGGTAAGGAGGGGACTGTGTGGGGAGGGAGTGGAGAGGGGGGAGAGATTGGATAAGGGGTAAAGAGTCCCAGGGGACAGGGAGCAGGGGTGGTTGGATGGGGTGGAGGTTCTGGGGGGCAAGTAGGGGTGAGGGGACAATCGGGGACAAGGAGTGGGGAGGGCTTGGATGGGTCAGGGATTCTGAGGGGGGCAGTCAGGGGACAGGGAGCGGGGAGGCTGGATACGGGGTTGAGGTGGGGGGGGTCTCTGAAAGAGGCGATCGGGTCAAGGAGCGGGGGGTTGGATGAGTTGAGGGTTCTGAGAGGGGTAGTTGGGGAGGCAGGAAGTGGGAGGGGGCGGTTGGGGTGGGGGTCAGGCTGTTTAGGGAGGGACAACCTTCCCCACCCAGCCCCTCCATACAGTTTTGCAACCCCCATGTGGCCCTTGGGTCAAAAAGTTTGCCCACCCCTGAGTTAGACTGTGCTTTGATGAAGTAGTTAGATCATACAATAAAATATTTCAGGTTTGAAAAATAGCCTGGAATTCATGCACAAGCCAAGATATCAACCTCACATCTGACTTCCATGGAAAAATTGACCAAATGTTGTAGCCCTGCAGCACCATGCTAAAGGAATTGTTGATGAGTTAAGTGGTACTTGCTCTCAGAACAGACCTATGAAAATTTACAAGGCATCATGCTATCTTGTAAAGTATGTTCAGTTGTTTGAAAAAGATGACTTGGTTGGATATAATGGGTTATATTAGAGAGATTATAGATTACTTCGACACTCAGTGGTTGCTATGAATAGAACTCTGATGTGCAGATTTCTATTAGAGTAGCCCCAAAATGACAAGCTTACTTTAGCTAGGTAGCGGTGTTAATGAGCCCAGAATGTCACAAATATAAAAATGGAGGGTACTTAAAATAAAAATACACATTTATCTGATTGCATCTGCTGGTCTGTATGTGAGTAGTTAGCATCCCTCATTCCGAGAATAGGATCAAATCACACTATAGTAACCCATTAGTCAATCTAATGTAACTGCCAGTAGTTCTGTAGCTTTAGCTACTGGAATTGTGGATATTGACTGATCCCTGCTATAAAACAGGGATATAGCTTTTGATAACCCTCACCCAGGTCATGTGACTGGGATGAGGAAATAAAAATCAATATTTCTTGCCACCCCTCCTTTGTGTAATGCCTTTAATAGAGAACCTATGAAACCTCTACCTCTTCTACTTTGGGGCTTATTTTTGTCTTGGTCTTCCCCTTCCTTTCCTTCTCTGCCCTCATGATTGCAATGACAATTTTCTGTATGTCTCTGCGAAAGGAGTAAGAAAGCATAAAGGTATATTCGTATTGGAGGTCCATGACACTTCAGCCAAAACACAATGTGGAATTATTTCTTCATCTGTCACAGCAGTAGGCTCAGAATTTGCCTAATTTAAAATTTAATCTGATTAAGGAAATGCCAAAGTCATTTATTGATTTTAAATTAGTTACTCCTTGTGTGAGCCACATCTTTGTGTGTGTGTCCGATCCCTTGGCTGATTTTTCAGCTTCAGTTAGCTAATACACGCTCTGTTTACATCAAAGATACTGGAGCACAAATAAGGAAGTAAATGCACTTAGTATTGATTCTGTGCAGTGGGTGTTGTCTACATGGAATTTTCAGCATTGTTGGTCTAGCGTCTGTGTAGCTTCAGTGGGGATGGTAGTGACGGAAATGCTAGTACGGACATGGCGAAAGAGGACACAGATATTTTTACCACCGTCAGTCCTACCATGAGCAGGTTTAGACAACACTGGAGGGTTGGGGGAATGCTTGTGTTCCAAGCACAGAGGGTAAAAGGCTAGTGCAAACAAGGCTGTTGAAGGGTGTGTGTGTGGGAGGCTTCTTGCCTAATTGAGATGTATAGAAACTGTTAGACTTAAAAACTCAGAAAATACAATGCATTATGGATAGTGGAGTGTTTGTCACACTTCCCTTTCCAGTGCTAATTAGCTTCTTGAAAATGTCAGTAAGTTTGGTCATGGTGATGCTACTATCCACACTGAGGACTTGTCATTGTGCAGAGTTTCATTTTGAGATGACGAGTGTACTGTATTTTCCCACCTATCTCAGTAATAATTGGTCATCTGGTTGTTTAATTTTGCAACAGAGCCTTCCCTGAAAACTGCATGGCTTCTTGTTTTGCTTCAGTTCTTTGCTAGAGATGTGTACCTTGGGAGCTGTTGGTTACTGCTGTGTGTCAGTTATGACTGAACGAACAAGTGGGTGTGGGGACAGAATGATGTCTAATGAGATGACGGAAGTCAATTTTTTCCCCCTAGCCAATCTCATTGGTCTTTTTACTTGTTCATAACCATCATACTGGATCAGAGTGGAAGCTGCCATGATTTATTGCTTATATAAGTCCTTATTAATTATCAATTTGCCTTTTGGCTTTTAAAAATTTCATTATTGACATGCATATGATTTTTATTTTACTGTAATATATCAATTCTAATTTACACAACTAACATTTGGGAGACAGTGCTGAGCATGAGTGCTTGGTTGTCTGGCTTTGAGCTACTCAGGAATAATGGAGCAAACTATTGCAACCATGTAGCTTGTGTGTGTGCAATAGATGGTTCTTTCTGAGGGACTGGCCTACAACTGTGGAACTAACTTATGCAGGGACCAAGGCTATGTCTACACTGACACTTCCATTGCTAAAACTTTGGTTGTTCAGATGTGTGGACAGTGCTTAGTCAGCAGGAGCTGTGCTCCCAGCGGCGAAGCTACTGCCCTTTGCTGGAGGTGTTTTTATTTTGTCACCCGGGAGAGCGCTCTCACTGCGATAAAGAGCAGCCACACAGTGCACCTTACAACTGTGTGGCTGCAGAACCACAGCCGTGTTGTTGTAACGTGCGCAGTATAGACATAGCCTAAGAACATTTCTGGATTTTGCTGCTTTCTGGCATAAATGTAAACTGCACTTCTTTGACTCTAGGTTTCCTACACAATAACACATAACACATTCGTTTATTCATTACATTTTTCTAAAACCATGCGCTCTTTCCACCTGTGGTGAGAAATAGTAAGGAAACATTGCTTGACAGATCGTAGTCTTGTTTAATTGTGGAAGGCACTCAGATATGATGGTGATTGGCATCATATAAGAGCGTATACAGAATGGATCCCCCGCGCCCCCCACTCTCCAGTCTTAAGGTAAATAATTTCAGGCTTTGTAAATACCAGTTCACTTCGATAGGTACAGAAAAGAGCCTCTATATCTGTAATGTATTTTTGGTGATGAAACACTTCTAAGTTATTAAACATACTTGCAATTGGGAGTCCTTTCTCATTTTACAGACGTTCCCACAGAAAGATTCAGCAGGTACTTGCAGATGACTGAAACACATAATGTATTGTATACAGCTGACATGCTTTTACACTACTTCAGAGAAATACTAGATTTTTCTCATCCATCTTTGAAAGAACAAATCTTTGATGAAAGAAACATGGCCGGTAAGGAGAGCTAGCTAACTGAAGTTTATTGTATGTTTGTTTTAAAGTCTAACTTTTGAACCTCTGGAGAGATTTAACAGCCTATCTCAGCTAGAGTTACAGTGTGGGGATATGTTTTTATATGCATTCTTTTTTTTACGTCAGGAGGCTGTAAACCTGAAACTCAGCATGCTTGAAAGATAGTGTTACACGCTTTCTGTTACAGGATGGTAGCCCAGCAGCAGGCAGGTCTGAGGAAATATTCAGAGTGGGCATGCAAGTGGAAATATGCCCCTCCTCCCCTTTTACGTGTGTATTTGAACCATTCTACTCTTTCTCATAAAAAATCATGTTTTGTTTTTTCCGTTTTTTAAAACAGAGAACTCTCTCATCCTCACATCCAAACTTCCTATAAGAAGAGAAGAGGGGCCTAGGGCAGTCTTTCTCTGGCATGCCTTTGGTGCATTGTGGAAACAAATGCTAAAGCAGCCTAAAAGACATCAGAAAGATTGTCAGTACGAGAGGAATTAAATAGTTTAAGGTATAACATTCTGTTGCTCAGTTTCACAAATGGAAAATCCAGAGGAGGAAACCAACTGGCTTGACAGTGATTTAGCTCCTGGAGTAGTCACTTTTCCTGAATCATGCCAAGGGCTGAGGTGGATGCATGTACCTTACACTGCAACATTAGTTGTAATTGTTTTGCTGCTTTGTCTCCCTCTACCATAGATTGATGAACCTTTTGTTTAAATCACTTAAAGCCCATTTCTGATCAGGTTTTTTTTGTCCAACTCTCATATCTCTGAGCATTTTCCTCCTTCTCAGTCCTGGTAATGCATTTATTTGTATATTGGAGACTGCACGATTCCTTGATGTAGAAATTTTCATTGGTAGCAAGGTTCTGCTGGCTTCAGTTGAACCTCCTTTCACTACATTTGATAAAAGTAAGAAGTGCTAGTATTCTTTTGTCAAAATGGTTTTGAGATTCATAATAATCTGATGACTAACCTGTTTTCTTTCCTAAATCTATTTGCCAAAGGAAGCGAAATTGTATAAGTTTGGTGTTTAGAGGGCTGTATTTTACTGTGTGTATAGAATGAAGTCTTTGAAAGCTACAAAATGCTTAGGAGTTTATTAATGATGAGTCTATGGACAAATTCTTTTGGCACAGACCTCTACCGTGGATTAAATTGCGTTATCTGAGTTCTTACATCTGAAAGCCCTAGAGCTCATTTAACTATATAAAATGCAGATTCCATGGCAGGCAAACGTGACTTCTCTGTTTATAGAGTTTTTTGTGAATGCTTGATGCTCCAATTTTAGCTTTCCGCAGCCCAATTCTCTGGATTTGACATTTTGTTCTAATCCTTAACAATTGTTGTTAGTGAACTCTGCCCTTCTGTTAGGTTTGATACTGCTTGCTAAGATCCCAGGGGCGGAGCTCTTCAGAGATAATTTGTGAAGAAAAGAAAAAAATGGCTTACTGTTCTTATCTGAGTATACTGCCTCAACAGAGCCACACTTACTCCCCACTTCTTAGGGTATAGCATTTTAGTTTGAGTTGGCTGAAGGAACTGAGGTGATGGGTGGCCCTGGTTCCTTTTTATACTAGTGCCAAGTATTTGACTCTGTCCCTGTGCCAGATGGGATCTGCAAAGACAGTATGTTTAAAGGACGCTGGTAAGTAACACTTTTTTTCTCAGGTGTTCTGGTGGAGTTTTTATCGGTTGCTGGAGGTACATCAGTTTTATTGCATTATTACGTGTCATGATAATGAAGCATAAAACTTGGTTCCAATAAACGTGCACCAAATATTTCTACAACAAAGATTCTTCATGATCAGAGACGATCAGGTGCCTTCAAAATGAGATTGTGCAGACACTTGGGTTCCTCTGACTTCATGCTAATAGTGCAGATGTGGGCAAATTTTTTGGCCTGAGGGCCACAATGGGATTGCACAATTGTTTGGAGGGCCAGTGCTGTGCCTCCCCAAACAACTGGCCCCACCCCCTATCTGATTCCATCCCTCTTCCCACCCCTTGAGTGCCCCCCTCAGAATCCCCAACCCATCCAACACCCCCACTCCTTATCCCCTGACCGCCCCCTCCAGAGACCCCCCTCATCCTAACTGTCCCACCTTCTACCCAGCTCCCCCTGCTCCCTGTCCCCTGACTGCCCTGACCCCTATCCAGACCCCCCGAGATTCCCATGACCTATCCAACCTCCTGTTTCCCATCCCCTGACTGCCCTCCCAGTACCTCCGCCCCATCCAACTGCCCCCTGCTCTCTATCCCTTGCTGACCGCCCCCTGGGACTTCCTGCCCCCTGTCCAAGCCCCTGACCTGGCCCCCTTACCCTGTGCTGCTCAGAGCAGCACGTCTGGCAACCGCGTGGCCTGCGGGAGCTAGACACGCTGCCCTGCAGGAGCACACAGCGTACAGCTCTGCCAGAGCCAGCCATGCTGCTGCAGCGCTGCCCAGGAGCGGTGGGCGAGAGTACTGCTCGCGCGGCGTGCTGAGGCTGTGGGAAGTGGGGGACAGCAGGGGAGTGGCCGAGGTAGCTTCCCCGACTGGTCAGGAAGGGCCTGCGGGCCATAGTTTACCCACCCCTATAATAGTGGATAAAAATTTGTTTCACGAGAGGAGTCAGAACTCATGAAAAAACCTACATGGCTGGAAGTTTCCCAGATCAGATTAGGATGGACAGACGTCTGCTTCACTTCTACCCTTTGGAGAGTATCTTATTTACATTTCTTTCGTTAGAAGGTGAATATTCTATTCTTTAATAAAAACTCAGCTGTCTGGAAAATAAGTAATTTGAAAGTGCTAGAGTTGTTACAGAAATACAGCTACTCCAGCTCAAATGTGGAAAAAAAAATTCTTTTTGAGACTAACTTTTCTCTATCCCCTAAATTACCTGTTATAATAGTCTACAACAGGGGTTGGCAATCTTTCAGAAGTGGTGTGCTGAATCTTCGTTTATTCACTCCAGTTTAAGGCTTCGCATGCCAGTCTGGATTGGGCTGGGGCCAGCTCTGGCCCCTGGAAGAGGCGGGACCTCGAGTGGAAGGGGAGGGGCTGAGGGGGTCAGAGCCAGCCCGCCCTGTAGGTAAGTGCCCCCTCCTCTATCCCCCCCCCGGGTAGCAGTGGCAGCCGGGGGCTCTGGGGGCTATTTAAAGGGCCTGAGGCTCCCCTTACTCTACTGCCCTGGACCCTTTAAAGAGACGCTGGAGCTGCAGCGGTGGAGGGGCTCCGGTGGCTATTTAAAGGGCATGAAGGTGGTAGAGGCAGCGGGAGCCCCAGGCCCTTTAAAGAGCCCCTGGAATCTCCTTGCTACCCCAGGGCTTTGGGGGCTATTTAAAGGGCCCGAGGCTCCCTGCTTCCACCACTCTTTCCTTTAAATAGCCCCCAGAGCCCTGCCGCTATCCCAGGGCTCCTCTGCTTCCACCGCCCCAGTCCTTTAAATAGCTGCCGGAGCCCTGGGGTAGCAGTGGCGGGACTCTGGTGGCTATTTAAAGGGTTGGGGTGATAAAAGCAGTGGAAGCCCTGGACACTTTAAATAGCCACTGGAGCCCCACCACCACTACCCCAGGGCTCCGGTGGCAATTTAAAGGCCACTGCTGGGAGCCCCAGGCCCTTTAAATTGCCCCCTGGGGAAGCTGGGCCGCCCCAGTACAGTGCACTAGTACTGGTACGCCATACCAGGCAATACTGGCTTACTTTCACCTCTGCTGTCAGCCAAACTCCTGGCTGCCAGCCCCGCTTAGCCCACTGCTGGCCTGGGTGAAGGAAACCCCAGGCTGGCAGCAAGCTGAGCAGGACTGGTGGCCGAGACCCCAGCTGTTAGGAGCCTGCTGCCACAACCCCAGACCGGCAGCTGGCTGAGCCACTCAGCTTGCTGCCGCTCTGCGCTCCCAGCTGCCAACTCCGCTTAGCCTGCCGCCACTCTTGGGTCACAGCCGCCAGCCTGCTCAGCCCGCTGCCAGCCTGGGGTTCCCTTCACCCAGGCCAGCAGTGGGAGCTGAGTGGGACTGATGGCCGGGACCTGGCTGGCAAGGGGCTAGCAGCGAGAATCCCAGAGCGGCGGCAGGCTGAGCTGAGCTGCTCAGCCCACCGCCACATGCCATCAAAAATCGGCTCACGTGCCATAGGTTGCTGACCCCTCGTCTACAATATACTTATTTCTGCACCCTCTAATTCTGATTATAGTAACTTATACGTATCTTCTCCCCTCAGTGACTGACAGTAGCAACCATTCAGAGAGCTCTGATTTTGGGATGGGAGCAGGAAAACTAAGGTGCTTGTAGTAGATCTGTTGGGTTTTAATTGACATCCTCACATCACAAAAACAATTCAGCTGGTACTAAGTAGCACCGTTAGAAGCTGTCTCAACAGAGAAGCCACGGAGTAAATGGGCTCAGAGGCTGAACTTCTGGCTCAATCTTACAAGTGGTGCTGTACCTTCATCGTGATTCATGTACAAGTGGCAAAGTGTTGTGAGGAGAAATTTGTTCTTGTCTTGGCCATGTTTTGTGGTGAGAATGCTTAAGTCTCTGTCACTTAAATCAGCATCTTTTATGGGTGTTCAGCGTACTTACTCCAAAAAGATAGACTTAGTGCATTTTTTTTTTTTTTTTTTTTTGAAAGGATCAGAATGTTAATAACAGGCTTTGCAGGTACTCCTCTTGCAGTTCCAGCCATTGTTTAAAATAAATATATATTGGGGTAGAAGAATGGGTTTTATATAAGAATTTGTAGTTAATCAGAAAGCACTCCATAGAATAAAATGTCCTAAGTGTTTTGTCTTATTACCGACATTGGCCATCATAACATTCGGATTTTTTTTCTTAAATACACGTCATGGAAAGTCAAATTTAAAATAGACAAATAGCATTTTCTCCAGCTTTATGCATGCAATATGTTTATCTCCCCTCTCTTGAGATCCATTTTTTTAATGTTTAATTTGGCTCTGAGGCACTTTTCAACTGCAGAAAGAAAGGGCAAACTAATTTTTAGGAGGGGAGATGGCGCAAACTGAAAACAGCCAAATAGCTTCAGCCATACTGTAGCTGAAGGAGACTTTACTTGAAAATACCTTTTTTAAAAAAAATTATTTCACAAGATGAAAAGTTTTTGATAGTATTTGATTTAAGAGAGAGTAAAACATTTTATGGATCATATTACAACTTTATTTCTTTACAAGGTAATTAAAAAGGGATACAGAAGAGATTTGCTAAACTATACCCTGCAAGCTTTTTCTGCCTAATTTCTACTGAATATCCTTAGAATTAGTATATACAATTGTTTTACATTATTTCATTGGTAGGCAAAAAAAGGCTGCTGTGTTGTATCAGATAGCTGCTATTGTGAAAACTCAGGTATTCTGTACAAGCTGCTATTAAATGAAAGTTACAATTCTACCATCGCATGCTAAAATGTCAGGAAGTGATAGGTTGTACCACCTTAATTAACTCTGCACCCTTGTTTTGTATTGATTATAATAGTCTCTAACAATTTGAGCCTATACTCTTCATTAAATGCAATTATTTCTACCTTAGATAAATACTATGTATGTGTGTCATCTTGTACTATTATGTATGCCAAAGATGGTCCATGAGCGTAATTTGTAGCATTTTGTAAATACATTTATCAATGTTTTAATGATAAAGCAAAACAGTATTAATGAAAGTTGAGCATATGCCATGTTTATAGCTAAGTTAGCTTAACAGCTAACTGCTTCATCTCCTGAGCTGTACAGACCATTATGAAGGCTGTGCTACCAGACCAAATTAAAGTGTGTAGAACATGGTTGCTAACTAAACTACTACAAAATACATCTTGGGCTAGACAATAATTTTACCATGTAAGTCACTATTAATCTAGATCATTGACTATTTTGAACATTGGCGGTTTTAAAAAATAGACCAAATTACTAGATTGTAGAAATAATTGTAGGCTATTGTCCCTGTATGTGAACATATCATTAAGATTGTAGTATATCTTTCTCTCTGAATTCTTCCCCTTCGGTTTCTCCTTTTTTTCTCTGATTTCCCCGTCATGGAACCTCAAGATCCAACACTAATTCATATCTATTTAAAAGGTAAATGGAAAAGGTTTTGTAAAATAGTGCATTAAACAAGCTGACCCTTCTTGTACATTTGTTCTCCTTATGTACTGAGTGTTAGGCTCTTTTGTTTCTTTCAAGCAGAAAATTGTAGCAGGGAGCTAAAATTGAGCTGGATAAATGTAAAATCCTGAGTATAGAGCTGGGTAGATATGTGAAGGAGCCATTGGTTTTCAAATAACTAGAATGTATTTATTTGTAGTTAAATCTTCAGATACATTGTCAGTTTATTGGAATCTTAATCTTTACCTACTTGTAGATATTTCTGAAGACTTCTTCTTTTCTTTCACCTTTGAAAAGAAATCTGTGATTAAATCAGATTTTTTGGTCTTGAAAAATAATTTTATATCATGTGAAACTAGAACTTTCTGCTTAAAATAAACTTTACCTCTTGCAGTTTTTATCCATTTTTAAAAAATTTATTGCAAGGTACAAATGCACTATTACAAGTGGGTCTCTTTTTTTAAATTGCTATTTGCTCACAGTTAGTTACTCTTTGAGAGCATAGGTATGTCCATAACAATTGCTAACATCACAAACAGGATTATTACTTTACTCCCTGGGTCAGAACAGTGTCTTCAGGCTAGTGCATAGGGCTGAGAATTCCTTCCTAGTTCTGAACCTGACTTGCCTTACGACCTGCATAAGTTACTTTTTCTATGTTCAAGATTTCTTACTTGTAGAATGAGAGTGATGATAGTCTATCTACTTCGCAAGTGAGTTGTGAAACTTAATTCACTAATGTTTATAAAGTGCTTTAAAATATTTAAATGAATGGTCCCTATGGGATGAAATATTATAATAGATTAAGGAGTGAATAAAGTCTTCTGTAGGAGATATCAGGGATCATTAGGAGTCTCCCGGGGGTCAGCTGGTCTCTCAGACTCTTCAGCTGCTGTTTGTCTAGCCTGCTTTTATCTGGCCCGCAAGCTCCGGCTGGGTGAGCGCGGCAAGCTGCGGGCCCATTCTCCTGAGCCGGAGCGCCCAACTGAGCGCGGCAAGCCACGGGCTCCACTCTCCCGGACTGGAGTGCTGGGCCGAGCGCAGCAGTTAAGGAGCGGGGGAGCTTAGATAGGTGGTGGATTCCTGGGGGGACAGTTAGTGTGTGCGTGGGGTGTCTCCGGAGGGGACAAGGAGTTGGGGGGTGTTGGATAGGTTTGGGGTTCTGAGGGAAGTGGGTGGGGGTTGAATAGGGGGTGGGGCCAGGCTGTTTGGGGAGGCACAGCCTTCTCTACCTGGCCCTCCACACAATTTTGAACTCCAATGTGGCCCTCTGGCCAAAAAGTTTGCCCACCCCCGGTCTAGCTGGAGAGAGAAATGTTATTTCTTCTTCTGTGTGCTGTCTTCTTGAGGATTTTAGAGAATGTGGCTGGAATATAGGCTGCCACAAACATGCTGTTTTCTCTGTGCCCTCTCCCACCCCTGATTTTAGGAAGGTGAGATTCACCAGTAAGTCCTAACGATGGAAGCCTTAAAAGGACTCACTAACTTATCAGCAATTTCTTCTCTCTGGTGCTAGTGGGACTAAATGTGAAAAACCATTTTCAGGTCTGCACGATCAGTTGTAAGAAGGTGAGAGAAGTTACCTGGAAAAAGTTCTTTCTGATCTTGGTAGAGCCTAAGAGAAAATCATGTGTTAGAACACACAGTGGGTAGGATTTCCGAGCAAACTTCAGATTGAATTGAGTTAATACTGAAAGCTGCATTGGTGCTAGAAGTTATAGCTAGGCTAGTAAAAAAAAGCATGAACAGAACAAATTGAATGGATTAATTTCCGGTGTGTGTCTCTAGATTTTAGAGAGTTCACGCATGAGTCCTTTGACTTTGGCAGTTACTTTCTAAGACAATTGCAGGCAATGGCTAGTTCCTCTTTGAGCTAAATCCAGCTATTTCCTGAGCAAATGCTCAAAAATAACCATCTCTGCCAAATTACAGCTTCTTAGCTGTAAGCTTTCAACAGCTTTGCAGAAACTAATGTCAAATTTTGATAGCGAAATAATGGTGGCATTTGACCTGGCTAGTCTTGAAGAAGCTGCAATTGAGTTTAATTCTCTGCTTGTGTTGCTTTTCATATCCCTGAAATTAAGCTATGATAGACACATCCATTTTTGTTTCTTTCTCTCTTTCCCTCCCCCAAACCTAGATGTTGTCATCGTCACTCTTAGAGGCCTTAATTTACAAGCTTTTAATGTAGTTTTTATTCTTCCGTTTTCACTTGTGTGAAGTTGTGTTTTGTGCATTACTAGTCTTTCTTTAATTGCTGTTGAGAATTTCATACTATTTAATCTTTTGACTGCTGTGTATGCTATCATATGAGACTCCCATCTTTGTTAAAACAGAGCATTTGTGTTACATATAAAAAGTATGTGCAAGACCACAGAATTTTTTCTTACTAGAATTACCTTGGGATTTTCATTTTCCTGTTCACCTAGAAATTCTCCTAATGTGTGTGTCAGCACGTTACTTGGATAACTTAATGATTAGGCAGCAAAAATTGGCTTTTACTTAAATTCCGATTTTAAACTTAAATTTTTTTTAAAAAAGATTAGTAAAAAGCAAATCAGAATGTGAATTGACTTATCAACCCCTTGCATTGTGGAATCTATCAAAATAAAATTATATTTGATTCATTTTACTGTGATGACTGTGCTTCTTGGTCAAGTGTTTTATTTGGTGTACCTTTTAGTGTATTTCCAAGGACAAATATTTCAAACATATGGATGTGGGTGGAATCTGGCTTGTATAATTCATTTATGTGTGGTCACCCCTTCCCCTCCCTCCCCGATGATCAATCCGGACTGTGCAGTATCTACATTTTCTTTCTTGGAAAAAATGGTTTCTAGCTCTTGTGACTGCAGAGGTAGTTCATGTTTAGAGGACTAAGTGTAAACTGACACCTTTACCTGTGCCTGAGGGTATGGTTACACTTACAAGATTATAGCGCTATAGGTTATAGCGGTCCCCTTATACAGTAATATGTATAGCGCTATTGTATGTCCACACTCAGATGCTCCTGCGGTATAGCATGGCCACATTTGGGGCACTTAATGCGGCATTAAGAGCAGCACATTAGGGCAGGTATCCCAGCATTCAGCTGGGTGCAACGTGCTTTTTAAACGAGGGGGGTGAGGGGGGACGCGTTGTGTGTATGCGGAGGGAGAGAGACAGTGGTTTTTCCGTTTTTCTGAAAGCCTGTCAGTGAGCCTCCGTTCACAGAGGGCTTTGTTTTCACACAGGCTCCCTCCTTAAACATTTGCATTGCTTATCTGCCGAGTTAAGAAAGAAACTCTAAAGAGGTACTTCCGCATTCCTCCAGCCGAGTTCAAAACAAAGGGAAGAGACGTCAATTGCCTTAAATGGCTCTAGGCATCTCCAGAGATTACTTGTAGCGCAGTGGGTGTCCACATTCTTGCTGTAGCGCTACAGCAGCTGCGCTACAGCCCTTATTCCCCATGCGGAGGTGGATTAATAATAGCGCTATAACTCAGCAGTTATAGCGCTATTAGTGCCTTGCCAGTGTGGACGGGGAGTAGGTTATAGCGCTCGTGGGGGCTTTATAGCGCTATAAAGTGCCAGTGTAACCATGGCCTGAGTCTTCAGAAAGCCTGAGACAAATGGCTCAGAGGTGTGAATGTTTATCTCATGTTAATCTCATTGAGGTGTCCTCTCTAAAGCCCAATGATGACACTTCAGTGTTAACTATTGGTTTGCTGAACGACATAGTGAATGGAATGGGAAAGAGAGTAGGAGTGAATCCCTTGATGGGTGGAGTTTGGTAGTTGCTACAAGGAAGGAAACATAGAAGAAATGCACAGACAGAGTGAGAGAAATGGCAAAAGGAAGATGGGGCAGGAAGAGAAGCAAAGGGCAGAAATAGCAGTGGCCCAATAGGGAATGTGTTTTTCTCGCTGAATGTGACAATAAGATATTGAATTTGTTTAGTTACTACCGGAAGGCTATATTCTCCCTTGGATCTTTGTGTAAACCTTCCACTGACATCAGCAGGAGATCCTCTGTGGATTGAGGGGATTATAAATCCTGAATTTATTTCCTGGCCCTCCCTTCTGAATGAGTTTGACATCCTTGTTCTAGGAGCTGGTATGTTGAACGTAAAACAAAACACAGTGTCAGCAAAACAAGTTCATAAGTTACTAGTTTTGGAAGCTCCTCCTTAGCTGGAACTTCATATAAAGCTATGCTATTCCTACCTAATAATAAGCTAAGACTTAACTTTGGGAAAATGTACTAATCCTTTTTCTGCTATCTTATATTGCTAACAAGGTTACTGTTTCAGGTAATTTCATGTGCAGTTTTCCTTATTTGTCTTCCTACTTTTCTTAGAAAGTGATTTGAAAATTTGCATCAGTGGTCTGAAAAAGGAATCTTTGCTCCATAACACTAACACAACAGGCCAGATGTAGCTAGATTACCACAGGAAAATACCTTGCTTCGGTTGAATTTAAAAAAGAAATGTTGAAAGATGAAGCAGTTTTGGCTACAGTAAGAAATGACCTTAAAATTTTCTCAAAATATACCTTTTTGTTTAATCCAGGCAGGCAAAATTGTAATTGCTGACTCACCAAGGGCATGTAATTGTTTTTAAGAGTGACTTAAATATAAATCATGTTTTAATTCTCACAAAGGAAGGTTAATTTTATGGCCCAGTTATAAATATGACAGTTTTGCAAATCTGGTCTAGCTTTTATATGATGTCTGTTTTCAAATTCATCCAGTTTTGTAATATGGAAAACCCTGTTACCTGGCATGCTCAGTACAACTGTCCAGATAGTGAGATGATCTTGCAAATGAGAGCTGCAGGAAATCTGAGGCATTTGTTAATTAAAGATTAAAACATTTTGAACCGAGTTCTCAAAATGTCAACTAAACGGTCCTAGAAAATAATTTGTCCTGAACCCACCCCACCCACATGCAGATCTGTGACTCCTCAATGAAGAGCAGGTTTGTGAGATCGGTGTGTATGCTCTCCCTCTTTCTCGTTAAATTCTTAAGGTGATTTGTTAAGGATTAGTTTATGGATTGAATTTTTTTTAATTGGAGGAAATTATATGGCTGGAATTTATACTCTGGGTGAGAGAGGGCTATGTTTTAAGAAGATAAACTCAGATTTGTTTATTTCCTTGCTAAATCCAGAACAATGCTTTATTGTGTTAAATATGCTTTTTATTGAATAAATAAGCAGTGATGGAATGATAGGGCTTGCTAGAGGAAAGTCTGAGAGAGTTTTTCAGATTGAGAACTTGTTTCCTGACCTTCAGATGTACAATGCTTGATTTGATCTATACAGGTTTGGTTCATTCCTTCATGTATTAAACCTGTGGCAACATTGAGAATTCTTTTTGAGTGAACTGCCCCCCACCCCAAATTAATTTTAATTCAGCAGTGTGAGGAATAGTCCCACTAATCAGGCTAAATGAAAGAGTCAGGACAGAAATAGCTAGATATTCTCATGCTCTACCCTCAGTGTGTGCAAATATACTAAAAAATAGGCCTGTGGTGCTCCATGGTAGCTGTGATATTACAGGTACATGCATATGGAGCATCACCACAGAGCAATAATTGATCTGTCTGATTTTGGAGAACCTTAAAAAACTTTGGTGGTTGCTCTCACTATCCATGTGCAGAAGGACTTTCAGCACATTGGTATTGTTGGAAGTACTCATTGCATGCTCCAATGAAATACTTAACTGATTTTAACCTTGGCAGCATGGCAGGGGTATTCTCCTCACTGCACCTCTGTGGACCTCTTTAGGTCCTTTACAGTATTGCCAACCCCAAAATACAAAAGCTGTGAGACTCCAAAAATTATAAAGTTGGCTCCAACATCATGGGATTTTAAAAAACATGTTTTTCTTTTGATTTTTGAATTCTCCCGTCCTACCCAAGTGTGTGTCAGAGACAGAGTGGCTAGTTGTCCCAAATTTATCGACTTAAGTGATTTTCCCCATCTCTCCCCTCTCCCACATGCTGCAGGAGCTCTCGCTAGCTGCTGGATGGTGTGAAGTGTCCAGTTTCCCCAAATTCAAAAATTGTAATTTTAATTCTGTGCCAGTCCATGCCAAGATGTAATTATGGACCTCCTCCCTTTGGAGGGGTGAAGAGAGCAGAAATGTTTCTTGGGCTTTTTGTTTCATCCTCCCCTTCCTCCTATGAGAATGGCATCACCTGCTTCCTCTCCCACATCTCTACTCAAGTCCTCTCTGCTTCTGAAGAGCAGAGGGAGACCTCTTTCCGCGTTCTGGAGCAGCCCTGATTGCCTGCTCTACTCTTCTGCAAGAGGTGGGGAAGGCAGTCAGTCACAGAGGTTTTCCCTACACCAGAGTGGAAATCACCTAAATGCTGGAGTTTCTCATATCATTGTCAAATTGGCTCCAGCAGGGTGTGAAGTCACAGGACAAGTTGATAACACTTGCTTTATGTGCTTGGGAGGTACAACAGAGGTGGAAACATTGCTGCCCTGCTGTTAATCACTAAGGTTAGGTAATGTTCCCTGTTCCTCAGTGCCCCATCTGTTATTATGTGTATACTGCCTATTCCTCTGGTTTGTGGAACAAAATCATGACCATATGCCAAGCAACTATGGAGGGTATAAAGCAGTGGGATGCCAAAGGCCCTGTGTGGAACTGCCTTATGGTTGGACAAGATGTAGCCCCATAGATTGCATAGTGAAAATGAATATTACAAGTGTCTAAAGCAGTGGTTCT
>ML677352.1:395235-412003 GCA_007922305.1 Dermatemys mawii
GCTGGCTCCTGCCAGCTGGGGTCTCAGCTCCCGCTGTCAGCCTGGGCTTCCTACACCCAGGCTAGCAGCAGGAGCTGACGGGGGCAGGCGGTGGGACCCCCTGCACAGGGCAGCCGGCGCACCCCTCCTCCCCTGCACAGGGCAGCTGGCGCACCTCTCCCCTTCCCCGCAGGGCTGCCGGCACACCCCACCTCCCTCCCCCCAGGGTGCAGGGCGCTTCGGCAGTACCCCCACAGTAGACTCTTGATTATCCGGGATTTTATTAACCGGGATTAAGTTTTTCCCTATCATCCCGGATAATTGACAGTCTGCTGTACTATATTCATGTAAGACTTCGCAGGAGTGCTACTGCTATACATGAGTGATGTCCTGCCTTTTCCTTGCTTGTTGCAGAATGGAGGGAGCAGGAAGTACAGGCCTGTGTTTAGTCTGGCCTACATTGTTGTGATACTGAATCAAGAGGATTTCCTGTTTTGTTTTTGTTTGCTTTTTTCCAGAAACATACTTGTTCTTTCTCTGCCTCTTCCCCCTTCCTGCGCATCACCGGTCCAATGTGGAACATTTCCAAGATTCTTTGAAGATGCTTATAAATAAACCAAGTTTAATATGCATTTGTTTTTTCCCTAACAATTTCTCCTGCAAATTACTATATTTCCATATAATTGATCCAAGAATTCCAAGAATGGTTCGCTTCTTGTTAGTTTAAGAAGAATAGTTACTAGCTGAGATGTTACTAGCTGTAACTGTGGAAAATAGAAACGTAGGAAAATAGTTTGAAGAGAATACCAACAATGATAACTGTAGGGAGAAATTTACAACTTGTCTTGTTTTTGATTTAATGAGCAAGAGCAAACATAGAACATGTTTTAATGTAGAATAAAATAGGAAACTTGCGATCAATGTTGGGAATGGCAGCAATAAAGATTTCATTCTAAATAAGATACAATCTTGTTTTTATGTATTATGTAGTCTGAGGGATTTTTTGAAATGGATAGTGACTGACAAGGAATGCCAGTGAATTCTTGGGGTCACTGGGGCTCTCTGTAAGAAAGGGAAGGATTTCAATAGCACTTCCTGCCACTCATAATGAGTGTAAATTTCACTGGTTCAATGTGTTTAGATTCTGGATTTCAGGTTCTTAATCTAGTATGAATTCCGTATGTTTTCCACCACATAGACGAGCAGGGCCTTTGCTTATTTAAAGGTTGTACATTCCCATATTGTTTATGGAAGAGGATATACATAGAATATATAGCTTCTTGTATTCTGTACCCAAGAATGTGTGTGGTGTGAATTTATTCTCCATTCTGGAACTGTAGCCTCTGGATACCACCTTGATTTGCGTAAGGAGACAGTTTGGATTAATACTACAGAGGAGCAACAACGTATATTTCCCAGAAGGGTTTCAGTAAGGATAAATGTCACATTAGCTAACTAAAGCAGATATACTTGCTATGACAGGATGATACACACAACTGGTAAAATTCTTCAAATGTAATTCAGACTAAAATAAAGAACTCTTTTTCACTGTTTCCTGTCTGGACACCAGAAATCTGACACTGCTGATGGCTTGTAAGTGGAACATATTTTTTTCCAATCCTTTATAAAAATTTCCCTGTTTCTGCAGTTGTGACTCAGTTTTGGGGTGCCTATCTGCCTCTTGTCAGGCATTGGCCTGTCTGTGGGAATTAGAATGCGGACATACCCAAACAGTGATGCAAGATTTGAAATCACACCAAGTGTACTGCCGGAATACATTTTGCGGGATTGTGCTGCATTTCCAGTTCCAGCTAATATTCTTTTGTCCTAGGTCATGTAAGCTGGAGTGCTGAAAAAATGGCTATGCAGCCTCAAGGAGGGAGAGAATCCAAAATGCACATTAATTTGGATAATTGGGTAAACAATAAATACAAGAATCCTTCACAGCACTAAAAATCATTTGTTTTTCTGGTCCTAAAGTTTATTTTTAGACTTGGCAGTGAAATTTGTCACAATAATTGGTATATTGTGTAAACAAGGTCACTGGCTCATTGTGCATGTGTTAATCTATGTTCAGCTGGTTTGCTTTTTAAAAAACTAAAAATACCCCCTCAAAAATCTATCTTAGAACTATTAAAATTCTCCAAACCAGATGCTTCGAACACACTCGGTTGTTGGAAAATGTATATCACTGTCCGTTACTGACAGTTTTGCAAATCTAAATCTTGGTGGCACTGTGTATGAAATGCAGGCATCTGATTGCAGCAGTTTTCCTCTGCCTGTGAGGCCCTCTCATTAGAATAAGAGGGCTTCACATGTTTAGAGCAGCTTTTCTTTTTTTTAAAAAAATTAATTACAGTATGTAAGTAAGTGAACCTATAATCGCTTTTCGCCTAATGCAGTGAGTCTCAACCTATTTACCATTGTGAGCCATATCTAGTATTACCTGTATGGCCTGGAAGATCTCACATGGGCCTCAGCTGTGTGCTGACTGGACTGCAAGCTGAGAACCACTGGCCTAATGGGATTGAAATGCACAAATTTACCTTTTTGGTCTTGCTTTAAAAGTGCAGTGCATTACTCTGAAGTGTCTTTTAAGAAATGACATGAGGATCCGTATATGTGTCTGAGTGACATCATATTCATGGGTTTTTTGGTTTTATTAACTGCCTGGAAATGTACCCTGCAGTGTGGAAGTCAAGCTGTGTTGTTTGCTGCTCACATCATATGTAATACAGATTCTGCAATCAGTACTTACTTAACAGTTCTGTTGATTGTGGTCTGAATCTGAAAAGAAGATAGTACATAGCTGCACTAAATCTTCTAATAGGAGTAAAAAGTAGTGATTTTCCCACTGAAGAAAGTAAATAAAATGCTGTAGGATATGCTCAGGCACTTTAAGAATGGCTGAGTCACTCCTGTATTATCTTTCTGTACGGGAGGCAATAGGATCCAGTCGTTAGTTGGGGGTTAGTAATTGGAGCTTTCTTGGGTTTATTTCGGAGTTCTGCTAATGACTTACAGTGTGGCATTTTATAAGTCCTTTTAACCTCTGTGTACATCCATTTATATAAGGATGTAATAAACGTCACTGGGAATGTTGAAACTTAGTTGTTTGTTGGTAAATGCTTTTGAGATGCTCAGATGAAAAGTGTTACAGAAGTACGAATTGCAGAGTAGACCCTCTTTTTAAGCAATAAAACAAAGTGCCAGAAAAACTCAGCCCATGGTAGAGGAGTCTGCAGTTAAAACTGGGGAAAATATTGGAACAAAAATGTTTGAGAATATGTTTTTTAAGTGGTTGCTTAAGACTAGGTTGCTTATTGTAGATAAGGTTGTCAATGCAGCTTTCATAGCTTGAAGAACTGGACTTTGTATGCAAAGTTGATTTAGGATTGACCTCAGAAATACGCAACTTACTCATCTGGTAAATGAATATTCGTACTGAACGAAACCCAAAACAAAATAGTTTGGAACTTGAAAGTGAAGTAATCTCTCCAGAACAGTAATGAGGCATGAAGAAACAAAGTGCTGATGTCATGGACATCACCTCAGGCTGCTGTTGTGTGTAGTTCTTTCAGGACTGGAGTTATGCCTCTTTCTGGCTGCCATCCAGAATATAGAGCACCGTCTGCTCAGGGGTAATGTTGGTGATGGGGGTCCTTGCCTAGAATGCGTTCTTCATACAGCTGTATTCCCATGCGTGCACACTGTCTTTTTCTTTTTTGGTGGTGGAGAGGTGTATGTATGTATGGCAAAGTCTTTCCATAAATAGTCTTCTGAGTGACAGTCTGTTCCTTCCTTCCTCTTCTGATCATTGGAGTTATCCCATATCCTTCTCTTGTTGGGAAGAGCCTCCTGTATATTGTTATCTTCAAATATATTTAGGTTAGCATTAGACTTAAATATAAACTGGCACAGAAAGGATATTTTATTTTAAAATTATAGTCCTGGCATAGCTCGCTCTCACCTGCCAGCTGTGTTTGGATACTCATGCTGGATCTGTGTGCTTCTAAACACCCCTGGATTTGGGGCAGGGATTAGCCATGGCCTCTTGGGCATACTTTCCAGGTAGAGAGTATCTGTCCGGAACCACTTCTAGGGAATGGGACCCTCTGGTTCAGCTGCATTGGATCACCAGGGCCCTCAGCTGCTCTAGCACTCTCTCCCCAGAGCTTCACCCTCCTGGATATTCTGTTCTATAATTTAACCCTTCTGGGACACATGATAATTGAAGCAAATAAATCAGACTTCAAATCTCAAGAGAAACTCAAATTTAGGCAAAATAATAAACACCTGTAGGTAATTTCTTCCCTCAGCCCTCGACACTCTAGAGCATTCTTTGTGAAGGCTTTGGTCAGTGGCTCCCCGGGTCCCAGGTCCCCTTTTCTGGAACTCACTCCCTTGGCTCCGTCTTCTGTCACGGAGCCTCCTCTAACTCCTCCATTGAGCTCCCTTAAGATTATTCAGATCCAGCAGTCAAAATGCAAAGAGCAGTTAAAATGTATGCTTGCTGAGCTAACACCCTTTCTGTTTGTTCCTTCCTTTCTCTGCAGATTTTTCTATTGCCCAGCTCTAGCCCCTGCAAACAACCTAGGGAGAACTGCTTTCTTCAACATGCTTTAACATGGCTGTGTAGTCACGGAACCAGTGTTGGGAGAGAGCTCTCCCAGCCCTGTTAAAAACAGCAAAACAAAAACCAAACCACTCCCACGAGGGGAGTAGCTATCCGTGCTGAGAGCATGGCTCCCAGAGTTAGTGCAGTCTACACTGTCACTTTACAGAGCTGAAGTGTGTATTTTCACACTCATGAGCGAGAAAGTTTCAGCACTGCAAAGTGGCCGTGTAGACAAAGCCTTAATCTTCAGTCACCTCATTGTTCTAGGCTGCTTCCCACCTAAATGGAGGATCATATCTTCGTTATTCTTGTTGATCCTGATCTTGGAGGTACATCACAAACCCCATTAGCAAATAGCTGATTTCTGTATCACTGAATGTCTCAGAATATTCTAAAGGGCTTTTTATAGTCTCCAAGATTTTTGACAGGCTGTCATATTTCCTCCCTGTCATCCATTTCTACTTACTGACATTCACATGGCCGATTTGTAGATAGTAATTATAAGGTAATGATGACATCTTGTATAAAATCACTGACTAATATCTGCATGGCATTTTGGATATGCTTCAAGGCATTATCCCAGTTTTACAAAGGCCACTGGGATTAAATTTCTTGCCCAAGATCAGAAAATGAGTCCTGGACTCATCATTTCGCCTTCTGCTGGCCGCCTGCACTAAACAGCAGACCCCACTCCCTCTCGCTGTTTCCCTATATTGAAACTTGTGGTGCCAGTTATTCCCCAGTAAGCGATGTAGTCTTGTCTAATAGGTAGTAACAACTTTGTCTGCTGCTTTTTCAGCAGTCGTTGTGCAGATCAGAAAATAGGAATCAGACCAGTAAGTTTCACATACTTCAATGGTTAACTATGAGTGAAACTAGTCATTTTGTGTCTGTAATGATCATATAACTGAAATATTTAAAATGCTGGAAAGATACACACAGCTTACTTAACTCTCTGATCTCTCCCTTGAAAACATCTGGTAAGTCGTCTTTACTTTGTTAATAAGGGCACCAAAGCCCTTAGGTCTGCCTGTTGGGGTTTCTTATCACTAAACTGAAATCCAGAATGCATGAGCACTTGGCATAGGGAAAAGACTAATGAAGTAGTCTTCATATTGCTTCCAAGGTGGCAAAGAGACTGGGGTCATCTGCCTAAGATGTATGTTCTGTGTACTGGGGGGAAGGGAGAAAATCTGGAGCAAAAATTCCAAAACAAATACTGCAGATGAATGGATGTTGCCATCACTGTCGGTATTTCCACCTTGTCTACCACCAGTTACCTCTTGGCTAACACCAATGCAGGAACCATAATATGAGACAGAATTTTTTTATTAAAGATTTGTGGTATTTACACAGCAGAACGTAAGCCCTCTAATTATGGATATTGCTGAAGTTTGTTCCTTATTTATACCATAATAATATATTGGTGTATAATGGCACTGGAGAATATTGTTGATTGAGCGGTGGTTGATTTTACTTCTCAGTTTGGAAGGAAGATGTTAGCCTTTTTGCAGGTTTTCCATTTCCTGAGAAGTTACAACTTCAGATGTGTTTCATGGGGATAGTTTACTTGCTGGAGAAAAGGTTGGTTGTTCACTCTGTTAGAATGCTTCTGTTACCAGTGTTCAGGTATTCCATTGTGGATTGTTGGTTCACAAAACACAGTCTGTGAAATCAGAGCAACTTCTGCAAATGTGGTTTTGAGAGGCTTTGGTTAGTGTATCTGTTGCTCCTAAATTCTACTGACATAGGTATAATAGGAACAGAGGAATTGCCATTCTGGATCAGATCAATAATTCTTTTAATTCAGTAACTTGCCCTCTAGGTGGATGACATGTAGCTGTTTCAGAGGAAAGTGCAAATATTTCCATTCTAGTTTATTTTCTCACATCTGTAACCATGTCTTTTGTACCAGGGGTAAAATAACTTGTTTTTCTCGTTGTCAGTAGATATGACTCAGTACATACATGGAGCAGATTATTTGCATAAGACTGTGCCATTTTTACACAGTCATTCAGAACAAACACACATTTAAAGGCTACTACTTCTGTTTCTTACAAAATTCAACCTTTGAATTTGGCAAAAGCCCCCTACAATAGTACTTGAAATTTACATAACTTGTTAGTGAAGGGCCATCACATTGAATATTTACTTAAATCTTGAAATGCATTTAATTTGCTGTTGCTAAAGGGACTGAGTAGAGGGGGAGCAAAAATACACAGCAGTATCTTTGTTTAGGGCCCATGTAACCAATTAATTTTTACAATTTGTTAAGGAAAGTAATGTCTTTTTACACAATAAGTTCTTTAAACACTTAAAATTTATTTAAAATCCATAAGACATTTCTCGTTAGAGTAGGCCCCAAAATTTGACCTAAATTTAGAATTGTTAAACTGTGATTACTGTTGAGATCATCTTCCTCTGTGTCTAGAATCTAAATAATAATCTAAATTAACAATTGATGTTCCTTTTTTCTTATGGGTTAAACCACTACTGATCACTTTACAGATGACGTTACCACCTGCTACAGTAAGTATAGCTGCAGCTGAGTTCTCATTAGCTGAAGAAATTGGGTGTGCTGTCACCACAGCTCCTAGCCTAGAATGTCTTCTGTTCTATACAAGAGCACTTCATTTAACTTTTGTTTATTGTGTAACTAAAAATCTCTTTTTACATTCAAATGGATATTTGTATAGAAGCTAGTTGCCCTTCCCAGGATAAGTTTATGTAAGGGCGCTGCTGTGCTTATTCTCCTCCCTTCCCTTCCATCATCCTTCTCTTCCATTATCCTCCCCTCTGCTGCTGCCACATTAAAATCTTATTAGTTGGTAGTATGGACTTCAGAGGTACCACCCGTCTTCTCTGCTCTACTTCCCTATGGGCAGCTCAATGCATAGTAGTGGAATTTAGTATCCTCCCCAGTGGGATTTTAACACCAAACCTAAGATTCCACCTTTGTTGTCCTGTTCTTCCTTTTTTCCCTTTGCGTTGTTTAAGATTTGCAAGCTGAGCTGATTTTAATATACTTTAAATCTCTCTTTTTATTAAATGAATCTTTGTTCCAGATTTCTTTAAATCTGTAAATCTGCAGAAAAGTGTAATTTTTAATTACCTTTAACTTGTCCAACTTGGAACAGTAGAAGTAGTGCATGGCTGTGCACGTGTATGCATCGTAAATTTACAGAAAATAATTTGATATGTCTGGAACTTTGAAAAAAGTCAGACTGAATTATATAACTTCACCATTTTTGCTAGATAACCTCAATTTCAAGCTCTGTTATCTTTTCTCTCTCCTCTCCCCCCTTCTATATATAGTTGAAGACTATTCTACAGATACTGCTTGTGGGGCAGGATGTTTAGCCTTCCCTTTCCTACTTAAAGCAGCCAGGGCTTTTGATGTGTCTGTCTGAAGGAGTGCATGCATGAAATGGTGGATGCTAAAATTATCAGGTCTCATTATTTTTGACAGCCTGTGTGTAAAGGATGTGGTCACTTATTACAGCTGTGTGCGAAGGGGGAACAGTGAGAGAGAGAAAAATGGTCGTGTAAATTTTGTTTGAACACAATCAGCAGGGCCTCTGGTATAATATTTCTCCGCTAACACATGTATATGCTACAAGTCCTTTCTCTTGGTCTGTAATGCTAACTTTGCAGTTAGTTTGCTTGATGCTGTGATCAAATTTAGCAGTATTGTCTACTGCTGGCAGAATGTTGATTTAAAAGATTCCAAGTGTAAAACCTTTTCCCTGGCTCAGGTGAAAAGAGGATTGGGCAGATGAAAAGGCAGTTTTGTTTACTGAAAAACAATTTTCAGTAAAAGGCTAAATCAGTAGGTTGCTGAAGGTTTGACATGGTATTTAATCCATCATAAAGAAATGGATGGATATCAGAGTGGGGATAAGAAGAGTTGCTAATTTTAGATTTTCTTTTCAGTTGAGAGGGATCTTACAAAGATTGTCACTACCGGACGTGAAATGTGTTAATGCCCCGTTGGTCTCTTTCTTTTATATATCTGACTTCATATTTCAATATAAGTTTTAGTGATTTGTCTCAAGTTCATCGCCAAGAATGGTTGTGTCCATAGCACAGTTGGTTGTACCTGTATTGGGGAACCCAATTCTGTTACAAGTCAGAACTGAAGGGCCTCCATTAGAGAAATGTGCACTGGTATATGTATGCTGATGTAGCTACATCAACTGTAAGTCAACTCAATAAAAAAAAAAAAAGCATTGAGGGGGAGAACACATGGGCCAGTCCTGTGGCTACTGGATGTCTTGGTGAAGAGATGTCAGAAAGTCATGTAGTTACGTGATGACTGAGGACTAAGCTAGAAGGATGTTGCCATTTATTTTGGTCACAGGCCCATTGAAATACTGGAAACCAGCTTAGCTTTCAGCAGTTTTGAATAAATAAGATCTTTTTTCTGCAAGCACTAACAACTTGGTCCAGTCTATGATCTGCATTTCTAGCTGAGAGTTTGCCGAATTAACACTTTGCAGTGTTGCATTTAGAGGAATGCTGATTCAGGTTTCAATAGATAACAATGATCCCAAATGCAGAATTTTTTAAGGTCCTGCTCAGTTTTTCCCCTGAGTGTCTTCATTCACTTATGTGAAGCAGTCACATGTAGATATGTCAGGTGTGCTGTTCTAGACACACAGTCTCAGGAGAAGTGGTCTTCACCTACAGGAAGTATTGCAGCAGGAAGCAGATGGATCCCAGTGATAGGAAGTGGGAAGGGGATGTTATGTCATTAATTACTTAGCTTTGCATAAACAAAACTTAGCATTTTGAAAAATGTCTTTTTAGCAAATGGAAGGAAAGTCATCTTTGAGCTATGTAAACTGACGTTTGCATCAATTGTGTTTGGGTCAATTTGTGACTCTCTTACTAACTTACCAATTATGGTTGGCAGTAGGGCACTTTATGTACAGTTCCAGCTCTAATGTGTTGGCTTTGAAAGTGAAAAAATATAAAAAGCTGTTGATTGCTTTTTCCCAGGGCTGGTTGACTACATTTTTCTTTAGTATATCTGCATGTGTTTGCATACAGACTATCCAAGCACCACATTATAGGGCGCAGTACTGAATCTGTAGAGAAGGCCATATCCAGATGTCCCTCTGTTGTTCCCTATTTTCCCTCACTGTCTTTCTTGGAAAAGGTGATTTGTCTGAAATTTTGAATACCTAAAGTAAGAAAGATATTTTAATATATAGCTTCCAAGTTCTCAGGAAAAATATCTGATACTGAATCTAAAATTGGCTTAGTTCATATATAAAGCTGTGTTGTGCTAGACTTCAGCGGTCTTTTTCTCAATGCAATGAATACTGAAGATGAACTTTAATTTTGTATGCGTATTTCTGCTTCTACACACTCAGGAAGTGGATAGCTTTGACGGAAAGGGCATTAAAAGAAATTTAATGAATCTTTATTGTCAAGGGCAGGATCTCCTCCAACTGCTTAGTAATTAACATTTTTATCACTTGACTAGTAATGCTTATTGCTAAGCAGTTAGTGTTTAAAACTTCTGATACTCCAGGAGTTGTTTACAGTGGAGCTAGATGGGTCATGGGGAAGTACTGAATGAGGAAATGGGGAGACACAGCTAGGGAGAGAGGGGATTAAAGTGGTTTATATTATTGTTTGAGTAAACAGAATAAACCACACCAAGCTTCCATATACTTTTATGTATTTTTAAACTTCTACAAAGCTAATTTCCTCAGATGCTAACAGAGGCTTTAAGTTCATATATTTAATCTGTTTTATTTTGGTTGTCTCTTACCCAGTCTCAGTGGTCCTGCTTGTGTCCCTAAATTGACTTTAATGTCTACATTTGCTTGGTTTTACTGTTCCTCATACTACTTAATAAAATATTCTCTCGTCAGTATAGCCATAAAAATAAAAACTAATGTTCTTCTCAATCTGAAGAACCCATTCTGACTCTCCTGCTTTTACTCAGACTTTAAAGTCAGAAGGGACCATTATGATCATCTAGTCTGACCTCCTGCACAACGCAGGCAACGATCTCACAGATATCTGCCCCAGATCCCTAAATGGCGCCCTCAAGGACTGAGCTCACAACCCTGGGTTTAAGCAGGCCAATGCTCAAACCACTGAGCTATCCCTCCCCCACTTTATTTGATTGCTGCAGTTCTGGCCATTGCTGCTCTTAGTGATGCTTCCCTCCCCCTTTTTCGTTCTTCCTGTGGTCATGAATTGACATTGACTGCAGGACAGTGCAAAATATGAACCCCCCCCGCCCCAAATGTAACAGTTTCCATAACTTGCCAGAGAGATTTCAATGAGTATTTATTGGGTCTAATTTTTTAAATTGAAATGAAGCCATAATTTTCTCCAGACAATGTTAAATCCTTTGCTCCAAGGTAATATGCCGCCTGAAGAAAAGGCTATAGATCAGGGGGGGTCTCAAATACGTGGCCCGCCAAGCTCCCTGTGCTCCTTCCCAGAGTTATTTCCTGCAGCCCACCAAGCTCCCCTCCCCCCAGTGCACCATGTCCCTGCTCCTCTGCTTACCTTCAGGCACTTCCCACCACCAAACAGCTGTTTGGCGGCACTTAGCGCTTTTGGGGAGGAGCAGGGAGCCACGTGCTCAGGGAAGGAGGCGGGGCAGAGGTGGGGATTTGGGGAAGGAGTTGGAATGGGGGCAGGGAAGGGGCAGGGCCTCATGGAAGGGGTGGAGTGGGGGTGAGGCTGGGGGGAAAGGGGTGTAAGTGATGCGGACCTCGGGCCAACGTGCTAGTCCTCATGTGGCCCTCCTGGTGATTGGAGTTTGAGATCCCTGCTATAGATCTTTAGCCCTACCCAGTAAGGCAGAGGTCTCCAATCTGTGGAGCACAGGGAAGAGAAACTACCTGAGATGTGGAAAAATTGTATGACTCTATTCCCTTGCCATAATTAATGTTCTCTTGAGGTGGAAAGTGAAGCTGGAGTGCTTCTTGAAAGCAACCTGCCTTCCTTTTCTGTTTCCACTCTTGTTCGTAATGAAGCTAGCCACAGGGTTTTTGGTTCAGACCTCACTTTTCACTGCTTCTGTGATAATCAACTAAATAGCAAGATAACTAACCTGGACATATGAAGCCACCAACAGATGCCTCCACTCTAAGCAACATATAGCTTCCTGCTGAAGGGGGAACAGGAAGGGGAACTACAAAACTGGGGAGCAAAACTGAGGAATAGAATTGGCAAAGAAAAAATTATAGAAGAAAAAGGCACTTAAAAATGAGAGAGTAAATGGACTGGAAAGAAAGTGGAAAGACATGAATAGACATAGGTGGAAGTGGGTGTGCGTGTCCCTCTGCCGATTCCTTAGAAAGGGGAGCTCCATCAGAAGAATATTGGGAGAAACAGCTGTAAGAACTATACTTCTGGGTTGCTGGAGTTTCATGACTATTCTGACTGACCTGATGTGATTCTCTGTCCTTGATCAGAATGAGTTGTTGGTCCTTTTGACTGGACCCTCCCTCTTCTAAGAAGTAAACAGAAAAAGGAAGGAAGAATTGGGGTTGTGCTATTCTTTGCTGCTTTATGGTAGGGGGGAAAAGAAAAAGATGGAATGGTTTTACCTATGCCCCCTCAAAACAATTCTTGTTTTTACTTTAAAAATACAGAAATGTCCAGTTCCCTAGCCAGAATGAATTTTTTTTTAAACTTCTGTATTCCCTCATCAGAATAGCAAAATTGTGTGACATGAGAAGAGCTGACAAAGTGAAATCTCCTCAAGAAACTGAAAAGTAACCAGTCATGGAAGGAGAAAGAGGCCTTAGCTGGATTTTTTAAAAAATCAGACTTTGCGTTAATTGCTGTCACAAATATGACACTAAGCTTTGACAAGGGTAGGTTAATCCATGTTGCACACTCTTCCTTGCTAAATTTTTAGTGGTGTCACTTTTAAGGAAAAGCAGTCTCTCCTTACAGGTGATCTGTGAGATCTTTAATAATCTGTTGTGAAATGTGGAGAGCTCTTCTCCTTTTGCTTGATTGACTTTCACTTTTGATTGACTGCCCCCCCCCCGGGATCCCTGCCCCATTCAACCCCGTTCCTCACCTTCTGACTACCCTGACACCTATCAACACTTCCACCCCCTGACCACCACCCCAAACTCCCCTGCTCTCTGTCCACCCCCGCTCCCTGCCCCCTTCCTGTGCTGCCTGGAGCACCTGTGGCTGGCGGCACTACAGCTGTGCTGCCCAGAGCACCAGGACAGGCAGCCACGCTGGCCAGAGGCAGCCACACCACCGCACAGCACAGAGCATCTGGTCAGGCCGCGGCTCTGCAGCTGCACTGCCCAGAAAAAGCTCACAACCCCAGCCAGTGAGCTGAGTTTGCGGGGGAGGGAGAACCATATGCGAGGGGCCAAGGGCTAGCTGTCTGGGGCCAGGAGCTGGGCAGGAGGGTCCTGCGAACTGGATGTGGTTCACAGGCTGTAGTTTGCCCACCTCTGCTCTAGTCTAATCAATATCGTTTTAGTGATTGCAACTCTTGGAGAGAACCCACACCATCAGGAATACTGAGATTTTGGAGATCACCTGAGATATCCCACAAGAGCGTGAGCCCCTGGCCCAGTGCTTGATTGTAGGCACGTATGCATTAGATATATCTTGTCTCCTTGGGCAGTGTCTGTGACGCTTTTGCCAGTGGGCTTGTTTCTTTCATAATGAATTACTTCCTGGAACAGATGAGTAAATTAACCTGGTTTTTACAAATCACAGGACTCGACACAATACGTTTTTCAATCTGTATTCTGTATCCAAGGATTATTCTTTCAGATTTTCTTCTTTATTACTCATAAACCTTGCCACTTTAAAGTAAACACAGCCACTATCTTTCTGTATTATCCTACGTGCCAAAAAACACAAGATTTTTTTCAAAGGGAATTGGTGGTGGTGAGTTGGATATTTTTACAGTCCCATTCCATTGTTGACTCAGAATGGAATTGTTGGAGCAATTCACAATGTTTGCCTTCTGTATTTATCAGGGATGTGCATTGGCTGATGAAAGAGCTCTAGCTGAAAGCAAAGGTTCTATAGTGGGTCGGACAATTTTATAAGGCTGCCAAGCCAGATTATCCTTTAATACTACCAGAAAAGTCTTTTTGATTGTCGCTGTTGTAACATTAGCCAAGGGTCTGTCAATATTTCCATTATAAACCCCCTATTTTATGAGCTTATGAACAGACTATTTAAAAAAGAACTTGCTCTGGTCTGAAACTTGCCATATGAGATCTGAGTTCAGCAGCAGACATTTTCTTTAACAAATTTAAAATAGTCAGCTGTTTCTTAAGCGGTAGAGAGGGCAAAAAAATTTTCTTTGGTTAAACAGATAGGAATATTTTTTTCCAACCCACTTATTCCAATTAGATTTATAAAAGCAAAACTCTACTCCCTTTTTTTTTTGGGGGGGGGGGGGGCGTGGTGGTGGTGGGGGAAAGGCATGTTCCATTTGCCACAAGAGTTTGCCTCAAAACTTTCCCTTTCTTCACTTTGGTTTACGATTGACTAAATCCCACCCACCTTCTCTCTTCTTTCCTCCTCCCCTATGCATTTTTCTCTTCAGCATATTTACATTACTACTTTAAAGTACAGCTTTCTTTCCTTTACTCCAGCCGATCCATGTAACATCGCTTTTGCCTTGCTCTCTGAGGTGTGCGGCACCCAATTCTTATGAATCTGTCTCTGCCTCTCTACAGGAATTTTGAGATAATTTGTTTGACAAGATATGTATGGTAAATACACACTGAACAGATTTATTCAAGAGTTGTCCTTCTGCATTAAATGTTGCTTTAAGCTATCACTTGATGTACCCAACTTCTCAGGTCCTGAACAGGAGGGGAGGATGACTGCTAATTTAGATTTTTAGTTTTTGTTTTTTTGCTACGACTTCATGCTGCATGAATGTGTGGCTTTAACCTAAGGTAATTTCATATTCTCTTATTAACCCACTGTTGTTGCGAAGTGAAAAAGTGAATTACGATTGGCTCAGAACTCCATTGTGGGTTTTCAAGACTGTTTTTTAGTCATTTCCTGAAAGTTTGGTGCAGAAACGTGAAAGCGCAGGAAGTGACAACTGACTTCGCAGAGCTGAATTCATCTTCAGAAGGAGAACAGTTTGCTGTAGGCGAGGGCTCCTGTGTGCTGAAGACTCTACTGAGATGCAGAAATATGGAGTAATAAGTGTTGGTGTGAAATTCTGTCTAAGTGACACCTGATTGATTCCAGCTCGTCAAGAAGAATATCTGCTGTCATTCGTAGCCACACTACTGAAGAAAGCAGCTCAAGCATTAAAATGCTTTTAAGTACTCCTGATGAATGTGAACTGTAGCTATATGATTGGTAAAGCACAAGGAAATGTAAGTTAAAGAAACTGAAAGTTAAAGGGTGGAAAATGAGCGTGTTTAAAAAGCAATCCCGTCCCTCTGCTGCAGCCTTTAGAAGATCGTTGTCGGAACAGGGGAGTGGAAGTACAAAAGTTGCAGCTAATTTGAAGGACTATCAATGGTTCTACCAAATGAAAAGTAAGAGGACACATGAACAAGGAATTTCAGACCTAGGGAAGTCACTTGGTGCATATAGGTGGCAGACACATCCCAGGTTTCACTGGAAGGGGAGCAAGAGAGAGTTGTCTCACAGTCTTAAATGGAAACATAATCGGCTAAGTCCTATTGAATGCCCTTTGAGGATGGATAATAGTGGTGTTGATGCTCTCCAGGAAGACCCAGCAAGGAAGATGAGCGAGGCAGATAATATACCATTTCGAGTTCCATTCAGCAGGTCTATGTCTGAGCCTGCACCACACTGGAGAAATAGAAGTGTAAAATCATTTCTGCAACCAGTGCGCTCAGTAGATTGTGAGCAACAGGGATATTTCATCCATGGTATCTTCTCTACACTTTCAAGTGGCTTTTCTAAGATGTTGACCCGAAAAGGGGAGCCCAGCACTGAGCCAGTGAATGAATGGTGGACGGACTGTAATCAGATTGATTTGAATACAGGTAACAGTGAATTATTTTGTTCTCCTTGTAGCTAGTTAACAGGTGAGCATAGTTAGTTACTCCTCGGAGAGATTTTTAGTTATTTAAAACTGTGTTTAACTTCCAATTGATTTTATTGGTGGCTAGTAATGTGGGGAAGCTGATAGCATCTACGTTGAATTGAGTGTGTCATTTAAATAGAGCAATTTATGCTACTGTGGCCTGCTGAAATGCGTTTCCTTTCCTCCATTGTTGTCCTTGCCTTAACAGTGAACCCACTAAATGCAATTCTTTAAATGGAATTAGGGTGGTGTTTAGGAGTGTCCAAACAATTTTGTACCCACTTAAAAATTTGAAAGGCTTTGTGAAATGTCTTTTTGGTGGTTTTAGGAACTAATAGCTCTCTGGAATGAATTGGGTATATGGTGTGCACAGTTTTGAGGGCAAACTCTGAAGACTTGTAAAACCTTGATATATAAAACCCGCTATTATCAAACTGGAGTGTGGAGGAAAGTAAAGCTGTCTTTAAACAGTTTCAAGAGTGAAACTGATTTAATCATGCCAGATTCACAGTTTTGTAACCAGTCAGCTAAATTCATGTATGTTGTGTATTACATGCCAGGAACAATAACATTTGTAAAGATTTAGCTAGCTGGGATTGAGGTCAGCAAGCTTCTTGCTGCCAGTCTGTGAGATTACATTTAATTCTGCCGGTTGATAGCAATGCTTTTAAAGAGAAAAAGGGAGAGAACTTTGCCTTCTGTTGTCACTTTTGGTTCTTCATTTGACTTCCTAGTACTGGCAGATCTGACACAAATAACTGATGCAGCTATGAAAATGGGTTTAAACCAGGGGTGAGCAAACTTTTTGGCCCAAGGGCCGCATTGGGGTTCAAAATTGCGTGGAGGGTCAGGTAGAGAAGGCACTGCCTCCCTAAACAGCCTGGCCCTGCCCCCCATGCAACCCCCACCCGCGGCCGGGCCCCGGGCGGGGGCCGGGAGGGGTCGGGACCCATCCAACCCCCCCTCTCCGCTCCTTGTCCACTGATGGCCCCCCCGGAGACCTCCCCACCCCATATCTAAGCCACCCTGCTTTTCGTTCCTTGATTACCCCCTCCAGAGACCCCCCACCCTAACCACCCCCATCTAATCCCCCCGCTTCTTGTCCCCTGACTATCCCCTCC
>ML677352.1:412103-438412 GCA_007922305.1 Dermatemys mawii
AGAACCTCACCTCCATCCAACCTCCCTGTCTCCTGACTGCCCCAACCACTAGACGCACCCCTGCCCCCTGACAGGTCCCCTGGACTCCCAGGCCCTATCCAACACCCCTATTCCCCTTCCCCTGACCAACCCCCGAGACCCTCTGCCTCTTATCCAACCCCTGCTCCAGCCTGGCCACAACCACGGCCTCCTTACCACGCTGCCACTCAAAACAGCATGACACGCTGCCGCACTGATCTGCCAGAGTGGGCAGCGTGTCTGGCCCGGAGCCGCTCCATTCATGTTTGTAAGGTTGACTGAACATTTCTGTAACTAGCACTATCATTTATTTACTCTTTTTTTAAAAAATGAATCTATATATCTATATAGATCTAAATTAGAAAGCCCAAGACACAAAACAAGATTAAAGTAGCTAGAGACACAGAGTAACAAAAATACATTTTGTAAATATATTAGAAGCAAAAGGATGACCAAGCACAGAGTAGGCCCATTATTCAATGAAGAGGGAAAGATAATAACAGAAAATGTAGCAGTGACTAAAGTGCTAAATGCCTTTTGTTTCAGTTTTCACCAAAAAAGTTAGCAGTGATCAGACAACTAACCTAGCAAACATCAGTGTAAATAGGGAAGGATCTGAGGCTAAAATAGGTAAAGAACAAGTTAAGAATTACTAAGAGCTTGTCTACACTGGCAATTTACAGCGCTGCCACTTTCTTGCTCAGGGATGTAAAAAACCATATACACACCCAGGGGCAGAAAGTTTCAGCACCATAAAGTGCCAGTACAGACAGTGCATCAGACCGAAGTTAGATGTCTTCTAATTGGCAGAGCCTGAGGAAATGCATCCTAAAACACTTAAGGAACTGGCTGAAGAGAACTCTGAGCCATTAGTGATTATATCTGAGAACTTGTGGAGAATGAGAGAGAGCTCAGAGGACTGAAGAGGGGCAAATCTGGTACCTATCTATGAAAAGGGGCATAAAGACAATCCAGGAAATTATAGACCAGTCAGATTAATTTTGGTACCCAGAAAGATAATGGAGCAAATAATCAGTTTGTAAATACCTAGAAGATAATGTGGTGATAAGTAACAATCAGCATGGATTTATCAAGAACAAATTATGTCAAGCCAACCTAATATCCTTCTTTGACATGTAACAAGCTTTGTGGATTGGGAAGGGGGAAGCATAGATGTAGGGTGACTAGACAGCAAGTGTGAAAAATTGGGATGGGAATGGGGGATAATAGAAGCGCATATAAGAAAAAGACCCCAAAATTGGGATATTCCCTGTAAAACCAGGATATCCGGTCACCCTACATTGGCGGTTCTCAAACTTTCCGTTTGAGCGACCCCTTTTTACAAATCTGCTTGCTCTTGTGACCCAGGCATGTCCGCTGAAATGCCACCGAATTGAATTCTGCCACTTTCGGTGGAATTTCGGGGGACATACCAGGCGCGTCTGTGTGTCTGCCGAAATGCCGCCGAAAGCGGAAACTGAAACTTTGGCGGTTTTCCGGAGGACATAGTGACGCACGTGGTGTGTCCACTGAAATGCCGCCAAAGGCGGAAGCATTTGATTTGGCGGCATTTCAGCGGGGTGTGTGTGTGGGGGGGGTGTTGCAACCCCCAGTTTGAGAACTGCTGCCCTACATAGATGTGATATCTTAACTTTAGTAAGGCCTTTGATGCTGACTCACATGACCTTCTCATGAGCAAATTAGGGAAATATAGCCTAGAGAGACTAACTTACTATGAGATGGGTGTACAGCTGGTTAGAAAACCATACTCTGAGAGTAGTTACCAGTGATTCACAGCCAAACTGGAAGGACAAATTGAGTGGGGTCCCGATATCTTCATAAATGATTGGATAATGGCATAGAGAGCATGCTTATAATGTTTGCAGATGATACCAAGCTGGTTATAGTTGCAGGCGCTTTGGAGGTCATGACTAGAATTCAATATGATCTTGACAAACTGGAAAAATGGTTTCAAATAAATAAGATGAAATTCTGCAAGGACAGGTGCAAAGTACTCCGCTTTAGAAGGAATAATCATTTGCACAAATACAAAATGGGAAATGACTGCCTAAAAAGTAGTTACACAGAAAAGGATTTGCTGATTATAGTGGATCACAAACTAAATATGAGTCAACAGTGTAATACTGTTGGAAAAAAAGATGTATGTATTAGCAGGAGTGTGGTAAGCAAGACACAAGAAGTAATTTGTCCACTCTACTCAACATTGATAAGGTTTCAGCTGGAGTATTGTGTCTGGTTCTGGGCACCATACTTCAGGAAAGATGTGGACAAATGGGAGAAAATCCAGAGGAGAGCAACAAAAATGATTCAAGGTTAAAAAAAAAAAATTGACCTACGAGGAAAGATTGAAAAAATTGGGATGGTTTAGTCTGGCGAAGAGAAGACTGATGGGGGACATAAGTCTTCAAGTATGTAAAAGGTTGCTGTAAAGAGGAGGGTGATAAATTATTCTCTTTAGCCACTGAGTACAGGACAAAAAGTGATGGGCTTAAATTGCAGCAAGGGAGATTTTGATACGATGTTAGGTAAAACTTCTGAACTGTCAGGGTGGTTAAGCACTAGAACAAATTACTTAGGGAGACTGTAGGATCTCTGTCATTGGAGGTTTTAAAGAATAGGTTAGACCAAGGGTAGGCAACCAATGGCACCCCTTCCAAAGGCCACATGCAAGCTGATTTTCAGTGGTACACATTGCCCAGGTCCTGGCCACCAGGCTGGGGGCTCTGCGTTTTAATTTAATTTTAAATGAAGCTTCTTAAACATTTTAAAAACCTTATTTACTTTATACACAACAATAGTTTAGTTCTGTATTATAGACTTATAGAAAGAGACCTTCTAAAAATATTAAAATATATTAATGGCATGAAAAACCTTAATTTAGAGTAAATAAATGAAGACTCAGCACACCACTTCACATCTGAAAGGTTGCCAACTCCTCGGTTAGACAAACACCTGTCAGGGATGGTCTGGATAATATTTAGTCCTGCTTCCAAGCAGGGGACTGGGCTAGGTGACCTATTGAAGTCCCTCCCAGTTTGACATTTCTATGATTTTATATATTCACTGCTACCTTGATGTAACATGGTCCTTGGGAGCCAAAAATTTTTATCGCGGTATAGATTAAACCACATTATATCGAAGCCAGATATGCTGACGTGCTGATCCACTGGAGTGCGCAGCCACGCCTCCCAGAGGGCTCCTTTACCGCGTTACATCAGAATTCACCTTATATCGGACCATGTTATATTGAGGTAGCAGTGTGTATATGTGTGTGTGTGTGTATATATATGAAATATATATATTATGTGTGTATAAAGCCCAGGATAAACCATTTTAAGAAAATTCCTACACTTATAAGGTCAGTTTTAGCATTCAGAAGAAATTTCAAAGATAAGAGGGCATACCAAATCTTAACTTTCTTTATGGAGCTGCCTCTTCAGATTGCTATTCTTGAGTTGCATGACATTTCTTTCAAGTCCAAGAGCTATTTAAAGTGAAGTTATTTTCTGAAAAAATGATTCTAAACTTGAACTTACAAGTTTGTTTTAAATGATGCAGCTAATAAATGCACTTGGTTAGAAAAAAAAAAATTTTTAGCTTGTAAACAATGTCTGAAATCTGTAAATTAAACTGGTATCCTAGCTCATGCAGCTTTCTTAGTAAAGATTGCGTAGGCCAAATGTTCCCTTCAGCTACATCTATGACTATGCAATCTTTAGTAGAACTCAAAGGTGAAACTAAGTTAACAATTCTGTTGATGATCATGACCCAATAATCCAATTCATTAGCCTGTTGATTCTCCAGGGCCGACAGTAGTAAAAAATCCTTTTTATTTAGAGCATGCTAATACAACTGAATTCACACAGTGAACAGTTCTTCTGATAAAAAGGTACCATTTTTAGTCACTTTCTAGAGTAGAACTATTCTTTAAAAAGAGTTCTCTTAGCAGCCATGTTTTAATACTGTACATGGATTTAAGCTTTCACTACTGAAGAGTTTCTCAAACAGCATTCTTTCTGTGCATCACACTCCACTTTCAATAGACTCTAAAGGACCTGGACAGGAGTAGAAGGAGGAGTGAAGATGTGCAAAGGGCGATTTGGACATGTCCCAGTTACTGATGTACAGTTTTCTTTTCTTTTCTCAAATAATTACTCGTCTTTACCATCTAATTTTGGTCCTATAAGGAAAGGTTATTTTAATAACTAACTTCTATACCTGTTCTGTTAAGAAGACAGGATCTGGTGTACTGAAATGCTAATGATTTCAAACATCTGTTGCGAAGAATTTAAAGCCTTAGCCTGAGCTGGTGTGTTGCTAGAACGTTGAGGTGCTGAGTTTCCTGTCAAGGCAACTGCAGTTTCTTAAAAATAAACATTATTAAATCACCATATTTTTAGAATGTCCTTTTCTTTACTGTACTTCATATCAGCATAAGGCAATTTTCAGCAATAGTGTGATTTTTCTCACGTCTGAAATCTTGAGCTAGTTTTGTAAGAGAATAATAGGGAAAATGAGTAATGGTTCTGATTCTGAGAAAGCAACTAGTAATTATGTCCATCTGAATATGTGGGATTTTGGATGCTGAATTTTGTCAATCACAAGAATTAGGGCAGATCTACACTAGAAATGCTACATCAGTGTAGCTACGGCACAACTGGTGAAGACACTATGCTGATGCGTGAGCGCTCTTCCGTTGCCATAATTACTCCACCTCTGCAAAAGGTGGGAACTATATCCGTTGGAGAGCATCTCGTGCTTAGGTAGTGGTAACTTGCGTTGCTCAGGGAAGAAGGTCTTTTTCCCCACCCTGAGAGACCTAAGTGGTGGTGTAGGCCTGCTCTCAGGTGTGCCACTGGCATGCATTCTGATTACAACTGAGAATAAGCTCCAGCTTTGTCTGGTTTTGGATCTGACTTGTGTGTAATAAAATCCTTTCCTTAATCAAGATTTCCAGATAGGAAAGGCCTTTGGAACCTGTTAAGGGCCCAGTCCTTGGAAGTGCTGAATACTCTCAATTTTTGTGGATTTCACTGGTAGTTGAGGGTCTCATTACTGTGAAAGGTCAGGAATTGTAAAAGGATCTGCAGAGCCTGTCATATTACTAGACAGGATCTGCTGTTTGAGAATCATTTTTTACAGTAAAATAGTGATGTAGAGTGAGAATGGAAAGAAAAAACAGCCAGGCATGTACTTTTTGTTCATATCAGCTTTGAAGAGACTGAAGCCCCTGAAATTGTTGGAGAAGCCTGGTAGACAGAGCCAGCATGAGCAGAAACACGCAAAATACCTGTATGTTAGAAAAGCACCTGAAAGTATCCTCATTGTCAAATGACTGATAATTAGGGTTGCCAGTTTTCGTTGGATGTATTCCTGGAGATTTCATCACATGACATTATCTTTAAAGATGAATCTTTAATTCCTGGAGGCTCCAGGCCAGTCCTGTAGGGTGGCAACCCTATGATTGTCACTTTTTCTTTTAATTATTAGAATAATAAAAAGTATAATCCCCAAAGATATTCTTTGTTTCACTGTACAGTTTCTGTTGGAACCTTCTAAAGCTGCCACCTTCATGGCTTTCTGTTACAGATTGAAACTGTACAGGTGCACACCCAGTAAACAGTTACTGCTTTTACGTGCCATTGGGCTTCAATAATTTCCCTCAGAGACTACAGATTCATTCCCATGTAGAATGCATTGTATTGACTTTAAATACACTAGTTGAGAAATTAATGTATGATTTGCACAGCAACCATAATTCAGACTCCAAAATGCTACATATGCACAAGAATTACACTATATGGTACTAATTGTATAAGTACGTGCCTGCATTGTACAGCATGGGGCATAAATATGCAACAACTCCTCTTCATTGTGGCTAAGTAATGGTTGCCGTGGAAACCGTAACTTGAAATTTCTTGACTTTTACGCATTTAATATTTGTCAATTGGTTTTGTTTGCTTGCTTGCTTAAAAGGGGGAAGGAAAGGAGACAAAACTGTGATTGCAGATTGAAATACACACTCTTATACAACATGAGTTAAATAGATGTATTTCATATTTAACTGGAATGTTCATGCTTGAGAGTATTGCATGTTCAAATAGATATAGCTATGTTTATTTTAATAGCAGAGCTCTGAATACACATGGTGGAATGCAAACATTGCAGAAAATAAAAAAAAAACAGTGCAAATGTATTCACTTGCCATCAGTGAAGTGTTTGTGTTTAAAATGGCCTGTTCAGATATATCAAAAATGATTGTGTGACGTTTACCAAACTTTTCAGAAGAACTCAAGATCAAGCACAGGAAACTTCAGTCCAAATAATGTGCTTATATATGGGTGTATGAAGAAAACGCCTGCTTACCTATAACTATAGTGATGCTTTTGCAGTTCTTTTTAAGACACCCAAACATCCCTAACTTGGTGTACCTGAGGTGAACAAACTTTGAACACACTTTTAAAATAAAGACAGATCAAAGTACAAATGTTTGGAGATATTGAATAGATCAGTTGCTGCTCAGCCTGGAGTCTGGCATGTCTAATTCCCAAATATGGCACAAAGACAGATAGCCTAGAGATACGGAAGTATGGCCATTGATGAATAAAATAAAATTCAAGGCAGTTTGCATTTTACTGGACTTTAATCACATGAGAGTTTAGAAAATAAAGAAAAGGAAGTGATTTTTCTGGTTGTCATGATTGCTCATTGCTTCAGGGCTGGAAAGCATGTTGATGTGTAACTCATGATTCCAGTTCAAGTTCTTATGCTGTTCTCAGAGAGGATGTTGTGAAAAGGAGAGGGATGAATTGTTGTCATTGAGGACAGAACAAGTAGTAATAGGATTAAGCTACAGCTGGGAAGAGAAGAGCTTAAATATTAGAGCAAACTTTAAGAATTAACTAGGAAGTGAAACAAGATGCCCAACATGATTGTAGTTGTCATTTGAGGTTTCCCTAACTAGTCATGACATCTGTCTGTTTAGGGAGGGTATCAGATGATTCTGTGGAAGTTGCGAAATGAGGATACATTGTCTGTTTTACATACACTAGGTCTGGTCTACACCAGGGGGAGGAATCGATCTAAGTTGCACAATTTCAGCTATGTGAATAACTTAGCTGAAGTCAAAGTACTTAGATCTACTCACCGCAGTGTCTTCACTGCGGTGAGTTGACTGCTGCTGCTCCCCCGTCGACTCTGCCAGCGCCTCTAGCGCAGGTGGAGTACAAGAGTCGGTGGAGTAGAGCACTCAGGTCAATTTATCGCAGCTAGACTAGACGCAATAAATTGATCCAACGGGGGCCAATCACTGCTCGTCGATCTGGCCGGTAGTATACACAAACCCTAAGATTCCTTATGAGGTGGGTTGTTCTTTGTTTTCCAGCTCTTGGGTGTTAGCTCAGATCTTCGTTTTTTGTTACACTTCTTGCTTCTGTGTCAAGTGCTTGAAATCTATTTTAACACTTCTCCCTGCACCACTATTATAGAGTCCTCTCAGTCTCTGTGCACCCGTCCTGCATCTCTGAGCCTTTCTATGCTCTCTCTCACTCCAGGATTCATAATAAAGGGGAAGCGGATATCTGTATTATGCTTGAGACTCTCATATACTAGTACAACAGAAGAAATTGTACCATCTACAAAGTACATGGAAATTAGCCATTTTTCTGTGGAAGCATGCCACTGCATACAGATAATGATTTGTTCACTCGGTCCTAGTGTCAACAGATTGTGTAATATTAATGCAGACCTTTTGTTTAAAAAAGGCAGAAAACATTTCTAGCTTTGAAATATTAAGTATTTTATAATAGAGAATTAAGAACAGCTTGAGCTTTTGTGTTACATTTTTTGTTGTCTGAAAGAGTGGTTATAAATTATCAGTTTTCAGACTGGAAAGAGGTAAATAGTGGTATATCCCATTGATCTGTATTGGAACTAGTGCTGTTCCACTTATTCATAAAATGATCTGGAAAAAGGAGTAGAGTGAGGTGGCAAAGTTTGCAGATGATACAAAATTACTCAAGACAGTTAATTTTTTGCAATCTGCTTTGGATTTATCAAGGAATCTCACAAAACCAGATGACTTGGGCAGATGAAAATGGCAGCTGAAAATCAATGTTGCAGAGTCCAGGAGGTGGAAAATACCTAAAATACTGGAGCTATTTTTCTGGGAAGCAAATGAGAGCCATTAGGTTTTCATGTAGATTCCTTACTTCCTCCATTTCCAGCTTCAATACCATAGAAATCCATAGGCTTTCATCTTTAGAACACCAAATTTTTCTCATCTCAAAAAGGCGACTCTTTCTATAGGGCAGGTTTTTTTTAAATAAATGGGAAATCTGAGGTCCGTTCCATGAAAGCACTACGTAGAGGGTTGACTCTTATATACTAGCATTCAGTATTTCAATTTTGTTGCAGAAAAACAGAATGAAAGTGTTTGAAAGGTTTAGACTTTATAGCTGTTTAAACTGCACATGGATAACACTGCTCTACAGCCAAAATGACTACATTTATTTCAGAAGCAAACTTTACTAATTCTGGGTCACTGAGAACGAAAATGGTGCTTAAAATTGTTGATTGGCTCTAGTTTTCAAGATATGCTATTGGGTCAGTATATACAACCCTTGACATGGGAATGGCGGAGGATAAGTGAGTTATAAAGGAAAGGGATCTCAATTTAAACCAGAAATGACTAAAATACATCTTTGACTGGATCTATGAATAAATCTGTGACTGGGTTTGGACAGTACTTGCTTTTTAGGCAAAACAATGAATGATGCAATCTGAAGCTGGTATTGGTCATACGTGATATGAATTGCATCATGTTATTCCTAGAAGTCATGGATGATGCAATCATAACGAAGCTTGCATCACTCTGCTGAACAAATTGCCCTATATCAGCTCTAGAAATCATACAGTGTCGTGCTCTCTTATTTGTCAGTGTTTGATTTTGCAAAGGGACACATTTGCAAAGGGACACAGCCAAAGTGAGCAGAGATGCCTCGTACTTGTGTGAACAGTGCAGATAACTTCTGCTATGTTTGTGGTGAAGTGACTTTTGCATCACAAAAGCGCAGTATAACCACTATGGTTAAGAAAGCCTATCACCTTTATTTTGGCTGCAAAACTGGAAGTCAGGACAAGAGGTGGGCCCCACACATATGCTGCAACACTTGTGCAAGAAATCTTCGCCAGTGGTTGAACAGGAAAAGGAAATCTATGCCTTTTGCAGCGCTAATGATTTGGAGAGAGCCAACAGATCATACCAGCAATTGTTACTTCTGCATGGTGCCTCCAGTTGGGAAAGGTGTGTCAAAGAAGAAAAAGTGGACTGTGCATTATCCAAACATTCCATCAGCTATACGCCCAATACCCCATGGAGAAGGACTGCCGGTTCCTGATGCACCAGAATCATTCTCACTTGTCAGATGAGGAAGAGGATGAAACTTCTGGTCCTGAACCATCAATGTCACAGGACCCACATTTTCTCCCATCCTCCTCCTCTGAACTACACCTCATAACACAAGCTGAACTGAATGACCTTGTCAGGGATTTGGAACTACCCAAGAGGAAGGCAGAGCTGTTGGGCTCCAGACTACAGCAGTGGAATCTCCTGGCAGGTGATGTTAGGGTTTCCATGTTCCGTGACCGTCAAAAGGATCTTGTCCCATTCTTCTTCATGGAAGGTGATCTTGTAGCCTGCAACAACATTGATGGTGTGATGGCAGCCCTCAACATCGTTCACGATCCAGATGAGTGGAGACTCTTCATTGATTCATCGAAAACGAGTCTTAAAGCTGTTTTGCTGCATAATGGCAATGTTTTGCCATCAATTCCAGTTGGTCATCCAGTCCATATGAAGGAAACCTATGACAACATGAAACAACTTTTGAGGTGCATAAACTATGACCAACATCAGTGGCAGCTTTGTGGCGATTTGAAGGTTGTTGCTCTCTTGCTTGGTCTGCAGACCGGATACACAAAGTATTGCTGTTTTCTCTGCAAATGGGATAGTTGTGCAAGAGATTCCCACTACATCAAGAAAGATTGGCCACTCCGACAGTCATTGGAGCCTGGGAGGAAAAGTGTTCAGCATCCACCACTTGTTGAATCAAGAAGATTTTGTTACCACCCTTACACATCAAGCTGGGTCTGATGAAGAACTTTGTCAAGGCCATTGACAAAACACAAGCAGCTTTCAAGTACCTCCGTGGAAAATTACCAAGGTTAAGTGAAGCTAAGATAAAGGAAGGTGTCTTTGCTGGTCCTCAGATTCGTGAACTTCTTCGAGATGATGCATTTGATCATGCACTGCGTGGCAAGGAAAAGACGGCATGGAAAGCCTTCCAGTCAGTGGCAATACATTTTCTCGGAAACAACAAGGCAGACGACTACAGGTTGTTGGTGGAAAACCTCCTCAAGGCATACAAAAGCCTTGGTTGTAACATGTCACTAAAGATACATTTTTTGCACTCTCATCTAGATTTTTTTCCACCGAACTGTGGAGCAGTGAGCGACGAGCACGGCGAGCGATTTCACCAGGACGTTGCAACAATGGAGAAACGCTATCAGGGCAAATGGAGCCCATCAGTGCTTGCAGACTAGTGCTGGACAGTGACACGAGATGCTCCATTTAATGAATACAAGAGACAAGCCAAGAAGCGCTGAGTAGACACTGAATAGGACTAAACTATGTACATAATAGTTTTTTGCCTTTTGTTTCATAATACATTTTATTTATATAACCCTTTTGCTGATTTTTAAAGTGTTACATAAACAGGACAGGTGAAATATTATCATGTAAAGCAACCATAAACACATGAAAAGACCTAGGTTTACAATTTATGATTAAAACTCTATCTACATAATATACATAGACATAAAATGTAAAAACTTAAATATCTTAGAAACAGTAGCCAATCAGTTGTTTTAATTGTCATATTTGAATTCAGCACATCAAAATACATAATAAATATCACATTTTATCTCTGAAACAGACGACTTCTGAAAACTTGTAGACCAGTGTAACATTCAACTTAATGTTTGCATTTGCCCAATTGGTATTTATCTTGTGCTTGTACTGGTATACGTGTGACACCCGGCCCTCACAATTCAGCAGCTAGTTCTTGACACTAGTCCTGCATTCCTCAATCTTTTCCTTGCCAATACCCAACATAACTCTCTGATATCTGTGAAACACCCTCGCCCCCCCATCCCACTTGGATTGAGGACCCCAGATCTTGCTTAATGCTTCCTAGATCAGGACTGGACTAAGGAAGGAAGATCTCCCCTCCATATTAAATCCAATTGTGCTGTTTCATCAAGAGTTTTAGTTGATCATACTTCACTAAAGGAACGTGGTTCCATGATGCAGCTTTTATATGTTGCAGTATTAAATGGGGTTGCCTAGGGTAAGAAAATCCAGGTCAGATCAGGTCAGGTCAGATCACATCAGATCAAGTCAGGTCAGATCAGGTCAGGTCAGATAAAGATCTCAACTCAGATCAAGTTTCAAATTAAGAGGTAGCTGAAGTCTTTCTAGCAAGATTCTATTTGTGGATTAAATGATTCTATGGAATTTCATTTAAAGGAAGTTCTCTAACATAATAAAAAAGCAATTTGTAAAGAGGCCATTTGGGATTGAAGATATGAAGTGAGTTTTATGTTTGGCTAGTTGGGGATGGTTTGCTGGCAAGGGAACGGAATAATGCAGTCTTTGAGAGGTGTTTTGGTAATAGCAGACCTGCCAAATGTCATGCATTGGTGATGGCACACAGGCATTTGGTCCGTAGCCCAAATACAATCCCACAATTGCACTGGAATCTTGTGCATCCAGAGGGGTTGCAGGAGATGAGCAGCGTGTCCTCTAAGCTTATTCTTCACAGCTGCTTGGGGCCACTCTAGAGTTGCAATTTGAAACAGACAGGATGCTTCTCTTTCCTTCTCCCTGCAGGACTGCTGGCTAACTAGGAGAGAGAGAGCAAATTGTGGAGTAAAATTAGAGTGACCAAACAGAAAATGTGAAAAACCAGGATGGAGTAGGAGATAATAGGAGCCTATATAAAAGAGAGACCCAAAAATTGGGACTGTCCCAATAAAATCGGGACATCTGGTCACTGTAAGTAAAATGAGATAGAGGTCAGCATCTGCAGCTGTAGGATTTCTCTGTACTGGTAGTTCACAGGAGGGAAAGAGGAAGCACAATAGAAAGGGGAGAATAGGGGATAGGGAGAAGAGGAGTAGAATTGAATAGAAAAAAATACGCTATGGGGTGGAGATCAAACCACTTTTACCCCAGGGAGAGAGAGAGCTCTGGCCCTAAGGTGACCAGATGTCCCGATTTTATAGGGACAGTCCTGATTTTTGTGTGTTTTTGTTTTTATATATAGGCTCCTGTTACGTCCCACCCCATCCTGATTTTTCACATTTGCTGTCTGGTCACCCTATCTGGCCCTTAAACCACCCCTCCCCCGCAAAAAAACAAACCCTCTCTCTGCCTCCACCTTCTCTAGGGAGAAGTGTCACTCAGCGAGATCTTCAGAACTTGGTGGCTATGTAGTAGAGCGTATAATCTTTGCCCTTTTATAATCTTTCCTTCAGTTCAGTACGATCTCTCTCTGCTTTTGAGAATTCGAGTGTATACTGCAAACCAAGTGTAATTTAACTAGCGGAGAATGAGTGCATTTATTACTTGGGAATGGAGAGGTAAAGACTCTGGTCTGAAGCACAGAATGACAGCTGAAGAAGTGGGAAGGAGACTCCACTTAGCCTTGCGGGGAGGGCCCTACTGATGGCTTTGAGTTATTTGAAGTTCTGGGTATCCTTGGAAACGCAAACTGTTATAGGAATGGGAGCTTCTGTTTTGATGATGTCATGAGATTTACAGGGTTGTACAATGAGCCTCTTGTTTGCAGTCTTGCACCAGAAGGTTGTGGTTCATTTGAAACATGCCTGCATACCCTGTAGGATTTCAGTCTTAATTGTGTTACATTTTGGGGGGGTTCTACATGTTGGGCTGTGAAGCAGCCTTTGATTAGCCCCTGGATTTTAGGGGCTCAGAAAGATATTTTCTTTTTTCTCTTCTGATTCTCATTCTGTTTTTCATTACTGGTGCATGCCAACTTTACAAGATTTGAAACTCTAAGGAAGACATGAGAAATGAGGATCAGTTACTCTTTTCTAGGCTCTGCAGCGTGTAAGAAGCTTATAGAGCTTAGCAGCATTCAAGCTAATTGACCAGCTTTAAACTGCCATTAAGAGCTTTCTCACCTTTGCTAAAGAGAGCTGAGCAGTGCACTGAGAAGCTTTCTCTGCAATAATCGAAATCCTGCTGTCAGGCTGGTGATTGAGTTGTCTTAGACCAACTTTAACTCTCCTTAATTTTGCTCCTGCTTAGCCCTGACTTGTAGAGCTGTCACGAAGGCCGCTGTCTAGCTTGGCAGAACAATGTGATACACTCAACATCTGCCAGTTAGGCTAATGTTAAGCTCTTAAGACTTGGGTCTCCTTAGAACATGTGCAGGGCTTTCCTTTGGAAGAAGATATCTCTGTGAGGCTACTCGTGTGTTTGTGTTAGCCATGTAAACAACGCCTTGCAGCTTAATGAAGTTTGTTCTAAAGAATCACTAAGGGCATGTCTACATTGGCAAAATTACAGTGCCACTATACAGCAGCAGAGAGGGCACGTCTGGGATGATGAGCAGTGGCTGCAGAACTTTCGCATGAGGAAAGCCACATTCATGGTACTGTGTGGTGAGCTCGCAACAGCCCTGCATTGCAAGGACATGAGAATGAGAGCTGCCCTGCCGTTGGGGAAGTGTGTGGCAATTGCACTGTGGAAGCTGGCTACTCCAGATTGTTACCGATCGGTCACTAACCAGTCCGGAGTGGGAAAATCAACCGTTGGACTCGTGTTGATGCAAATGTGCAAGGCCATTAATCGCATCTTGCTCTGAAAGACTGACTGGGCAATGTGCATGACATTGTGGATGTCTTTGCAGAAATGGGCTTCCCTCTCTGCAGAGGGGCAGTAGATGGCACACACATTTCAATTCTCGCACCAGACCACTTAGCCACCGAGTTCATTAATCGCAAGGGGTATTTCATGTCATAACTGGGAATGGCATAGATGTTGCAAATCAGCAGTGAGGTAAACTGGCAGAGCTATCTGGGAGCTCAGCTGAATAGGTATATTTACCATGCTTGACTTTAATAGGACCGTTAATCATCTATCTTTTTCCTTGAAAGGGTTTCTCCAATGCTACTTCTGCTTTTCCTATTTAAAGAAAAAACTTGGGGAGTAGCTTCAGCAACATCAGGAAGGAGCTGACTGCTGCCTTTGTTGGTCTCATTGCTGAAACTGAGCAGGCATGTATTTATTTATTTACAGGTTTGTTTTTGTTTTCCATCTTTAATTGCAAAGGAGCTCCTGGTGGGACTGATGCAACTTGATATGCCTGAAAGTGACTGCTATATCATCAGCTCATCACCTCAACTCACTGGATCATCTTAATTTTTGTATGCAGAAAATATCTACTGGAAAACTTTAGGGATCTTCACAAACTTTGATCTTGTTTCCTAAAACTCCAGAGGGAGTTCCCTACTTTTTCTGTGCTGAGACCGGACTGCTACTATGTTGAGAGAGAGGGAGAAGATAGCTGACTGCTCTTGGTGCAGACATAGCAGATTTCCTTGTACGTATTCAGGCTCTCCAACTGTTGTAGAAAGACTGGTGGAGATTGAATCACATCAGGACATCTCATGGGAGATGTGGATGAGCTGTCTTTAAATGGAAAATGAGGCAACCAGCTGTAAGTGATTGGTCATCAGGCACAAATGATGGAGCACATCATATCTGAATGTCGCCTTTGGCTAGGGGCCTGAAGGACATTCACCAGCTCACTGCTATGGCAATGTGCTGGCTATCAAATCTAGATATAAATTTGTAATGTTTGCTACCTACCCAAGCCATATGAAAGAAGACTTGTTTGGTAGCTGCGGTGACTCCTAAAATTGGCCATCACTAGTACAGATACACAGATTGCTCATTTCTAATAGAGGACAGAATAGCTTCAAATGACAGTTAAAGATATGGAGACTAAGATCAAGTAGGAGATGCATTACCTAGTATCCAAAATGAGGAACCTACAAAACTGAAGCAGTTGCTGCAGCCTATGTATTTTTATCCCAGAATACTAAGAAGAAATAAGTAATGTAGCCTTTTACAAATCACCTTCTGAATGTAGCTTTCTCACTACAAGCTTCTACCCAAATACTGAGAGTGAGTGATCTTATTAGGCTACTGGCTCTTAAACCTAGGTTAGATGAAAAATAGAAATAATGACCTGCAAATTTCAAAAATGTTGTAAAGGCAAATTCATGTAAGTATACAGGAAAATTAAAAGGAATGTTTGGTCATCAAATATTTGTTTGGATCTCTGTTTGGAATTGATGACTGAATGGAAACAAGTGTAGATCCTCCTTGAGCAGTTATGGTGTTCAGCTGGCCATACAGCCCCCATCCTCCACAGTGAGAAACACATTTGTGTGTGTGTGTGTGACACACAGGAACTAGAGACAGGGAAGCTCTGGCTCCTGCCAGTCATGACTGTGATGTTTTGAGTTCCACACACACCAATAAGAGATTCTGTCATTGCCTTCCCGGTGTATTTTGGGAGCCTTTGTACTGTGCAGCTGCATTTCAGTTCCCTGACACCAGTAGCCTACCCACAAGCACATGGTTTCACCCTGTCTCTCATCATCCTATAACTCTCTGCAGGGTGATACCAATAGCCCTTCCAGTACTGGGTCTCCCCAAATACATTCTCCCTGACTTCTGAATTATGAGACACTCTGCCTGATGCCCTCTGTTTCATCACCCTGAAGGATGAAACGAGCCACACCCTGGTTATCCGTTCACTTTGGCATACACACTGCGCACAGTTTGCACACCAGAGACTTGCTCGGGATAAAAATAAACAAAAAGGTTATTTAGTAGAAAAATCTCAGATTCAGTGATGAAATAGTAAGGGGAAGCAAACATAGAATCATAGAATATCAGGGTTGGAAGAGACCTCAGACTGTCATCTAGTCCAACCCCCTGCTCAAAGCAGGACCAATCTCCAACTAAGTCATCCCAGTCAGGGCTTTGTCGAGCTGAGCTTTAGAAACCTCTAAGGATGAAGATTCCACCACTTCCCCATGTAACCCATTCCAGTGCTTCACCACCTTTCTAGTGAAAAAGTTTTTCCTCATTTTGAACCTTAACATTTGCAGATTGCACAGAAAATAAACATATCTGCAACTGCAGACTTTCCATTTTTATGTTAAAGTCCCTTTTATGTAAATTACCTATTCCCGTAAAACAGATTTCCAATGTGCCCTTTAGCTCTAGGGTGGATCCAGCATTCCCATACAGCCTTGAAATTGTCCTCCATGTTCTGGCTGATGTTCAGTTAAAACCCCTTCCATTTTAAAAAGGGGTTGCAGGTTTTTTTTCTTCAGCCACTAGAGATATTCAAAGTGGGGAAAACTCCCTCCTTTCTTAGTTTCCAAAGACTGGGGGTTTCTTTTCAATTACAAGCATATTCCCATGTCCTTTGGTGGTTCCTCATTGTTTTTTCCTGGGCTTGCACAAAGGTTAGGTGCTTGAAGTCCACTTCATCTGCTTGGGGTCCCTCCCTTCCTTATTTCTCCACTGTGCAGTTGTGAGGCGATGCTGAAGTTGCACCACAATCACAATTTTCTATATTTACACACACACACATTCACAACCATAACCTACATGTGTATCTCAGAATGACTGTTAAGGTCAGTGCATTACAAGCTGTCATAAAAGATCTTTACTTACAGTATAATACTGTTATGCAATCAATTGTTTTAACTGCTTATTTTGTGTGTGAGGGATTAAACCTTCTGTTTGGGGTGCTTGGACCCTGTCACAGTGACTCGCATGGATTCCTCCTTGTCTGCTACGGTCCTCAAGTGGGAGAAAAATCAATATTTTAGATCATGCCTGGTTCCTTTTTGGATGTGGATCTATCCCTAATCATCCGAACTTCAAGAAAATGCAAGTGGTCAGCTGATACATTACGGTTGCAGGATTGCTCAGTGTGAGAGGAAATTAAGGAGGCCATAGAGGATTAGCTTTGGATTCCAGCCCCAATGGCACTGTGGCGAGGCCAAGCCATTAATTGTAGACGCTGCCTGCTTCTTTTAACAGTTCTATTTTATTGCCATCAACATTTTGACAGCTTTGTTCAGTGGAAAATGGATTTTCCAGGTAGTCTTGATTGCAAGTAGTTGGGTAAGAAGGCCTGTCAGATCACAAATGCTGATGGTCTGACAAAGCTGTCATCTTTCTAATCTCTGACCCTCAGTGTTGCATTTCTATACAAGTATCTAGGCATCTATCAGCACCAGCAGCTGCCAGACAAAAGTGACTAGATTCAATTCAAATGGAGTTGTGTGCATGTTCATGTTTGTTGGATGAGGATACTAAATATAACGGAAGGAATTAGTGCTGGACATTCATCTCTCTAATAATATCCTATGTAAACGGAGTGCCTTTCATCCCAAAGGATCCCCAGATGCTTTATACATTTAAAGTGATACATAATCCACGCTGATCTTTTCACCTACCATTCAAATTCAGCTGCCTCTTGATTGAAACATGGCCACACCGTTTCTCATCCTAAGCTGCTGTGTGAGTGTTTTATCTGCAAGTGGAATCCTAGATAGGGTCAAATTGTGATGTAACCAAAACACCAGGATTAGCAGCTCTACTTCAGTGCAGTGCATCAGTCATATCTTTAATTACAACAAATGATCAGAGCTAGGTTTTACTTCTCCTCAGACGGCATCTGCAGCCCTTTTGTACCCCCCCCCCCCCCGTGCCATGCTGGGACATTAAGTATTTGTATTGACTTGGAGGAGTTTGCCATCTACCGATTCTCCAAAACCACTTAATAGAGCACCCTAACTTTTCCTTGGAATAAATACTTCCTTCTATCTCAGAGTTGCTTATCTTGAGAAATATGACACATCTTTTTTTCATCAGGATTTGAGAAACAATAAACACAAGGGGGAGCCATATGAACACAAGATAGTATATTCTTCACTGTGCTTTTCCTAATGTCGTGTCAGAACCTGTGCTACTTAAGACTTTTCTCGTACGCTCCAGAACTTGTTCACTCATCTTTAAACTGTGACACACTTGTTTGAACACCTGTGATTGCTTTCCCTCTTAAAGCTCTCAGATCTAGTTGTCTCTAAATTTTTCAACCCTGTACTTCTCCAGTATAGTAGATCCCTGCAAATCTTCATCTGAAAGTTGCGTGGCTGCATGAGGTGGTTAAATACAGTGTAACTTCCTGTTTTCTAGGTATTGCTGTTTGTCACATCAGTGGCTTCTTTTGAAGCAATGCTATTTTAGTAGAAGCTTAAGCTGCTTATGTGGGGCAAGGGAGTGAAATGCAATGACATGCAAACATGTTCTCTTCCCCCTTCCTTCATTTCTTTCTTTTAATATTATTAGCTTAATCACTTTCTAGGTCTGGGTTCAGTCCTATAAAGGTTCCTGTGCATCAGAGCCTAGTTCTTGTGGGACTTCACAGCACTAGCCAGGCTTGAAGTATCAGTTTCAGGTCAAAGGTAGGGTGAAGGTTCAGGCTGATGGTTATTTTAACTGAACTGCTTTGCCTGTACATATTTGTAAGAGTAGGGTGTGCTGACAGGCTCTCAGCTGAGAGCGTTTACCCAAAGTCCTCTGAGAGTCTGTCGCCATGGTAAGTATATCAAATAGCATGAAAACACTGACACCATTTAAATGAACCTGTTGTCAAAAGGTGTGTTACTGCTCCCACTAGTTATATATATAAAAATAACCTCCCGGTGGGCACACTTTCCCATTAATTTAGTTATGAAGCAATTGCCAACCAGCTGCATCAGAAACATGAGGGGATGAAAACCTGGCCCCACTGAAATTAGAGTTTTGGCACTGACATCAGTGAGGCCAGGATTTTAAGCTAAGAGCGTATTGTAAAAATGAGCTTTCTTTGACACCTCAGAGGAGGGCTGCTTTTTGCTGCCAGGGTACTGGTATTTTTTAACAACAAAAAACTTAAACCTCTCCCCAACAGGTTGAGAACTACTTACTAATTTAAAAAAATGTTTTCTGTTAGTTTGATCAGCACTGAAATGGAAATTCTCGAATATCTCAGGGCTCTGTAAACATTTCTAAATTATACTTTAGGTCCCAGTCCAGTTTAAGCTGCTCTTTCACCTTTTAATATGTAGGAACCTGGAACCAAAGTATGGAGGTTTTGTTTCTGTTGTTGTTTAAATTCAGAACTAGGAAAGTGGGTATAGTCAGGAATAGTGTAATTTTCAAAGTAAATAAGCTCCAGCATCTGAAGTAATGTCCTGATTTTCCCTTTGGTAATCAGAAAGAGAGAGAGATATCCTCACCCAAGGTCATGTGCAGACTTCGGTCTATTTTGGGCTGACCTAATGCGTATTAAAAATGCACATGGTTTTAATGTAAAACCTCAATCTGATAATTTTTTTGTAAGAACAGTCACCCCTTTTTAAACACTAAAAATATCTCCTCTAATTGTTGCATAACACTACACATTTTTGCTGGCATTGTGAAGGGAGAGGAGATGCTTTCTTGTTACTGCAACAAAAGGGCACATTGAGACCAAATAACATTGGGTATGTGTTGATTTCTGGAAATCATTCTCAAATTATATAATTCTGAGGACTGGCTCTGGGAAATTTGCTAGACTTCTCCTGTTTTGAATGCTGTTTGAGTAATATCTTTAAAATGCTACATGTCTATAATGGAACAATGCAGAAATGTACCCACTTACACTACAGGTACCCCTCCCCCCAAAATAGGAAAGCATCCTTCAGCTCTCACAAAGCATCACACCTCTTTCTGGATGGACCAGCTTGGACACTGGCTTTTTCTCTCCCTTCCTCTGCTACCTGCACTAAATTATACCCCTTTGTTTGCTCTGTCATGGTAAATCCATTGATCACATTTATAGATGCCTTCTAGCTTGAGAATGATAATGTACGAGTTGCTATCCGGCTGAATAGAAGGAGGCTTTGTGGATATTTATAGACATGCTGAATGGAATTTCCAAAGCCACGGAAAAAAGAACAATGCAGTTGTAGATCTCGTGATAGGTCAGGTGATGTGACAGGCATGCAGTGATGCTCTCCTCAGTTAACAGGGGGCTATGTACAGAAAAAGAAGTTCTGTTTTTTTAAGCTGTTTCTCAACTGATATTAGCATTTGAAGGGTCATAGGGCGTGATCTTTGATCCTGTGAGTAGGCCAACTGATCTGTTTTTTTGAATGCCTGATTGTAAGAATGCAGAATGGAATGGATTGCATCAGACTATAGGAGAAAAATCTTTCATCAGTGCTTGCATTTTTAGGTGCTCGGCTTACCACGTTGATATTCTCTGTAATGTCTTCAGGATTTAGAATAGGGTTCAGTTTTTTCCAGATGCGCCTTCTGTTCCATATTTCACATTTACTTCAGATCCAAACATTTAGCAAAGCTGCACAATTGTATTCTTGAATAAATTACCTTCAGAAGAGACTTCAGCCTTCCAAATGTGTTTTTTACACTTTGTGAGCTGTCTCCTTCACAAAGTGGCCCCACACTGAGAAATGAATCAGCCCCTGGCTTTGAATCTCTCCCGAGGAGAAGGTGTGCAACATTTTAGTTAGTGAGAAATCCTGGTTTTGTTATCTAATTTTCCACAATTATTCAAACACCAGGTGGCAATTTACTTCTATGGTTACTAATCTGAGAGAGTGATTTTTATGTACTGATATCCTTTTGATCCCCATTTTTCAGTACTACTTAAGCTCTTGAAGTCCAAATGTAAGATAAAGGCATAGATGAGAAACACAAGAAAACAGATCCTCAGAGTTTATGAACCACTGTGCATATTTATGATACTGCTAGTGCACTATTGAAACAACAGTAAAGAATAAAACTGTCAGGCACATAGAGGAACATAAATTGTTGGGCAAAAGTCAACATGGTTTCTGTAAAGGGAAATCATGATTTACTAATCTATTACAGTTCTTTGAAGGAGTCAGCAAACATGTGGACAGGGGGGATCCAGTGGTTATAGTGTACTTAGGTTTCCAGAAAGCCTTTAACCAAGGTCCCACACCAAAAGTGCTTACGTAAAATAAGTTATGGGATGTGAGGGAAGATCCTTTGATGGATTGAGAACTGATTAAAAGACCTGGAACAAAGGGTAGGAATAAATGGTAAATTTTCAGAATGGAGAGGGGTAACTCGTGGTGTTCCCCAAGGGTCAGTCCTCAGACCAGTCCTATTCAACTTAGTCATAAATGATCTGGAGAAAGGGGTAAACAGTGAGGTGGCAAAGTTTGCAGATGATACTAAACTGCTCAAGATAGTTAAAACCAAAGCAGACTGAAGTACTTCAAAAAGATCTCACAAAACTAAGTGACTGGGCAACAAAATGGCAAATGAAATGTAATGTGGATAAATGTAAAGCAATGCACATTGGAAAAAATAACCCCAACTATACGTACAATATGATGGGGGCTAATTTAGCTATAACTATTCAGGAAAAAGATCTTGGAGTCATCGTGGATAGTTCTCTGAAGATGTCCATGCAGTGTGCAGCGGTGGTCAAAAAAGCAAACAGGATGTTAGGAATCATTAAAAAAGGGATAGAGAATAAAATGGAGAATATCTTATTGCCATTATATAAATCCATGGTTCACCCACATCTTGAATACTGCATGCAGATGTTGTTTCCTCATCTCAAAAGGATATATGGCATTAGAAAGGTTCATAGAAGGGCAACTAAAATGATTAGGAGTTTGGAACAGGCCACATATGAGGAGAGATTAAATAGACTAGGACTTTTCAGCTTGGAAAAAAGGAGACCAAGTGGGGATATGTTAAAGGTATGTAAAATCATGAGTGGTATGGAGAATGTGAATAAAGAAAAGTTATTTACTTGTTCCCATAATATAAGAACTAGGGGCCACCAAGTGAAATTCATGGGCAGCAGGTTTAAAACAAATAAAAGGAAGTTCTTCACACGGCGCAGAGTCAACCTGTGGAACTCCTTGCCTGATGAGGTTGTGAAGGCTAGGACTAGAACAGGGTTTAAAAGAGAACTGGATAAATTAATGGAGGTTAAGTCCATTACTGGCTATTAGCCAGGATGGGTAAGAAATGGTGTCCCTAGTCTCTGTTTGTCAGAGGGTGGTGATGGATGGCAGGAGAGAGATCGCCTGATCACTACCTGTTTGTTTCACTCACTCCGGGACACCTGGCATTGGCCACTGTCAGTAGACCAGATACTGGGCTGGATGGACTAGGTCTGACCCAGTATGATCATTCTTATGTTCTGTCATAGGTTTGCATGGTGCTTTGAAAACGCGTAAGTCCCAAGAGTCTCTAGTGTAAACTAGTAAAATACCTCACAGACAAGCTTTTGATACTACAGCTGTTGTGGCTGATCTCTCCAGAGTTTTTATCTTGGAAGGTTCACTAAAAAATTAGTAAATTAGATAGGGATATAGCTTTGCACAGAAACAGAGGCCATTCTGGGTACAGTACACAAATTAGTACCAAGAAATATCATTTTATCATGGTGCATTCTCTGTGTAATTTGCAATTATTTTCCCATGGGTGTGCAAGACAAGTTTTCTGCTGGTTCCTAGAATGTGGACTCCAAACTGTGGCCTCCAAAGTTGCAAAAAAAAATCTACTTGCAGTCACTCTCCACTGTCTTACTGTAGGTACTGTTGTATACTCAAAATGAAGAGACAACAGAACTGCATCCTGATATTCATTGCTCTTCACAGATGTACATTCCCTGTTGGCTACTGGCAGCTCCTTATACCAAGATGGCATATTATGTTGCCAGCAGTTGGTGCGGAAAGCTGTTCTGACGTAGCTAACCCACTTGACAGCATAACTGTGGCTGGCCCACTTTTCTTGATGCTCAGTTAAGTACTGTAGTTGTTAGTATTCTGGAAGATGTTATTCTAGTCTATAAATCGTATGGGCTGAGTGTAGAAACATTGTATGCTATGCTGGTGAAGCCTACATTTTAGTGGAAATTACAATGCAAAATATTTTGCATTTAGCTTCTACACCAAAAATAATAAGTCTGAGTAACACGGTTTTGGGGTTTTTTTGTGATTTGTCTAAGCTAAAAATGAGTAAGGGATTTTTGTGTTCACCCTTGATACAACCACATCAAGGAATATCCTTTGTTTCACTAACCTTAGTTTGTCAATGGCAAAAAAAAATCCATCTGGAGGTGTAATGTTCAATTTTTTTAGACTGAGCTGTGTACATGCTCCTCAATATTAGGATAGTCTCTGGTGGCCAGATGTGTTTCCCGATGATAGAGAGTGTCTCATTTAACTGTCTCCTAAACAGGATTTTGAAGAATGTTGAAATACAGAGAAATTAATTGTGCTTCAGAATTGCTCTATACTATTGTAAATCAAGCCTGTGTTGCAAGAGTCCGGTAGTATAGCACATAGACATGAATTTATTGGCAGATTCAATACCAATAATGTCATTAATCATTCCCTAAAAATTGTAGACACATACCCTCTCACGTTTTCTGAATAGTCAGAAAAGTCCTACTGTAACAGTCTTTATCCGTGCCTTGAAAACTTGGCTCAGGTTAAGAGTCAATGTTTTCAAGCTGGCAGATTCTCATGAAAATTTAGAGCTATAAGTTTATATTTATGTAACCCTTCTGCCAATCAGAGTTGTCAGCAACAAGGGCCGGGTTCAGTATCCAGGGGTTCCGTTCCAATAACACAATACAAAACCGGCTCGAGCCCCCATCCAGTGACCTGGGACAACCATATACCACTCCTCTGGGCGCCTCTAAGAGGCAATACTTCCCCTCTCGCAAACACAGAGTCTGAGAGTGCTAAGAGCCTTTTAATAACAGAGAAAAACAATGTGGCATTATATTGGGGAAACACCACAAACAGGATTCATAAAACAAACCATGAACCAGAAGCTCCCCCTCCACCCCCAAGCAAATGTGCTGTGTCTTTCACCTTTGGTTCTTGAGTCCCACAAGCCCCAAAGTCACCCAAGGTCCCAAAAGTCCAACAACCCAAAAGTCTCTGCAGAGTTCAAAAGTTCATCTACAGAATTTTACCTCCCAGCCTGGGTGGAAATGGGAGGAGGGGCAGGTTAAGGGGCACCTTACGTGGTCAGATGCTGACTGCCTTGCCTCTCCGTGGGGTTGTGCTGCAGTCCTCACTGTGAGCCGATCTGCCAGCGATCCCACAAGCTACTCTGCCAGCTGCTCCGTTCTACCAGCTGCCCCAGAAACTGCTCTGCTTCACCAGTCGCTCTGCTCCACTCCATCAGCTGCTTTGCTCTGCTAGTCGCTCTGCTAGTGGTCGCACGAATGGCTCCGCTCCATCCGCTGTTCCACATCGCCAGCCACTCTGCTAGTGGTTGCATGAACTGCTCTGCTCCATCCGCTGCTCCACATTGCCAGCCGCTCTGCTAGCGGTCGCACGAACTGCTCGGCTCAGTCTGCCAGCTGTCCGAACTGTGCCCAAACTGCACTCAGGAACTGCTCAGCTCAGTCAGCTGCTCTGCCAGCTGCAGGAACTGCTTGGCTCCACCAACTGCTCAGCAATACACCTTCAGGCCCCCCTACTTAACACAGTGCTCAGTGATTTCAGCTCTTAGTTGATTTCAGCTCTTAGTAGGGGAGCCTTAGTGCAGGTGCACCACTGGACACAAAGCAAATTCAGCTCAGCAGGCTGAAACTAGACTCCTAATAAAATCAAGAATTAGCTCTGATATTCCACAGTGGAGAGAGGCAAGGTGCAATAGGCTTGTAGGACCCTCAGACAAGGCCCTCAACAAAAGGAATAAATGCTTGTCCATGGCCTCTCAAATTCAGTGAGTTCTGAAACCCCTGTCGCTTGCCCAGTGAGTGCTACCTAGATCATGGCGAGTCCCTCCATCATAACAAGGGCCAACTACATGTCCACAGACCTTCATTCACATAATCAGGGTAACAACACTTTGTCATTTCTGCCCCAATAACAGAGAAACTGGGGTCCCACATCAGCTGAAGTGGCCATTCGGGCTGCTGTGAGCTCAGACTTGGTGCGGTGGGTGTGCCTATGCAGATAAGATCAGCCCCTGAAGTTATTTTCCACAACTCACTGCAATTCACCACCAGATGTCAGGGTAAATCTCATCCTGACACTGCTTACATTTATCTATTTGAAAAATTGATACAAATATTAACTCTTCTCACCTGCATATAATGCTTTTACTAGTATATAGAAATTCAGAGTGTGTACAGCTTCTGATATGGAATGCGTCTTTGAAGACTAAATATTTAATTCTCACACTACAGTCTTGGCTTATACTCTACCTTCCTCCTAAGACTGATTGAATGCTGCAGTATCTGAGGATTTGCTGATCTCTAGCGGGGAACATATAAAAGTCTAACAACTGTAACATATTTTGCTCTGTACTAATCAGTTTTAATTGTGGGTTGTTAGTAGAAAGGAAGGAGCATTAGGGATCATTTGGACCTCAGCAGAGGTAAAGCAGTGTAAAACTTGAACATAAACTAGCAACAGAATTTAATGTTACAAAAAAAGCCAACATGTCTATTTGGAACTGTGTAGAGAGGTTATTTCCATGTATGTTTCCTCAATTTTGATAAATTAGGGTACCTAAGACTAGGGGTGGGAAAACTGTGAGCCGCTTGTGGCCTGCGAGCCGTTTTTATCCGGCCTGCAAGCTCCTGCCAGGGGAGCGGGACCAGTGGTCCCGCTCTCCTGGGTGGGGCACTCTGAGAGTGCCCCAGAGAGTGGGGCTGGTTGCTGGCTGGGCGTGCCGCCCGGGACAGCGGACCCGCGGCCGGCCGGGTGCGCCGCCCTGAGCGCGGGGCTTGCGTGCCGACCGGGACAGCGGGCCGCAGCCGGACGCTGCTGAGAGCCTGGGACAGCAGGCCCGCGGCCAGCACCGCTCTCCCGGACCAGAGTGCCGGGCCAACTGCAGCAAGCTGCGGGGCCCGCTCTCCCGAGCTGGGGACAGCGCCGAGCATGGCAGACCACAGGGCCCTGCGCTCCAAGCCCAGGGGCCGGGTGGAGCGCTGCGAGCCGCATGGCCTGGCGCCCGGCTCAGAAGGTAAGCAGGTGGGGGTGGTGGTTAGGGTAGGTGTGGGGGGCTTAGGTGGGGGGGT
>ML677352.1:438812-513727 GCA_007922305.1 Dermatemys mawii
CTATTAGAATATATTCTATTAGAATATATTCTATTAGAATATATTCTATTAGAATATATTCTGTCTTGACCTTTATTACCATTATTTCAACTGAGGGCTTCTCACAAATCTCTTAATAGCGTACCTCAATCCTTACAATAGCAAACTAGCAATAGTTCTGTCCAGTCCCATCACTCCTGATGTGCAGCTCCTCCTGCTGTTCTGGACTTGGCTGCTCTTGAGTGGAGACTGCCATGCATGGTGTGTGTTTCATGACAGACGCACGTTTAAGTTTTGGGGAGTTTTAGTCAAGACAATAGGTGTGATATCTTGCCTAGTTGTGGAGAAAGCTTGTTGGTGATAAGGTGCACAGTGCATCAGTAGTTAGTGCATATAATTTTAATGGGAAATAAAACAAGTTTTAAAAATAAATGTGCTCAGCCCACTAGACCACCTTGTCTCGCAACACTGGGAACTAAGCAGACATGAATTCTATTCCTAATTCTGCCACTGAGTTACTGTGTGACTTTGGGCAAACTTGGGGCAGACTTCTATATCTGTGTCTTTACCATCTTTATAATGCAGGGTGACTCTCCCCCACCTCATTTTGGAAGGGAAGTCTCTCAGTATTCAAGAAGGAACTGCTGGCAGGACATTCTGAGTGAAGAGCACTCTGCTTGGAATCTACATCCACCATGGTCTGAAGTAGCCTACATTTATTAACTTTCAAGGCAAAGCTTAAGGCCTGTGTGTTTACTCAGGCTTTTAAGGAGGGAGAGGCGATAAGGGCTGATGTTTGAGGGACAAGGGGTTTGAGTATAGAAGCTGCTGGTTTTACTTTTGTTCCAGTTTTTTAGTTCTTAGCATAGTCACTTAGAGGTGCCTCAGGTGCTTTTGATTTGTTACAGATCTATTGTAAATACAAATAAACAAATGTGGTAATATTTGTACTGTGACTTGTATAAAGCTCCACACAGCTGAATTGTAGAAGAGTGGGCTGTTTTTAATACTGAAACATGCACTCTATTTAAAGATACTTTGCAGTTTTACACTGTTTCTATCTACAGAGACTCAAAAACACAAGAAGATAGCTAATTAAGCTCTCTAATGATTCCATTTTATTCTTTCACAGATGTGAAAGGGCCACCTACCCACAGACTGTCCTGTGGCCAGTCTCCCTACACTGAAACTACAACATGGAAGAGAAAATATTGCATCCTGACGGACAGTCAACTGGTGCTGCTCAACAGGGAGAAGGAGGTGAGACACACTACTGATGTCAAAGGGATTTCTCCTTTTGAGTGTATTTGTCAAACAGGCAGAGAGCGTTTCTCTTCCTCTCTGATTAAGGGGGTTAGGGCTGCAGTTGAGTGTATAGCTCAGAGGAAGCAAAAATAGTACTAGTGGTGGTAGGAGATAGGGTATTGTCTCAGTTAATGGACTGAGAAGAGAAGATACTGTCTGCAAACTTCATATGTTATTTTTGCTATAGTCAGATAGGTAGAGAGGGAAGCAGAGAGAGATATCATTTGCCCTTTTCTCTTGGTAAACTGGGCAAACGATAGGTGTCACTGGCAAAGGATGCTCAAAGCTGCTTATAGTCTTCTTTGCTGTAGTTGTAAATTTGTTGTTTGTGTTCGTAGGATACATGGTAGGGTGATGTGGTATGAATGCTATCACAGCATGATTCAGGGATAGCTGCATACGTTATTCACATTGTTCCAGCCACAGGCTGATAGAACCTTTCCCCTATACCACACCGTCATGTAATCCGTATGTCAAACGTTACAGGAATTATAAATGTGCTAGTTTTAGAGATTTTCTTCAGACTGTTTTTGTATCCTTCTGCCTGTAAAGCTAGTCTCCTTTGCTTACCATGAAATCAACCATACAGTTCTCAGAAGGAGCTATAGGAACCTCCTAAAAAGTGGCATAAAATGGTTTTAAAGCCCAGGATTCCATAGATCCAGAAGTGAGAGAGGTTTTCAGGCCTGATATCTTGAGATGGCGCAGAGACAGATTTGCAAGCTTTAAGCAGTGGAACACGGAAATTCCTATCACTGATGCAGCCCTGGATATTGTCCATCTTGGGCTTTGATCAGTGTAAATTGTTCCGGGGTCTGCAATATTGGAAGTAGTTTCTTGGGAGATGTAGCCAGTGAGGTGGTCAAAGGTACATGGAAAAACTGAAGATGGATGTGAAAAAATTCATTTACCATATGGTTCTGCAATTTGTCACATGGATGTGAATGATATGTGGATTTATAACAACACTTTAAGTCACTAAAGAAAATCATGGGCATGGAGGAACTAATACTATCAGTGTACTAATCCCAGTTACACTCAGCATAAGAAAAACATACCTCATAAAACGTAAATTGGAACACACAAGGTTAAATCACAAATAACTATCTGAAGATTGTTTTTGAACACTAATCGCATAATTGAGTTTTTATTTCAGTTACCAAAGTCAGTTATGAAGAATTTGCAAGAACATGAGTAAGATGAATCTCTTGGCTAGAAATAAAATCATGTGGGAGGGTTATATTAGTCCATAATATCACTAGTGTATTAAGTTATTATGAGTGATATTTAAAAGCTTTCCTGTTCTGCCGGATATGTGTGAGAAATTGAAGATTCTCTATGTGGGCTTACAGAACAGGGATATTAAATATACCAGTTACAAACAAGGGAATCCAGCAGGAGAGTTAACCTTCACAGTGTGCTCTCAGAGGAGCCTGCCAGGATTATCGCCTTGAGAAATTACTCATTGCTTCATCCAAACTGAGCCAAGTAGACACTGCCTGTGGTACAGGTGTGACTCCATACGCTGAGCAGCTGACTTGTTTTAGAAGCTACAGTCTGCAGACTCAGATTTACAATTCTGATTTTTTTTAAAGTAATTTTTAACTACTCTAAATGGAGAAAGAAGGGAAAGTCCTACTGAAACCTTTAGTCACACAAAATAAAAATAGAAGTCCATTTTAATGAAGCCTCTGAATGTGTACACATGAGTTTCTCTGCACCTATAAAAGCACAAGTAGTTTTACAAGAAATTCTCTTGTGCAATCTTAAGGTGAAGAAACAAAGAGCTAATAAAACAGACTAATACAAAACAGCATAAGCACAAAGTAGTTTTATATCTTGAATGCTTTTTGCAATAGGTTAATCTTGGTTGTGTTTATAGAGGAAGGAAAGGAAGGAATTCACTTGGTGAATTTTAATTGGCAGGTTATTCCTGCCAAAATAAAAGGTCTAGAGATGGGAGTGAACTATGATGAAAAAGGAGAAGTCAGGAGACAAGCTTGGGTGGAGCATGTGAGATGTAGGAGGAGATTAGAGAAAACACTAGGAAGGACCAGGAATGTGTAGAGCCCTGAAAGTGTAGGTGAGTAGCTTGATCATGATACAGAAGGGAAGTGGATGGAGGCTAGTGAAGGGAATGATGAAGTGGGAAAACATGGTCAGAGCAGCATGTAAGGAAGATGATCTGGGAGGCATTCTTTTGCCTAGGTTGGAGGGGATGAGGCAAGCAAGCAGTGGGAAGTTGGAGGGGGAGAGAGAGAGAGAGAGAGAGAGAGAGATTTCTGTAGTGTAGATGAAAGGTGGTGAAAGTTTTCAGCATGTTTTTTTTCCTGTTTAGGTACTTGGATTTTGATCCACTAAAGTAAGAGATTTTAGTTTGGGTTAAATTGGAAAGGAGCATACTAGTACTGTGTTCACTGAATGTAACGTTTTATATCCAGAAGCGGGGAAACCGGGGAATGCAGAATACAATTAGGGAAGTAAAATAAATCTTAACTGTTTCACCTGTCACACTGGACTAACTTGCACTCCACTTCAGCACAGGGAGTGTTCTGAATGAAATGTGTAGATGTATTTCAGAATGCTTGGGGAAATGAATACAAACATTTAATAAGACAGTGGAAAAGCTGCTTACAAGTATTTTTTCCCCCAGAAACACTACACAAGTACATACTTTGATTTGACTGAAAAGGAGACTATGGCAAGAATTCACTATGTGCATGTATTTCACGTTGAATTGGGTCCAATGTATTTGCAGTTACTTAAAGAAAAATAAATTGAAAGCATCACCTTGGAGTATAGGCTAACAATAAAAACTTCGTCAACTTGTATGGAATTTAAATTGACAAGGAAGAATAGGAGCCACCACTAAGGAAAAGAAGAAATCGAAACTTGGAAAGCAAGTGGAAAGAGAATAAGCCTAAAGGGGAGGGGGACACGAGCCCAAGGGCTCCTCCATGAAGTGAGGAGTCACTGGCTTGGAGACTGGACCCACTGTAAGATTTCAGAGGCACTTTTATGGTGTGATAATGTCTTGCATCATCTTCCAAGACCAGTAGAACAGGTCTAAGCTGCTTCACTTAAAAAGTTAGGGTTTTTTTTCCACAATGGAAATACTAGATCTGATTTCTACTCAAATGTTTGGGAAGAATGTGGATCTTTCCATCATCTCAGTAAAACTTTTATGTAAGATAAGAGCTGAGAGAGCATGTTTATAAGATACCATATTATACAGCTATTCTCATAAAGGCCGAAGAAGCAGAGTTTAATTTAAGGCGTAATGGAATAGTTTAGTGCTTCTGAGGAGTAGTTGCAGATGGATAATCACACAGGACTCCCATGAGGGAGGACACAAACGTGAGATCATGTGACAAGTAAGTGGCAGGGTTGCAGCTCTTCTGAGGTTTGCTGTCTGTAATTTGGCTGTTGTCTTGGTCGAATCTGCCATTTAGTTTTGGATTAGAAGTAGAGTGGGCAAGGATGAAGAGCATTTTACATTTTGCAAGATTCTTTCTGAAGTTTCTTCCCTCAGATTCCAGATTCATTGTCTGCCTTTTTCAAGGACAAAGAGGGATAATGACCAGAGGCAAGGTGTAACTGTTGATAGCTTGCGGGGGGACCTGACTGCCCTGTACGTCACCTCTGCTGCCACCTCATTGATCCTTTGCATGCTCCCCTCTCGTGATTTCCTCCCACTTTGCCCCTTAGCCCCTGAGACTCACTGCTTCTCCCTAATATCCCCCGGTGGGGCATGTCCAGCTCCCAGCACTGTGCAGAGGATCAGCCCTGGTGGAAATGCTCGGCACACCTGCAGCCTGGCTGGTGGGCTCCTTGCTCCCCCCGCTGCTTCCAGCTGGTCTGGTTCCCCGGAAAAGTCCAAGACCCTCCTGCACGGAACACTACCCAGGAGGAGCCAAGCCCTGTATGTGCCAAAGCCACTTGGAGTCCTGCACAGTGCCGGCACTCGGGAGCCTCTCTGTCCCTCAGATAAGCACTGGTGTGGAGTGAGAGTAATTTCCAGCCCAGTCCTGCCCCAAACTCACAGGCTCTGCAGTAGATCCCTGGGCAGGGGCTTAGAGCCATCTTCACCCCTCTACCACCTTGCTCGGCCCAGGCCCTGGCCCCCAGGAGCATGGGGCTGCTCCATCCTCTAGGCTAGGTGTGGGCAAACTTTTTGGCCTGAGGGTCCCATCGGGATTGCAAAATTGTTTGGAGGGCCAGGTGGGGAAGGCTGTGCCTCCCCAAACAGGCTGGCCTCTCCCGTTATCTGACCCCCACGCACTTCCTGCCCCTGATTGCCCCCCTCAGAATCCCCAACCCCCCTTCTCCTTGTCCCCGACCTCCCCCCCCCCAAAACCCCCTACCCTAACTGCCCTGCCCCATCGACCCCCTTCTCCCCCGCCCCCGACAGACCTCTGGGACTCCCACGCCCTATCCAACCTCCCGTCCCCTGAGCGCCCTTCCAGAGCCTCCACCCCATCCAACCGCACCCTGCTGACCACCTTATCCAAGCCCTCAGCCCCCTTATCCCATGCTGCTCAGAGCAGCGTGTCTAGCAACCGTGCAGCCCGCCGGAGCTAGACATGCCCCACAGGAGCGTGCAGCCCCTCCGGCCAGCCATGCCACTGCAGCACTGCAGAGGAGCAACAGGCCAGAGCGCTGCCCATGCAGCGCGCTGAGGTTATGGAGGTGGGGACAAGGGAGACAGTAGGAGAGGGGCCAGGTTAGCCACCCCATCCAGGAGCTCAGAGGATGGGCCTGTGGGCCGCAGTTTGCCCATCCCTGTCCTAGGCAGCAGCCACACGTGGTGCTGTTCTTCCTGCAGGGGGCTATCCTCCCCTGCTGAGCCACCTCTGGATGGGCTCTATGGCTGCTAAAGCCCCTGGACAGCTCAGCACCTGCCGCTGGTTCAGGGAAGGTGGGAAAGGATCTGCTGCTGCTTTCCCTCCTCCCTGGCCCCAAGCCCAACTCCCCACTGCTGGGCGCTGGCAACAGCCCTGCCCCGCCTGCTGCCACCAACTGCTCCAGTGACCCTTACTGGCCCCAATATGCTACCCAGCTGGATAGTCTCTCGCCAAAGAGCCCTGGGACTCCGCTGCTCCTGCTGAACCTCTTAGACTGCAATAGCTCTGCCCTGTGAGCCCCTCAGTGCTGAGGATGCCTGGCTGGAAATGAGAGGCAGAAATCTGGGGAGGCATGTGACCTGCATGCTACCCCATGCATCACCTCTGATATGGAGCTGCCACATCCTTCCAAAATCTGCTTCTTGCTGGCCTCTCCTACTACTAGTAGCAGCAGAGGGAGCAATTCATTTTTCCTACTTCTTCCCCCCTCATTCCCTGCATGGAGCAGCAGCAATTCTCCCAACAGAAGCTACAGGGAGCAAAACTTATCACATTAATTTCTTCTTTAGTGGCACCAGAACAAAATTTTCAAAAGCATCTAAGTTCAGTTTTCAAGAGAGACTTGGGAGTAGAGATCAAAACTTTCAAACAAAACATTTTTTGATCAAAAAATGCTGATTTGTCAAAACAAACTTGAGGAGATTAGCCATTCATTCTTCTTAGCCATTCATTCAGTTTCAAAATTGCTGAAATTGCTCCCATTTTGATACTTTTTAAATAAAAGCAAAAGTGTTTTTGTTTTGAAATTACTTTTTGGTTTGACTCCTTAGGTAATTTATACTTTAAAAGTTAAAAAAATTGTACAAGTAAAATAAGATTTAATTATTGTTTTGTTTTGGGTTCCTATGTCACTTGGGTACTTCTGAAAATTTCATCCACAGTGTCTTTATTGTTGTGTCTGGCTAAAAGCCCCAGATGTAGGCGTTGGTTCTAGGATTTGCACCACAGAATATAGTTCTATCATGTAGTTTAGTTGCAAGGATATCTCTGAGCTCTCAACCTGCCCTTGTTTGAATGCTGAAACTTGCAAGTCAAACTTAAGTGGCAAGAAAAGCTTTTGGAATGTTCATGGATATCTCTTTATAGACCCTGCAGCAGAGTGCTCCCTGGGATAACATTAAAACAGCAGTTCCAGGAAGGCCAGTTCAGGGTTAGACAATACTCAAGATAGGGGAATCTTGCAGCTTCCCAGAAAAATGTTACTTGAAGAAATTACTCAGAACCTAAATCCCATAATGGGCACTGAAGTAGCAGCATTTCAGGATTCTCTTCAATCCTGTGCTGAAATACTCAGTAAATGTGGAATAGATTTGGTCGGGGTGTTGGGGGGAGCAGGAGGAATACTGTTTAGACAAGGCTTAATCTGCTTCATAGATCATAGGGCTTTGGTTCTGCCCTTGCAGGTGTTTCTGTGCCACCTACTCTTGGAGTATATTTGACCCAGCCTAAAGCAGCTTACACAACAGATCTAAGGGCTTGTCTACACTTACATTTTATAGCAATCTAACTTGCTGGCTCAGGGGTGTGAAAAATCACTCTCCTGAGTGCAGCAAGTCTGAGCGCATTGAAACACTAGTGTGGACAGGCTCTGAGCTCTGGGAACTAATCCCCTCGCACTCTTCCAGTGCTTGCATGACCACACTCGCACTTCAAAGCGCTGCCATGGGAGCGTTCCTGCAACAGCTCTTTGAAATTTCCAGTGTAGCCATGCCCTAAGATGTCTCCGGCATTGAGATATGCAAGGTTGCTGCCTGGAGCTCATTTCACACATTCACGCAGCATTACTTCTGTGAATTGACAGCTAGATCAGATGCCTGGTGCCTGAGGGCAGTTGTGCAGTATTAAACTAGTTCTCCTTAGACCTGCCTCCTCTTAGGGTGATTAATGTTAGTTAACTTCGGAAGAGTGAGAATCAGTACTAACAATATTTCAGGGAGAAAGAAAGGTTACTTAGTAAATAACACTAGTTTAAAATGACAGTATGGATCCATGATCTCCTGCCACTTACCTTCTTCTCTTCTTCAGAGTCTTTAAGATTCTGTTTGAGTTTCTAGACTGAAAACAGAGTTTCAAACAAGAATAATTTTACTGAAATCAGTACTGTTTTAAGACAGACTTAGCAATTTTGGCTGGTGTAGCAATGTTGATTGGGGTATTACTTTATTTTTAGAGATTTCAATACCTATAAAAGCCCTAGTGTAGATGCAGTTTTATCACCATAAATTGCTTTCGCAGTATAGCTTATTGTGCTCACCAAACTAGTATAAATTATACTGGCAAAATAACTTTTTTTTTATATAAGCTGCATCAACAGGAGCATAATTTCTGATATAGTTATACCAATAAACCTCTTATAGTGTAAGGCAGTGGTTCTCAAACTGTGGGTGCAGACCCCTAAGTGGGTCCTGGTACCATTTAAATGGGGTCCCCAGGGCTGGCTTAGACTTGCTGAAGCCCAAGCCCCACCGCCTAGGGCCGAAGCTGAAGCCTGAGGTTCTTCAGCCCTGGGCAGTGAGGTTCAGGTTACAGGCCCCCTGCCTGGGGCTGAAGCCTTAGGGCTTTGTCCCCCCAACCCGGGATGGTGGGGCTCGGGCTTTGACTTTGGCCCCTCCACCCTGAGCAGCAGGGCTTGGCAAGCTCAGGTTTCGGTTCCCCCCTCCTGGGGTCATGCCGTTATTTTCGTTGTCAGAAGGGAGTCGTGGTGCAATGAACCACATACAACCCCTGGTGTAGGGCACCCAATTTAGAAAAACACTAAATAAAAAGGAGATGGGTTGGAGTCAAGGTCTTTGCTTTTGTGAAACCTTCCATTTGAGGGTTCAGTTTATCAAAGAAGCATATCTGGAGCTCTGGCGGACAGTGCTTTCCAAATGGTCCTGACCAAGAGTACATGTGCTAGCCCCAAGAGAGTTAATCTGCAGTTAGTATGCCAGTACCCATCATTTTCTGCTTGCAACTGTTGATCTTCTTACCAATGCTATGTCATTCTCTTTAGCGCTAGTTTATTCACAACTTAAAAATAAATCCTGGAATTTCATCTTCATACTCTTATTTGTCAGAATTATTTCTTCCCTTTCCCTTTCTTCATTGCTTTTCATAATTCCTTGCTTTTGTCTAGTTTAGATTATAATCTCTTCAGGGCAGGGACAGCGTTGCTTGTAGTTCTGTAAAGGTGCTGTGTAAATTTGAGTTTGTGTTGCTATGTAAACATTACATAACGGGTAGAGTATGAAAGATATTGGCATTCTTGAACCCCTATCCTTTTTATCAATGTGTTGATTTAAATTACTTTTTTGTGGGGGAACACCTAAAATAAGTGTGGTTCATTTTGGTCTGAACTGTGATATTTCATTTAGTTCCTTCTTTATGTACAGTAACTCCTCAATTAACATTGTTTCGTTGTTATGTCGCTGATCAATTAGAGAACATGCTCATTTAAAGTTGTGCAGTGCTCCTTTATAACGTTTAGCAACCACCTGCTTTGTTCACTGCTAGCAGAAAGAGCAGGTCATTGGAGCTAGCTGGTGGGGTCTTGGAACCAGGGTGGACCAGCAGCCCTCCATCAGCTCCCCACTCCCCTAAGTTCCCTGTGCAGCAGCCGCCCAGCAAGCTAGCAATTGCCTGGCAGTTCAGCTGTCCCTTCTCTCACTGCCATGTGCTGCTCCTGCCCTCTTCCTTAGAGCTGCTCCCAGGAGCATTCTGCTTGGTGTGTAAATGTGGGAGAGGAGTGCTAATATCAGTGTGTTCCCTTCCTCTTTCTCCTGTACCCCCTCTCCACAGAGCATGCAGGGACATGATAGGGCTTAGGATGGAGGGAGCTTGCTGGCAGCAGCTACTATCTCAACTTGCTGATCTACTTAAAAAGGCAGTGTACTTAGAGTAGGGTCAGTGCACATCTCTCTCTCATACACTCACACAGACACACACAGTGTGTGTGTCTCTGTCTCTCTGCCATGCTCTGTTTCCTCCTTCCATTCATGCTGCCTTGTAAAGTGTGAGGCTGCAATAACAGCAATGTGTTAACCCTTAAGGGCTCAGCTGAGTTCTAGTTAATCATTTAGCAGTAAGACATTTCCTGGGAAATATCCCACCCTCTTCCATCCTCTGACTTCAGCCCCTCAATCAAGCTTCACAAACATCATTGCTGTGTAGAGTATTAAAGTGTGTGTGTATACAAGTCTTTTGTCTGGCATAAAAATTTTCCATGGACCCTAACCCCCCAATTTACATTAATACTTATAGGAAAAGTGGATTCACTTAACATCGTTTTGCTTAAAGTAGCATTTTTCAGGAACATAACTACAATCTTAAGCAAGGAATTACTGTATGTTTTTGGTCAAAACCATGAGAGGCTTTTTTTTAAAAAAATAATCTTTTCAATCCTAAAAATGGAACAAAACGGGGAGAGGAGAAAAAAAGCAGGCTAGAAAGTCTGGATGAGATCTGTGGGTTCTTTGAATCCAAGATGGATGCTGCTTTCTGGTAATGTGAAGAAGCAGCCTAAGCATGAATATGGGTCAGTTTTATGAATTTGCCAAGGTGCTAATTAGATTTTAAGCTAAAATCTAAGAAACTAGATTTGCCATTTTATAAGTGTTATAGCCAGTATTGAATGGAATCTAACTATGATAACCCCTTTTTTGCTAAGTCCAAGGAGTGTTAATTGACTAATTTAACACTTGGTTCTTTCCAGGACTACATTTACCTTGGACAGTGTTTCTCAGGTCAGGACACTTGGTTATTCTTAACCAAACGGTTTATTAATGCATCCAGAACCACATACATATACAATCAATCATAAATATACAATTAATTAGTCACTGTGGACACAGCAAATATTCTAGGCATGTACTGAACACAAAATATACATGCAGTCTTATAAGAAATTAACAGACCAGTGTTGGGGGCCCAGCAGCTATACCAGGGAACAATACAAATCACTAAAGTTTTCTTTTTATATTTACTAATAATCATCAATTCTCTACCTCTAATACACTACTTATATTTCCAGTACTCCTCTATGGAGTAAAAATGCAACCATTTTGAAGGAACTTTTAAGAGCGTGGTCTCTGCTATTTGAATGATTTGGAATGAAAAAGACCAGAATATCAAAAGCAATTGCTTATCATTTTTCTGTCTTAGGCCAGTTGGTCACAGGTGTTTAGCAGACTCCAGGGTCCACTCTGTGGCCTCAGGTTTATATTGTTTCCAAAGGCAATGCTCTTAGTGTACGGGAAGTCCTCACTTAACGTTGTAGTTATGTTCCTGAAAAATGTGACTTTAAGCGAAACGATGTTAAGCGAATCCGATTTCCCCATAAGAATTAATGTAAATGAGGGGGTTAGGTTCCAGAGAAATTTTTTTCACCAGACAAAAGGCATATCTATATACATATATACACACACAGTATAAGTTTTAAATAAACAATTTAATACTGGTACATAGTGATGATAATTGTGAAGCTTGGTTGAGGTAGAGGAGTCAATGGATTGGATATTTCCCAGGGAATGCCTTACTGCTAAATGATGAACTAGCAGTTGACTGAGCCCTCAAGGGTTAACTCTCCACTCTACAAGGCAGCAGGAATGGAGGGAGGGCAGACAGAGACACACACCATGTGGTGTGAGAGAGAGAGATGCGCATTTCCCCTTTATGTATGCCAACTCTTAAGTACACTGCCTTGTTAATTAGATCTGTTTGCAGAGACCAGCTGCTGCCAGCGAGCTCCCTCCGTCGTGTGTCCCCCCAACTCTATGGAAGATGGAGCAAGAGAGGTGCAGGAGCAGGGGGGAGGGGAACACTCTGACATTAGCCCTCCTCTTCCTTTGCCCTTCTCCTGCACACACACAACAAGCAGGAGTCTTGGGGAGCAGCTCCAAGGCAGAAAGCAGGAGCGACACATGGTAGTGGGGGGAGGGACAGCTGAACTGCCGGCAGTTGTTAGCCTGCTGGGTAGCTGCTGCACAGGGAACGTAGGGGAGCGGGGAGCTGATCAGGGGGCTGCTGGTCCACCCTGGTTCCAACCACCCATCAGCTAGCTGCAATGGGCTGCTCATCCTGCAAACAGTGGACAAAGCAAGCGGCTGCCAAATGACGTTAGAAGGGAGCATTGCACAACTTTAGACGAGCATGTTTCCTAATTGATCAGCAATGAAACAACAAAACAACATTAACCGGGATGACTTTGAGTGAGGAGTTCCTGTACTTCTATACTGCCTATATAATACATACACACACACACCACTCGAAGAACTGCAGTTACATATACACTGCAAATGTATATAAAAACCTGCAGCAGCAAATCGCAGGTCAGTGGACTCAGGCTCACGCTAGGAGGCTAAAAGTAGCTGTGTAGACATTCCTGTCTGCCTTTCAGCCCGAGCAGGAATGCCTACATACCTATTTTTAGCCCCAGAGCACAAGCCCAACTCAGCTCACTTGGGCTCTGAGACTCACTGCTGCAGGTTTTATATATGTATTTTTTTTTTTTGCAGTGTAGATGTAACTGCAGTTCTTCTTTTGAGTGATGGTCTCACAGATAGGGGCCACACATCTCAAAGAACCTCCAGTTACAGGTAAGTAACCTCCTCTTCTTGTTGGGCAGTGGTCTGCTGGGCATGCCACTTTCAGCTCTTAGTTTCTCTGCTTCTTCCATTCATATCCAGTAGATGGTGTCAGTCTACAAGAAATTTCTTCAATCCTTTACTTTTTGGAGGCTTTTTATATTTGATTGACTTCCAAAATTATATTTCAGAATTTAGCCTAGACTGTTAATTCAAATATCCCAATTTAGAAAAATAGAAGAGTTTACTTTAAAAGTTTTATATCCAGGTTAGATGCTTAAATCTTTCACTGTTCTTTTATCTTCTGGTGTGTTAAAATTCCTATCACTTCTATAGTGCAACAGCAATTTAGAGAGAGCAAGCAAACATCCCCTATAGTTCCTAGATGGTACATTCTCTGATTATATCTGCTATATCTCATTTCACATCTTCACACTGGAGGAATGAGACAGATTGCTCACTTAGAGAGACAGATCTATTAGGCAGACAAATGTAGAGTTTCTAATTTCAGGTGAAAAACATATTTGGCTACTTGGGATATCAGGAAGTTGGACCTCTGGAACTTTCAGCTCTTTGGGTTATCCAGCAAGCTATTTCTAATTAGTCTAAACTTACATTTTCTACTCCTCTCTGGCCCTTGGTTAACATATAGACAACAGTAGAGCATTTGGCACAGGGGAAAAAAGGGGCAGTTATTCTTGTCTCTCTCCCGGTTAGAGATTCTCTAACTACACCAAGAAAGACGGAAGTTTCATCCATGTATAAATTATGAGAGGTTCTGATTTGAAGGACTAACGATGATAAGACTCTTTCTCAAGCATCTGAGCTTGCCTTTCCTGGAAATAGTGTATTTCAACTTCAGTTTAATTGATGCTTCCAGACCAGATTTCTCGCATGTTGAGATGGTCATGTTGATTCTCATCTTCCCGGAGAGGAAGCTGAAGATTTTGACATTGATCACACCATGTATATTCAATCTTACTTGTTGCAGAGAGTTTAAAGGGCAGAGAGAGGCTGTAGCTGTTCCTAGATTTTCAAGGCATATTTGTTACCTGATTTAAGATTTCATGTGTGTGGAAGGCAATCAGAGTTGTGAACCTTACCACTAGTTAAAGAGCACTAATCAAGTTTTAGGCAACTGTTGGGTCTGAAATATCTGGAGAAAAATGATCCTATTTGATGGATTTCTCTGGTACTTGTTGAATAATATATTCAACGTGATGCAGAGCTGGTAAAATACTGTAAGAAACTATTGAATAAGTGTTGAATAAACTATGAAAAATCACAAGATTCACAGCTAAGACACATTAAATAGTATTACACTTATCTGGTATCAGCTCCAAACATGGACCAATGAGCCAGGTAAATTTGGCTCATGCATTTCTGCACAGATACTTTTCTGCCCTTTTTGTATTTCTAGTAACGGCTCCTTCCACTGGCCATAACCCCATCTGTGACACAGTGAACTGATGACGCAGCTGAAAACTAAGTTTAGACATAGCTGCAGAAACTTGGACCTCCTGCTAACAAAGGATATGGAGTAGAAACCTTGTTGGAAGGTCGGCCTTTGAGAAGTGGGAAACCTATTATCCCATTGTCTGCCTTTGCATGGCTAGCAGAATGGATGCAGGCATACCAGCCTCAACTGATAGATCTGAGTTCTAATAGGGTTAATCATGTAAAAGTAAAAATATTTACTGGGTGGCAGAGTCTGATGCGAGAAGAATAGACAAAGGTGTAGAGAAGCTGTATGTAGAGAGAAGGGACTATATCCACTTTGTGGGCTAATTAGCAATCTAGTCTTAGGGAGGCTCACAAGCGAAGGAACTGTATTGACTACAGAATTAGAACTAGAGTGGTTATGCATGTTGGCTAAAAGGGTTGTCCCAAATCAGCACCTTGAGACTTTGTGGGTGAGGTTAAATGGAGCAGGGCACAGGATACTATGAAGATATTACATGTAGCATTCAGCAAGAGCAATCTAAAACAAAATGCAGAGATAAAGGCTGATAAAAAGAAATGAAACAACATTCAGTAGGAAATATGCCTAAATGATGTCTGGAAATTAAAACTGCAAATCTAATATTTGATCTTGTTTGAGTGTAACCCAAACCAAAAATATTAGTGTCACTTAGTTTATTAATATTCTCTCAAATAGACCGCATTCATCAAATCGTTTGAGTAAAAATCCACCCATCAAACTATAAAGCTTCAAATAGCATTTGCATGAAGGAATTGAAAACTTTTGAAAAATGAGCAATACTTGAAGGAAGCAACAGACAGGCATACTATCAAATTACATTTTTTTAAAAATACCTTAAGAGAAATGTTAATATTGCACAATTAAGTGCTCAAAAGTCAGGAAGTACCAGAGTTAAGATTGCATGAGTGCTTAAGGTACAATCTATATCTAGATGATCACATATGTTTCTCAAATACAATATTATATTAATATTTTATATGCCTTTGATACAAATGACTAATATCTTTTGCTATTACTGTTACTCTGTGTTATGCCAGACAGGGACAATGAGACATTTTTGTATAAGGTGCACAGTGAATGAGGCTGAGTTTTTCACTCCACACATTATAAGATGCAATTTTTCCCTACAACCGTATAAAGAGCATGATCTTGTGTGTAATGTGAAATATTATGTGATCATGCAATAAAAGACTGTATTTCAATGCCATGTGCACAAGAAAGTAGAATGTTACATTTTTTGACTGAGTGCTTATCTGTGCAAAATTAATGTCTCACTATTAATTTTTAATATAATAATTATAGAATAAGTAATTTGGAAAGGGAAAAAACTGCATAGTTCCAGATTGGTGGTATGCTGCTAGTGCAGTTTCCTGTGAGGCCAAGTCTCCTTTAGAGTCATGGTTTAAAAAATATTTTTAAAAAATTGTGCTTTCTAAAGTTTGCATTTTTTTCTGTTTTCTAATTTTGTCAAATCTCAGCCAGTTTTCACTAGAGCACTTAGTAACCACTGACAACGGACTATTGTCTTGCTAAAACATCAGTTTTCTAATTAGTCATTTCATATGCAGAGTTGTCAAAAAAAAAAAAAAAAAAAAAAAAAGTGCAAGAATTTTGTTGTTGCGGAACAATTTTGTTCACTCTCCTTATAAGTCTATAACAGCTCAAAAATTGTCCCAAACTTGTGGAGAAACTAGATACAGAAAATTTCAGCCCCGTCAGTGAAACTTAAGGAAATGTCTAAATAACTGAAAATAGTGGGAAATATATAAGCAACTCACAATACTGACATTGCTAACAGCCTACCTATTGTAGGGGGGTAGTCCAACAAGGGGAACCAATTGTCATGGTTCAGGGATTGCTGCACTTTCAGCCTCTCAGTATCTCTGAGTGCAACCTTGCAGGTGATAGACCTCTTGCCTTCATCTCTCTCAGAAAATTGTGGGATTCCTCCCTGACTCTCAGACTGGGTCCTGGGGTGCAGCACCCTGTGAACTGACTGACTTCCTCAGCAGATCCGACTGGGTTAGAGCCCTGTCAGTTTTCTCTTCAGGAGCTGTGACCTTTTCAAAACAAAGTATTCAGTCTTAATAGCCAGAACAGAGCATAAAAGCAAAGGGTTAGTAATGCAACAGTCTACACACACATCTCTTATTGGCCTGACCTAAAGCTTAGGTAGATCTGGCTTATCCAGACACCTCCATGTCTGGGAACTGAGGTTCAGAGTGCTTCCCCACTGTCCCTGAGTCTCTCTTCCCATCTTCAAGGGCAGACCTTTCGTCAATCCCAAATCTGTCTCCCTGCCTCTATTGAACTTGGCCAAACCAAATTATGCAGTTGGAGGAGAGAGAGTTCCAAGCAGTTGATTCTGTGTTGTCCATTAATTACTGGTAAAAGGATGGCTATCAGAAGTTTCTCCACACTCTTATATGTGTGCATGCTAACCCATGTATAACTCTTAGCAATGAATAAATCTGAATAAGCCTGCATTAACCTTTAGTAATCATATAACAAATGTTATAACACACACAGAGATGTGTGTGTATATATAATATTCCTAAATTATTTCTGGCATCTTCCATCTCCTCCTCATCAGTAACCATGTTCATTCAAAAGTTCCTGTGTCCTTTTGTATGCCATACTGGTCAGAACAGTGGTCCATCTATGCAATTATCTTGATTCTAGTCCTCTGTTATAGTTTATTGTAATGACCGTGTGTCTTTGTTGGCAGTTACTTCATGCTTTTGCAGAGTCTCGAGGCCTTGTGTTTATGAAACCTTGTAATCTGATTAGTAAATTCTACCTGATTTTAACGGTATGGAAATGAGTAACACTTCAGACCAATGGCTCTTGATCATCAGCCATGGGGAAACCAGTTTCCAGGTACAAGACTTACCTTGTAATTGTATAAGCTGTTTGTTTTTGTTGCTTGTTGTCTCTTTGGCACAGACGTATGTATCTCTGTGTGCTATGCACGAGTCTCTTTGTAGAGTTGCATTTCCTGGTAGCTCACTTCTTTTATAATAAACGTACTTCCCCTTTTCTGGATTGTAACCTCTTCAGAATTTTGTGGTAGGGTTGTATCTGCTGCGTCCTATCTGAATATTATTACCAGATCAGTGAAAAATTGAACAAATCTCATTGAGACTGAATATTAGAAGAAATGTATAATGAGAAATTAAAGATGTTATCATCTTTTTCTGTAGATGCCTGTGGACGGGGGGGTACAGGAGCAGCAGGCAGAATCTACCAAAGCACGGTGCCTGCGACGTACAGTAAGTGTCCCATCTGAGGGTCAGTTTCCTGAATATCCACCAGAGGGAGCCACTAAACTTGGTAAGTTACAAAATTAGAAAAGCAGTGTACTAATTTTGATTTATAGATGTATTATTTCTGTATGTTAGACATTTTCTTATCTAGCATTGCCACAGTCAGTTGCTCAAATCAATAGCATTTCAGCTAAGTGTTAACAAAGGTTATAGGAGAGTGACCATTGTTTGATTGTCTGACAATAAAGTGACGTCAGTGTGTTAGAATTTCTCTGAACATCACTGATGTTACTGTTGAGTCCTGGGAGGGAATTCTGCACAGCACAGAGGCTTGTAACTGCATTTGTGAGGATACTAAGCAGCTCTGGGATTTATAACTGTGAATCTGTCAGCCCACGTCAATAGTGTTGCACGGTTTACAGACTGTTTTAAATGGCTCCCCCAGCTGCTTGTATGAGCTGTTACCCCCCAGACCTCCTCCCCCCACCCAAACTCCCTCACAGAGCCTTAGGCAGATGGGAGGAGATGACCTGGGGGGTAACAGCTTGATGTTTGGAGGGTGGGAGGGGGTGCAGGTTCTGGGCACCACCAAAATTTCTACAAACCTACCACCCCTGGCAGTATAGCAATTTATTGTAGATTACTAAATAGCAGTTTCAGAAGCTGTTAAGGCTGTATTTGTGAAGCACTCTACCTCACATTTTCTTCTTGAAAACAAATTTCCTGATGGGAAGGGGTTTGGGCTTTTTCTTGGTCTTACATTAGGAGTTTGGAAAGAGAAATGCAATTTAGAAAATTAAAAGGGAAGATGCCAATGTGTAGGAATAGGAATAATACAAATGTGGTTTCTAGACACTTATTTCCAGATAATGGATATTGCACACAATTTGTTGCAAGCCAGAAGAGTTTAGAAGTCTTCAGGAATGGAACTCCTAGTATTTTTTCTTTTAATAATAATAATAACTTTAAAGAAAGTTCTACCTGACCATTAAGCACCTGAAAGTCTGGCAATGTCAAAGTTAAGATTACAGTGCAAATTTCTCTGCTTCTTTGTGTGCATGTGTTTACAATACAGATTGTAATTCTATGATCACATACTCAAATAAAAGTATACATTTCCCCTGCAACCTTAGATGCACATGTAGCATCTTACGCCAGACAAGAGTCCATTAAAAGTACATAGAAAAAATACACAATAGCCCAGTCAGACAATTTTTTTACATATTTTGTATACAACTATCATGAAAACTTTGCTGGGCCATATAGGCCACCTAATTTAGTAGCTAAAGAGGTGTGGGCAAACAGAGCAGGAGGGGAGGAGGAAAGACATGCAGAATAAGATCATGAATGAAGGGCAGAGATGATGGACAAGTAGAAAGGTTTTAAGGTCTGATCACTCTGCAGTAGATCAGGTTCCTTTTGTTTACTTTTCACATGCTGACTAGAGACATGGTTTATCAGTCATCACAAAATCCCTCCTGACTGAAGAAGCTGGAGTGGTGTAGAGAGAACGGTGAGCAGTCTATTGTTATGAACAAGACAGTGAGCTGGAGGGCAAACCAATGAAGTAAACCACTGGGAATAATTGTAAAGAAAAGGAAACAGATGGCAGTGAGCAGAGTGTATCGCCAGCAATACAGATAGCAACTGGACCGAAATAGTCTTTGAATGGAGACGAAAAGCACAATGGGGCAGATAAACTATCCAGCAATGAAATTGCTGTGCAGAGCAGATAAGAGTATCTAGCTTGTCTTAAGGAAGTATGTGCTTGACATGGGAACAGCAGATGTTATAGCTTATGAGAGTGTCTGAAGTTACTGTCCAGAGATGAGTTTTTACAGCTGGATCTATGAAGGTTAATGGATGGCAATGGTATTTGCTTTTTTTCTGTAAGTAAGGTTACTGTACATGCTTGGCTATCAGAAATGAGAGAATCATTATGTAATCAGTGAACTGCAGTGCTACAATTATGCCTTTATAGAACATATCAAGGTACTGTACTGAACCAATCTTTCATTGACTTTAGCAATTGACAAAATATTTTGCCACATTATTATATGATGAGACCATGCATATACTTTGGGCTCAGTTCATGACGAGTAATAATATTGATTCTTAGGCAGATCTGTTGCAGGCACAAAGATAACACACAAGAAGGTGGACATCTTGATTATTTTGAAAAGAACAAAACCAATAATCAATGGATTGGTCATTGTAGCGGCTCACCCTGCGGCGCCTCCTGCTGGGTTTCCAGGAATTAGCTCATTTTCAGCACGGAGCACCGTCTGCAGGCTGCTGGCCCTGTGTCTCTCCCTGTACCCCGGTGCCTTGTACCTGGTGTGCTGCTCCCTGGTAGTACCCTCACACTTTGCCTCTTGGTCTCCCCACTCTGGGAAACTCCCAACCCTATGAGCCCCACCTTGCCTCAGTCTAGGCTACTGTCAGTCATCATCAAGCCCCTGTTCTCTGGGGAAGACTACAGTATAAAAGCCTATCATCACAGGCAAGGGGGTTTTGGAGCCTGCTGACTCAACCATCCTGTACCTTTTGTGGGCCTAGGATCAGGCCCTGCAGCCTGGAGCTTCCCAGCCCTGCTTCACTCCAAGTACCCTGTGCTCAGGAAGTCAAGCCCTGCTCCCTCCAAGACTGGGGAGCGAGTCATCTGCAGCCAGGCCCTGCTTCCTCCAAGACTGGAGAGAGACTGCCTACTTCTAGCTCACAGCCCTCTTGTAAGGGCCAGCTGGGCCCTAACTGACCCAGCCACAGCTATGGCTGCTATGCCCAATCAGCCTGAGAGCTGCTTGCTCTCTGCTGGCCTACTTTTCTTTATTCTCAGTCCCTGCAGGGCTGCTTTTAACCCCCTCAGGGCAGGAGCGGTGTGGCATTCCACCACAGTCATAATTAAGGATATGTTTTAGTCACAGGTATTTTTAGTAAATGTCATGGACAGGTCACAGGTAGTAAAGAAAAATTCATGGCCCGTGACCTGTCCATGACTTGTACCCTCCTAAATCTTGCAGGAGGGAGGGGAGGGAAGAGGGTGGCCTGTAGGTGCTCAAGTGTGGTGGGCAGTCTGGGACTCTTGCTGATGCTGTGGTGGGAGGGGTTGGCGGGGCTGACAGGCTCTCTACCTTAACCCAGCTCCACGTGGTTCCTGGAAGTGGCAATATATGTCCCTCCCTCAGCTCCAAGGTGGTCCATGCACTGTCTCTGCCCCAAGCACCAGCTCTGCAGCTTCCGTTGGCCACAGTTCCTGGCCAGTGGGAGCTGCAGGGGCAGTGCCTGCAGCCTCTGCCTAGAAGCTGAGAGAGGGAGGGACATGTTACCATTTCTGGGGAGCACCTCACTCCCTCTTGTGCCCCAAACACCAGTCCTGAGCCCCCTCCCACTCCCAAAGTCCTGCTGCTGCTGGGGAGTGAGGCAAGGTAGCCAGAGACTGCCCCAGCAGCTGCTGGTGCAGCTGGCCCAGAGGCTGCCTCAGCTGCTCGGGTGGCTCCTGGGCCAGTTGGGTCAGATGCTGCAGAAGTCCCAGAGGTCCAGGAAAGTCACAGAATCCATGATCTCTGTGACAAACTCACAGCCTTAGTCATAATCCGTAGAAGAAACATGCAGTATGTAAAAAGCTTCACCCTCTGGCTCATCTTAAATATTAAAGGAATGTCTCTTGAAAGGAAAGCTACCCAATTTATGAAGAAGCTCTGCGTGGTTATTCTATGTACCTGTTTTACACAGGTTGTGTGTAACTAAGGCTTCCCTGTATTAGGTTAAATCAGTTAAAATCCACTGTGAAGATAGCTGATGAATAACACTGTGTGTGATATGAAAAACTGTTTATAGATGGCACGGGCAGACCCTCAATATCTCCCTTACTCATTAGGATCTCATCCATGGGAGCACATAGCTTCAGAGGTAGTTCCATTTTAAATATCACACTGTTTAATCTGCTAAAAATGAACCATTATTCTGTTTAACACCAGTCCGCTAAAACATAAGTCTTTGACATGGTAATCTTCATTTGGTGAGCAATATGAGCCTCCAGTGCTGGCACCCACACAGGAAGTTTAAGGATGAGTTTCATGAAGAAGACTGAATTAGTGTACAGTAGACTCTCAATTATCCAGGACTGGGTTAACCAGAAAGTGGATTAACCAGGATGTAAAAAAAACAAACAAACAAAAAAAAACCCCACGTAACTCTCAGGGCCAGCTCTGGCTTTGTTGCTGCCCCAAGCACAAAAAAAAAAAACCCCACCAGAGCACAGGGCAGTCAGCGAACCAACATCCCCTCCCCAGGGTGCAAGGTGGCTGGTGAACCAACCCCACCTCCCCATATTTCCTATGGATGGTGATTATCCAGGATTTTATTAACCAGGATTAATTTTTTCCCTATCATCCTGGATAATCGAGAGTCTATTGTATCATCTTAACTTCCTTTTTTATTGTTACCTTCCTTATAATTACTTTAGGTCTTCCCATTCGGTAGCTTATAACTCTTCTTTAGTCAGGTTATGTTCTTAGTAATTTCTCATGGTTTATAGTAACATGCTGGTATTTATTCATCAGCCATACAGAAAGAGCCCAAATTAATTTCACTCATTCATAATGTGCCAGATCAGTAGCACAGAGTCACTGATCTGTTTCTAGAAGGGGTCCTATGTTCTTCTGTCCCCTAAACACACACAGTCAAATGCAAAACAAACCACTGCACAAAATAAAATCTACAAAGTTTAAATGATATCGTTTGGGGGTAGTTTGTGGCATTTTGAAGAAAAACCTTGTTTTGGCAACATCTGTCAAACACATTCCAAGGGGTGGGAAATGAAGAGGGCAAAAATCTCTTTTAATTAGTGCTTCAGTTTATCAGAAAAGAATTACTATATCAGGGAGAACCTTTGATTAGTAACAATACAGTCTGTCTGTAAAATCTAATTGGAAGTAAAACAAAGCAGAGTTGGTTCTCAAGACTCCTTGGTGCTTAGAAAAGCTGTAATTGATCCAAATGAGGAAAGTCCATTGAGAGATGAAGTCCTTTGGAAGATAGAAACTAAAGACTATTGGATTTGGACCTCTTGAAGCAAAGTACCTTTTCTTTATCTATGAATTTGCTGAATTTTGGTGCTCTTTAAGAGGGATTAATAGCACTGGCTAGAGAGGCAGGTCAAGAGCTAATAGGCTCTGTGTAGATTTCAGTCTTTTTAATCTTGCACCTCAGCCTTTACTATGCCATCCTTTCCCAGATGGGAGAAGCTGACTCATTGTGCCAAACTCTGGGGTTTTATAACTAGAGATGAGATAGTTTTGAAAATGTTATTCTTAAATAGCCTTTTCAGAAGTGACATAGGCAGTTAGGTACCCATATCACATTTTCAAACAGGACTTAAACTCCTAAATCACATAGGTACATTTGAAAATTTACCCTTAATTCCCCATGTTCTTTTCATTTGTGATTTAAATGGGTTTCTGAATGTGAGATTGCAGCATCCCAACCCACCACCACCACTGAATTTCTGTTTCACATTTTTCAAAAGGGCAGGAACAGTCTAACCTTTTGTTGTCTTTTGCTTTCTAACTGTTTGTAAATGAATCTGGTGCTTCAATGCTCTTAAAACAGGAGGAAATCTAAGAAATAGAAAAGATGGCTGATAACGTCTAAAACATGTCTGACTTGATGTGACTTTGATTCTCCACTTGCCCCAATAGTTGTTGAACTGGAATGTTTCATATACTAATCTACAAACTGAATTTAAAGGAACAAAAATGAGAGAACACAAGATACTGTGGAATTAGGAAAGTTTGTGGTGGCAGAACCTGCAGTTTGATTAGTCATCTGGGCATTTGTACAGTATTTTTTCCTCATTAAAACAGCCATGGAATGCTGGCACAAGTTCTCTGTTTCAGTTGCGTAGGATCAATATTGCTAATAGAGATGAGTCCAAATCAGAATATAAGATCCAAGTTTGCAGGCCAAAGACCCCCATATTTGGTAAGATTCAAATACTGATAGATATTTTAACTCCCTCATATCTGAGTATCCAGATCTGTGGTTTTGGTTTAGGTCTATCTTAAATTCCTGGTTCTACAAGCAGGATACTTTCTTTAGGTCCAAATAATGATATTTCCTGTTTAATTTTCATTGTTGTCTTGTACAGTGGAATCCCTCCAATTGATGTTAGTGTCCCTTTTGTTGGTGGGTGCTGACACTGATGTTTAAACTCCTTTTCATAAAATTTGTCTGTTTTTTGGTTCATGGAACTTCTTCAGAACAAAAAACACACTTAAGAAATTTTGCATTTTTTGGACAAAATTATACTTCAATCAGTTGTCTGGATGTTTGCAAAGCCGCCACTTCTCCACAAATGCACACTTCTGCATTTCAGAATGTTGCAGGAGAGGAGAGAGACAATGGGAATGATTCTAGAAGTGGCTTTCCCACTTCTGTTATTGTCACTACCTTTAATAAATGGAATTTAGCTATACTTAGGGCTCTGAATAATTATATAACCTTATATAACAAGGCCTTCTGATTTCCTCAGTGGAACTTCTCTGAATTATGACCCTGATTCAGCAAAGCACATGAATCTTGCGAGAGGCAGCATGGCCCAGGGAATAGGGCATTGGACTGGGACTTGGGAGCCTGGGGTTCTGTTTCTAGCTGTGACATTGGCCTGCTGTGTGACCTCTGTGCTACACTTTCTCCTCCTACCCTTTATCTACTTAGACTGTAAGCTCTTTGAAGCAGGGACTGCCCTTCACTAAGTGTTTGGTTTGTTCAATGCCAACTACAATGGGGGAACTTATTATTCTGTGTGACTGGCTGGGTGAGCAATGGCTATGCCTATGAATGGAGGGCTGAAACACTGTGCTTGGGGAAGCAATCAGAGGCTTGCAGGGACAGACTCAGGCTGGAGGACTGAAAAAGCCACTGCTGAAAGGCTTGGAAGCTCCACATAGCAGCAAGCTTCCTCACTCTGAGGGCTTGGCTATTTCATTTCTGTCAATTTGTTGATGTTTGGCCTCAGTGATTGAGCAGTTGAAACCTTCAGCATGGCAGCAAGGTGTGCATCAGATAGTTGTGTTTGGTATTTAGACTTGTTTATATTCATTGTGGGGGAAAAAGTGACACTGCCTGCATGGCTGACTCTGCCCAGCGACTGGTGATGGTATCTCTGTCCCTCTCCCCCAGCCAATGGGAGCTGGTACGGGGGAGGTGGGGAGCACCTGCAGCGGATATTGCCAGCAGCGTGTTTGCAGGTGTCTCCCCTCTGCGGGCTGCAGTGGGGTGGTTCTCTGGCCGCAGATGGCCTGCAGGCCAGGACTTTGAGACCCCTGAGTTAGACTGTTGATCTTTAACTTTGTCGCTCTGTGGTGCAGTCCTGCCAGGCCTGTCAATTCTTGCACATTCCTGAGCTGTTAACTCACATCTCCTCCCTGCCCACCGCTGCTTGCTTTTCCACCCATTCAAGTACTTTTGTGCTTTCACCCATTCTGTCCCTTTTGGAGGAAATCCTCCAAAAGTGAGCATTGCTATCCTCTGATTCCTCCATAAATCTCACCTGTGTTGTGATGCCTACAAATATCTTGACAATGGTTAGGCATTCAATGCTGACACTGGTGCCTATTGTGGTAGTTTAACCTTTTACTCTGTCTCCTCTCCTACCCCACCATTGTTGTCTTATATGTGACATTTGTCCACCTATTGTGTGTGTATATAGAGAGAATGTGTGTGTGTGTTGTGGTGCAGGAGCTGTCTTGTTTATGTGTATACAGTGTCTAGTACAGTGGAATCTTAATCAGGGCTTCTCTGTATTACCATAATATAAACCAGGCTGGCACAACATGCGGCCCGGGGGCCACATGCGGCCCGCAGGGAGTGAGTAGCCATGGGGCAAGCCAAGTGGTGGGGTGAGGGGAAGCAGATGGGGGCGGGGCAAGGGCGGGGCTTTTCGGCCCTCAGCTGTTTTTTTCCCAGTAATATGGCTCTCACTGCTTTCCAAGTTGTGCAGGCCTGATATAAACAATCAGAATAATTATCTTCCCCAGTTTTGCAGCTAAGCTATCCAGTAACAGGATTCCATTCCTATAGAAATTAGGAGTTAGGGTCCCCACACAGTCTTAACCAGTTCCTTTAGACAGTGTTTCAGCCCCTTCTGCTGCCCTGTCTGAGGGAAGGTCCTTGGTAGTGAAGGATCTCCCTCTTCCGGCCCTTGCGTCCTCTTATAAGCAATAGGGTGAGAGCAGGTGCAAGAGACCCGTTGAACTCCTGTGGGGAAAACACAGGAAAGCTGATATGGATAAGGCAGGCAAAATTGGCAGGTGGATAAGCTAAGTTGTCGAAGGAGGATGGAAAAATGACATTTTTTGTTGATTTATTTAGTGCAAAGAGCCTTGCATGACAGCTTATCAAAAAGATGCATCATGTGGTCATTTGCAGTGATGCAATGTCGTATTACAGTAGACATGGGAGTCTAAATACCCCTCACACTGTTCCTATTAAGTTATTAAATATCATTGCCCCTGTACTATAGGTAGGGGAACCGAGGCTGAATTGTCTTATGTGCCCAAATCAAGCAACGTTAATGTCAGAACCAGGATTAGAGCCTAGATCACCTGACTCACTATTCTCTAGGATCCCAGGCAGATCCCATAGCCAGAATTTTCAAACTTGATTGCTTAAATTTAGACATTTGAATAAGCTACCTGAGTTTCAAAGGTGCCGAATACCTGTAGTTACCATTGACACAATCAGAAGGAATGGGCACTTGTCACCTAGGAAAGCCAATCTAATTTGAGGTCCTTAGTCAAGCTGTCTGCCTCAACACACTACAGTTAAAAATTTTGGTCTTAGCCCCCAAACAGAAGACCCAGAAAAACCCCAAATATGAAATTTTGCATTCAGACTTTACATTTAACTCCTTGTCCCCCAGCTCAAACACCCAAGAGCACACACAGTTGATGGATATTTTTTTTTAATTCATCCTTTCTGGGCTACTGATGTTTTCATACATGAATTACTTAGAATGGAACTCATTTTAATAGTGAAAATTCCACTTTCACCTGATCCCACTGTGTAAGGGGACAAGTGGTAAAAATGTCTGTTTTGGTGCCAGATCAAGTACTGAATCAGGTGACAGTACTATCAGGTGACTCGTCAGAAATCCTGTCTCAATACTGTTTGAAAGCATGTGTCCAGGGGCTTGGAAATGGTGTGAGCAACAGAACATTAGTTAAGTAATACTTCATTTGATTGGTGCTTGGAATGTGCCTCCACTATCAGTTTCCACAAGCTGCTGCTCAGCACTGCTAGCTGGGGGATGATTGCACCAAGGAAACACGCAGTCCGTGCTCTTCCTTCAGGTAAAAACCTTGGCAGGAGAGAACAGCAACTAAAGAAAGATGTCTAGGATTAATTCAGTAACTTCTGTTCCTCATCCATAACATTCTCTGTATCTGTAATGATCAGAGCTGAGCCTTGCTGTTTGCATGTTCCAGTTGAGATGAATACTTTCTGTGAGGGAGGAATAAATCTGTTTGGACAATAGGTTTACTGTGTGCACCAGTCTGTTGCAGTCCTTTCTGTGCAATAAAGTGGCTTGAATGATTACTTGATAAAGGAATACAACTTTTTTCATGACTGGAAGAAAACCTCAGTTTTAAAAGAAGTGCTGTTTGTGACCTGGTCAGTGAAGGAATCTGCAATGCACCAGTCTGGATTAAATCTGTGCATTGAGCTAATGGTATATTTAAGAAAGGAGCAGATGGTTTGAAGAAATAGGCTTACCTGGCCTTCTAACCGGACAAGGGGACTTGTCTGTTGAAAGGGACTTTGTGAGGAATATCCATTTGAAAGTGAATGTGGGGAGTTGCAGCATTTAGCTCCCCATGTCTGTATTCCAGGAATGTGGATATTCTGTCTTGATGAAAGACTTTTCCTAACAGAGTTGTCTTTCTGTGCCTTGTTGGCATGTGCAAAATATCCATCTCCAGTCAGCTAACAATGTGGTTACTGGTTGAGGTGGTTAAAAATGGGAGCTTCAGCTTTGGTTCTGTCAAGTTGGCATGTGCGTGTGCATGTGTGAGAGAGAGCGAGAGCGCATGGGCGCGCATGCAGTATGTCTGACAGAGATATCTGAATGAGCTGATGTCTTGATTTTCGTAGCTCTTAATGCCTGCCTGAGATGCAAATGACATTCAGAACCTATTTTATACACACCAAGGAATCTAAAATAATCGATGTTATTTTTTGATATTTTTTTTAATTAGCATCTTCTAAGTGTGTATGTAAAACAAATCCTATATGCCAAAAATGTAGTAAGCTTGGATTGAGAGATCGCCAACAGATGCAGTTTAAGTTCTAATGAAATCAGTGCACTAAGCACAATTCCACATTTGTGTGTGTGAATTTTAACAACATTGAACTGAGAGAATTGACTAGCACCACATATACTGCAGGAGGATATTGTGCAAATATAGCCACCCCGCTTTCCTGTTGCACTTCAGTTCTGACCTGCAACAATATTGGTAACACTTCACAATGCATAAATCTTTTCAGAGCTGAGACTGCAAAACTCCAAGGTTAGTTTAATAACATGAACAAGGGTCTGCTGAAGTCTAGACAGAGCACCCAACTTTTGATGAAGCCTGTTTTTCAATCCACGTGTGAAAGTCAGGTGCACTGATTCACTGTCATCTATTGTGATTATTAGCTGTAAGTAGTTGAATTGCAGTTATTTATAAGGAAGTTAGTTAAACCTTGACTTTTTAATTGTAATTTCTTATTGTTTTTAGAAAATATTAAATTTGTATAGCACCTTTTAGTCCCAAAATGCTTTACAGATTATATTCCATTTAAATGCAGTAACTCTTGGTATAGATGGCAGCAGGGTTGAAGCTAGTCATATATAGAAAATTGCTGAACTTCTGCTTTTTTCCTCCAGTATACCTTAAGTAAAGGCAGATGAGTTTGTTTGTTTGTTTTTAAATGCTACAGCCACAATCCTTGTACATCAAATGTCAGATTATGGCAGGGAGCAAATTTATCTGGTTAAATCTTAAACCTCAGTAGAGCAGGAATTAAGGTAACATGAATACATAATCTTAACATTTTGATATGCTGTGCACATAATCCATTTTTTTTTCTTGGAAATGTGTTACTACACCTTTCTGAAGAAAGTCCATGTAAGAGATTATAAAGTTTACAAGTGGCCAGTGTTTGTCTTGCATCTAAAGTGAGAAGCAGAGATGTTAGTCGCCAAAAAAGGGAAGCTGAGCGACTTCTTGGGATGGGCAGGTTTTTGGTCTGTTCTGTAAACAAGCTTCTGTCTAATCTGAAGAAAGCTCTTACCTTGCTGAGCCATATTTTTACTGTGCAGGGTTCTCTGATATATACAGCCCTCTGCATCATGCATGAATTTTCTATGACTTACTCAGTTTTGTGCATATTTTTCTGTATTTATGTTGCTTGTTCTTGCTGCAGAAGCCTGCTTATATTGACCTAGTTTGTGCACACCTATGAAGTTTTTTGACAATGAATAGCATAACACCTGCTGGAAAACTAACTGTAAATGTCACCTTTTATGCAGATCTCCTGTCCCAAGGATGACACTGATCCTTGTCCTAACTTTTCCTGTATAGACAAGGCTTAACTTGTTAAATAAATTAATTTAAAAATCAGTGTAGTTGAACTTGTTCAAACCCCTAATATAAGACCTACTACAGAATGCTGTTTATCTAATCTGAATGGGAGTCTGACAAGGACCAGATCGATTAATCAAAAATTCAGATGATCAGAATGGGAAACTACGGGGCTTCAACGCCACCTAGCGGCCGCAGGAGAGTTCACCCATTTCTGCACTCGTGTGCGCTGAAAGCTGGATAACGGAGGGTCAGCTGAACAGGATTCTACTGTATTTAGACCTGTTTGACCATTGCTGATATCCATGTAGCTAAATGGATAACTTACCAATGCAAGTATGGGTTTAATTGGTTTAAGTCCACTAATTATAGCTATTGCACCAATTTAACTAAACTGATTTTAAAATTGATTTAATTACATTGATGCACTTATAGGCAAAGTCTTAAATTCCTTATCCTGTGCTAGATGCCCACTGGATTAGTAGTCCATCCATTTCCACTACATTCAGTTAAGATTCCTTTTTGATCTTTTTATAAATAGAGCTTGAAAAATTTGCCCAATACTAACTATTCTGGAAACTAAGGATATATCTACACTTCAAAAAAGACCAGCAATAGCAAGTTTCAGAGCCTGGGTCAGCTGATTCAGGGTCATGCTGTGGGCTTAAAAAAATAAGAATGATATAGATGTGTGGACTTGGACTGTGTGAAGTAGTTATGCTGATGTAAGTGTAAATGTAGACCTAGCCTCAGATACTGAACTAGACCAGTGGTTCCCAAACTGGGTTCATGAACCCCTCGGGGTTCGTGAAATGTTACAGGGGGTTCTCATGGAAAAAAATTCCCTAATGGCTGACAGCTGTCCCTGTCCAGGCAGCACAGGGCCAGCAGCCCAGAGCTTCTATAGAGTCTAGACTTCCAAGAGCTAAGCAGATCAAAGCAAACATATTTATCACACTGAGGAGATTTAAACTTGAAGACTCCTTATAAGAAATGGAAAGGGGGGTGGTTATATTTTGCTGTTTTTAAAAGTAAATAGGCAGCTGGTACTGGTTTTAAAATGATTATGAAGAATAAATTTAAGCTTTGTTGTAATGTGCGTTGTTTGACTGGACTGCTGCTTGTGTAGGAAGAACTCTTTGAGTTGGCTTCTTAAATACCTTTGTGCTGTTTCACATCTGATACTCCTTGATGAAACATGGGAGCCTTGTTTTATAAACAGGGTTATTCATAGTGATACAATCCATGAAAGTGAGATCTTGGAAGAGCATTGCCATTTTCATAATGGAATAGCAATACTGTAATGATAAATAATAAATAATGTGTATTAAGCATGTCAAAAACACATTTTATATTTCTGATCACTGCTTTTATAATTTATACTCCAGTAAAGGAGAAAATCCCTGGAGATATTAATTTTGAGGAGGGGATTCATGAGCTTTGACATTTTAGTGAAAGAGTTCACAGGTTGTTAATTTGGGAACCACTGAACTAGACCTATTCCAGCAAGAATATAGGCTATTTTGATAACTTGTTATCTTTACTATAACTAATCGCTCTTTTATACTATAGTGGAAGAGGAAGAAATTATACTTGCTCTGATTATATCAGCAAAGTAGACAAAAATGTGTTTCAGCAGCACAGCAGAGAGATAATTTGTTTAAAAAGAAAAATAATAAAGCTACTGAGGGAAAGTGGCTTTTTGAGCTCCATTGGAGTTCATCTCTTTCCTAACAGGCACCTTTGTCGCATGCAAATCCCTGACTCCCAAAGAAGCCTCAGAGATGGAGAGGTCTGTATGTTATAGTGGTGGTTACTATCCATTAAGATGCAGCTCAGTGTCCAATAAAGTGCTGCTGGCTGCAGGCTGATAATTATTAATGCGTATTTGAGACTTCTTTATCTGTATATTACCCAGTGAAAGATTGAAGCATTTATTTGGTTTGGGTCTTAGAGGTCACTTCAAATTTACATTTAAAGAACATTCACACTTTTGACGGAGGTATCTGCAGGTGGTACTGATGAAGTCAAGATCACACTGGCCACTGAAATTTCTGCTTTGTAACTTTCTTTTAATCCCAGCTACTCTCTTTGTATCGCTTGCAAGGGTGGCACATTGCAGCTGACTTTCTGAAATCAGATGAGGTTCACCTTTGGACTAGTGCTCTGGGTCTCACTCTGCCAGTTGGGTAAGATACCCGCTTTTGTGACCACAAGCTAAAGAGCAGTATTATAGGGCATCTTTGGCTGGCTTTAGGGAGTCTCACAATATCAAAGGATATCTCTGTTCCTGATATTAGTGAAACATACCAAGAAGGCTCTAAGAACGAGCTATGGCTTTGCATGACATTTCTGAGCAAGTGGGTGAATGCTAAACTCGAATAATTCCAGACAGAAAAAATGCTGTTATTTCCCAGGCCTTGGGCAGTCAGGAATGTTGTGGGAAAAGGCGGCTCCACATTGTATCATAACTGAGAATCGTGGGTTGGGAGGCATCCTGACCAGTACATGCATAGAGTTATAGATTAGACATAAGCAACAAAGCCACATTAGAGTGCAACTGCCCAAGGAAATGCACCAGTAAGTAAATGCTGCACCTCCTGACATGAAACATTGTTTTTTCACAGTATGTTTTAAGAAGTAGAAGACCGCGTGGTTCATTAAAAATATACCAGACGCCTACTTGTCAGAGATGTACGTGAAAGATGAGTTAGTGTGCTCCACTAGAAAAACTAATAGGCAACACCCTGATGTTAAATCTAGCCTTCCTGCTGCCATAGGCTCCTCAGAAGGGGGAGAGAGCTGGATATGCTGCCAGGACCTACAATCATATTTGAGACTTCTTTTATGTATGTATATATAATATGTGTATATATGTATAGCTTCTTTCTTTCTTTCTTTTCTTTCTCTTTCTCTCTCTCTCTCTCCTTTTATAGATATATTTATATATCTATAAAAGGAGAGAGAGAGAGAAAGAGAAGGTATCTGTTAAATTTGATGCTCCAACCCTCTAGCTGTTTAAAAAAGATCTCCCTTCTCCATTTCTTCTCCCCTATCTGGAGCAGGGTGACCAGATAGAAGTGTGAAAAACTGGAACAGGTGATGGGAGGTAATAGGTGCCTATATAAGGAAAAAAATCCCAAATATTGGGACTGTCCCTATAAAATTGGGATGTCTGGTCACCCTAATCTGGAGTCTCTGAAGGCTGCATATGGGGGTTTCTGCTGCTATTCTAGCCTTCTACTTGTGCCTTCTGAATGCTGTGATGGGAGGCAGTCTCTGTTGCACTCTCCCTGCATTTGTTCCTCTGTGAATAGCTGCAGTGCCTTTTCTCTGCTGCCGCTGCTCATGGCTCTCTCAAGCAACACAAAATTGACACAATTCTTGACAATTTCATTTGCTGCCTTCAGGGTTCTGAATAGAAGCTGTGAAACTGTCCACAGTGTTAGTGAAGTCACTGCCACTGATTTGAAAAAGCTGTGAGGAGCAGCAGCAGCAGAACTGAAGATGTTAGCGTGTGGACCTAGGCAGTCAACCCTCTGTTCAAATTTGGAATGATGGTTTCACAATCATAAAGAGTACAACTTTAACTGAATCCATTGGAAGTTTATATGCTCCAGAAATTGTTAGTGCTCCCAAAGTTGCTAAGGAATGCTGGCTGCCTGTGAGTGGAAAAGTGGATTTCTCAAGCCCTGTCATAAAAGAAAAACCAAAATTCTTTGAAACAGAAGGGGTCACTTGCAATCACTGGCTTTAGCATAGACTATGATAGAAAAATGAGTGGAAGCACTAAAGAGATAGCAGATGGGCTGGTAGCACTTAAATGCCTATTTTTGGATGCCTCTTTTTTCTGAGTGTGCCTGCATACAAAAACAGCATTAAATAAAGTCCATCTTTGGGGAAAGTTTGGGGCAATTCAAGGCACTGTCCTGCAGAAAGCTAGTTTGGTGCATAATGTCAATTTTTTTCCTCCACATTTTGGGGGTCTGAGCATTCTCTGGGAGATGGGGTACAATGTGAATTTCAACAAAAAGGCAAAACCCAGTGCCATAGTCCAATTTCACATAGGTTACCACCATCAATCACTGGATTGTTTTGTGTAAATTCAGATACCTTCATGATCCTTGGATGAGAGAGCGCTTGCTACAAGGAATTGTAGATTGCATTTCAGGTTCCTGAAAAAACTGCTTGGATACCCCATTTGCTCCCTCTTCCCCTAAGCACTATCCCTGCTTGTACATCAGCCGCCACTTGTGGTTCCTTTCCTGCTCTGCCTCATATCAGCCTTGAGAAGGCTTTTAGATTATGGCATAATAGGAGAGGACTGTCAGTCTATTAAGTATCTTAAAGTTAAATAGAAAAGAAATCTGTCTGAGACGGAGCGTAGCAATTTCACTATGGATGTTTAAAAAAATATTTTAACTTGTATAGGGAACTTAATATACTGTGCTTCTCCAGTCTTTGAAACAAGGTTTACACTTCTTTTTTATATTTGGCTTAAATTAAATCTTAGTGTAATATACTTTATTCTTACCATTTTCTCTCACTGGAATTGGGTAGAGTTTTAGATCATTCCAACTAGCTGTGTATAGTTTGAGTTTTTTTAATCTCTCCTCCAGTCCAGCCATCCTCACTACATATTTGAGGGTCTGTTTCTGTTAAGTAGAATCAGACATTTCCTATGTCATTTCAAGAATATAAATTTCTTCCTGGCATGTATAGCAGGGTGGTGACTGACAAAGCCAGTTCTCTGACAACTCATCAGGTTTCTAGAAAACACTTCCATTTACCGAACAGCCAACCCATGCTCTCAGGGATATTAACCCATGTTCACAACTGGAACTGGAGTGTAAGCCCTCTGTTGCTAGCCAGGCTGAGAGAGAGGATTCCTGAATGATTTAAATCAAGAATAGGAAATGTAACTGGATGAGACCTTAAAAGCTAATGTCCTGGTTGTATAAATATTGAAATTCTGGTGGCTCTTTAAAGAAGAACATGGATTTATCCCAGTGCTCTAGGCTTTATTGTTCCCTTCTTGCTGTTGTACAATGTCGTATGCACGAGTTGTTGTCTGCACCCCAGACATAGCTGCATTTCTTTCATGCTGAAGATACAGTTTGTAAAGTGTTTTGGGATCCTTCAGCATAAAATGTGCTATGTCCTTATCAAACTGTTCATTTCAGTGGGGACGATGTGGAGGGAGAAAGAGGGAGATTACTGTTAGTTCACAAATTGCTTTTCTAAGGAATCCTATTAACCTGAGATTGTCCTGTCCTTCCACTTCCCCAATAGTGAAGTATTTCTAGAACGAAGTCAAATCAATCTCTGTATAGGTGGGCTTGTTTCCTTTTTTTATACCATTGTTAGTGTCAGGTTTTTGTTTTTTAAACCTAAAGGCCTGTACTAGTGTGAACAATGTACCTAGTTCTTGGTTTCTGTGTGGGTAGACTGGTAGTTGGCTTTAATTTTTTACTTAATTTGATAACATCAGGTGAGGACGACAGTATTTTTCATTCCACCATCTGTTTTGTCTGAGCTCACTGTCGTCACATTTGTCTGCTAAGAACTATCCTGTGGCTTTTATACATATTTCTCATGTGAGCCTTAGCAGGGGGTGGGGTCATCAAAGCTTCTATTCCTACTGGGAAAAAATTGCCAGGGCGTGGGGGTTGTTGCATAAGAGGAGAAAGAACAGAAGCTTATCTGAAACAAGTAACACAGAGAAAAGGAAGAGACATGTCACTAAGGAGAGAAAAATTAAAAAGGAAGAAGAGATCATGTTACAAACAAATGAACAAAACAAGAAAAACTTTGAACAAACTACAGAAGGTGGGAAAGAGCATGTGGTCTGTTTACTATCAGCTGTTCATTAAATGATAGCAATAGGTTAAGTGATTTTGTTTCTCTCGGGGTCCATTCTCTTCTGCTCTGGTGCTCAGATTGTCAGGTGGGATCTGCTGGGAATCAAACTGGATTTTTAAATTGATCAAACTTGACGTGCTATCCTCAGCAGTGACATTATAATGTGTTAAAGGTATCATGCCGGCAGCAGGGACTGGAATGTGTGTTTTCCTCTTGCTTTTTCTGCATGTTAAAGAGCAGCTTTCATTCTCTGTTCTAGGGTAATGCTGCTGTACCTATATATCAAACTCTCTGCAATTTTAAAATAAACAGAAAAGATATCAAGGAGAGAGCTTTTATTTCAGACTTCATTATTCCTCTTTCAAAAGCCAGAAATCATAGCCCGAATAAAAAGCAATCCCAGTTCAGGCTCCAGGGAGATAAATGTGCATTGTTTATTTGAGAAAATCATCAGGGCATGTTGGGAATTGTATATTTTCCTGCGAGGTAGATGTATCTTTAAATATAAAACACAATTTTATGAGACTGACACTTAAAGTGGCAGCAGGTGAGCTCTTTGCTCCCCTGGCTGATTTGGGATTGTACTTTCTTAGTGTCGATTTAGTTTTTAATACTTTGGACAGTTTGTGATAGAAGCCTCTGAAGACACTTTCTGAGTTTTTATATGATTGGTTTTAGACGTATAGATTTTTGAGACAGCTGTTGGAAACCAGTGGCTTTCATTAGTTTAATACATCTGTTGTTTAACAACAGACCTCTTCGCGCGTCCTCCCCAACTCCAGCCCTGTGTGTTCATTGTCACTCCACCCCCGACTCCCCTCCATCCCCCATGTGACAGGAAAATGAAGTGTCTAATGGTCCCTGGTAGATTGTTAGCTGTTAACAAGGAAGATTGCAAGTGCCCAAATGCTGCAAGAGAAGGAAAGCAAGTGAAGGGCAGCTATTGTTTAACTGAAGCCAAGGAATTGGTAGACAGGCTTGGGTTTGACTAACTTTGCTCTGGCTTTTCTGCATTCCGAACTGTCTGAGGAAGAGAAAATAGAGGGTGAGCGAGGAGTATGAACAGAGCATTCTGACTTTTTCTGGCTGTCTTGCTGTCAGGATTATGGTAGAGGCACTAGGAGCATCACAGAATGCAGTTCACAGGTAAGATGCCTCATGATATTAACCACACAAGTCTGGAAACGTATCACTGCTGTAGTCCGTTGAGGGTTGACTGGATGATAGGAGAACAGGTACTGTGTCACAAATGTAACTAAGCCTTGCTTTTCAGCCTTTCCTTGGGGCCTACTGTATACATACTTTTTGCATTACTTTATCAGTGTGGTACACAGCTGATATTTTCCCCAGAGATGTTCACATCTGTTTCACCTGGCAGGATGAATGCACAAGGGAGAGGGCAATGTGGGTATCTTTCTGCTCAGCAGTGCAAACACCAAAGGTAATAATATCCCTGTGAGACCCCATGTGGGAGAAGAGAAGCCAAGAACCAGGGCATTTACATAACTAGTTTTAATGTTTAAAATAGTTGCTTGCTATGTGAATTCTTAGATTAAAGGGGGAAAAAAACTCCTCTCTAAAAGCCCTTACGTAATGAGGATAACACAGGAAGAGCAACCTTCCATGGAAAATTAGATTTATGGATAAGGGCAAATGTGCCATACTTCCTTTTTAAGAACACATTGAGTGACATTCTTAATGTGCTAGTAGCATCTGGCATTATATGTTGGAGTTAGTATTAAATTTTACAAATCTAGCTTCCTATTCACCAGGAAGAGATGATAAATCAAAGGCATTCAGGAAACCCCACAGGTAGTTCATAAAAGCAGAAGGCTTTTTCAAGAGAGTAAATTTTCCTACCACTGTTTCGCTTTTCTGGCAATCTATGTTTTAAACTATATTGTCATAAGATAGTAAGTTGGAAGCCTCAGATTTTGTGGTTTTCGATATTTTTAGACATGTGCCACTGACAACAAAAATCAGTAAGTATTGTATGAAGTTGAGCACTGAAATCTCGGAATTGTGTTTTGACCACCTTAGAGTTGCCTTTTAAAACATATTGATTAGAGAGCAGTCATTCAGTTATCTTCCATTTAACCCCTTCACCAGAGACAGAACTGCTAGTTTGCTCAAGCTAAGTAACTTTGTTCTGTCACCCTTAGCCAATGTGATGAAAAATATCCAGCAGCTGCTTGTGATTAGAGAATGAAAACATTCTACATTCATTTTTTAACGTAAATGTGAATTCCTTAAAACAAAAAAATCTCATACAGGGGAGGCTTACAGTAACAGTTAACAGGGGAGGCTTACAGTAAATTTTATGCTCCCTGTCTAGTTTCTTATGGATGATCAGAGAAAAGGGGTTGAAAGGGGAATTTCCAGCCTTTTCCGAGGCCTTTTATCAGATCACTAACCCATTATTATAATTACAAGGAATAAGTTCAGTAGTGCTAGGAGCTCCAGGAGGTGGAGGCAGAGGACATTTGTATCCAAATGTTTTTTGGTTTCAGAGTAGTAGCTATGTTAGTCTGTATCCGCAAAAAGAGCGAGGAGCACTTCTGGCACCTTAGAGACCAACCAATTTCTTTGGGCATAAGCTTTGTGGGATAGAACCCACTTCATCAGATGCATAGCCCACGAAAGCTTATGCCCAAAGAAATTGGTTGGTCTCTAAAGGTGCCACAAGTACTCCTCGCTCTTTTTGCAGATTTTTTTGTGTGGTTCCTAAGTTCATCTGATGCTCTTTACATTTCTTCTGGTTCTCCCTGGGCAGGGGAGAAGCAGCACAATTCTAATGAAAGAACTGTTTAGGAAAGCCTTTAAGTGCAGATGGCTCTTTACAGCGTATGGGGAGGAGTTGGCTTTGTTATCTGGATACAAGGGAAGAAGGGCTGACCTGTTGCAATAAGGCTTGACCTGCTCTTTCAAATTTTTAGTACCACTGTAGCTCTTACCATAGGACAATGTGCAAGTGCGTGAGTTAGAATTTTATTAATAGCAGCATAGCCTTGTGCCAAAGTGCAGAAAACAAAAAATTACAATAAAACTTAAAAATTAAATCTAAAGTTCTAAAATATTAAAATACATATAAGTACAGATTTAAAAAGACATACTCCAGTAATCCACATATTATGGTCACCATGCTACTTACCTTTTCCTTATTTTAGTGGCTGACCAAGCAAATAGGTAACTGCTTGGATTTACAGATACACTGTGAGCTCCTAACAAATATTCTGTTTTCTGAGAGGTCAAGAAAAAGGAATCTGGGACAAAATATGGAAAGCCATTTTGACCTCAAATGGCAATACAAATGGCAACGTAATAAACAATAGCATAGATCTTCCACCTGCCCTAAACCAAATGGACAGAGGCGGTCATGTTCTTTGATACCAGTTAATTGACCTTCTAAGTAAGCTATCTGCACGAATTGAAAACGGAGATCTGTAAAGGCCCTTCTAAGCATGTTATTACACAAACTGGCCAATTGTCTAGCATTACCCATGAGTCTTTTTAACAAGGGGGAACCAAAATGATATATTTGAAGTAGAAATAACTGCCTTATTCAGTTGCTTATTAATATCCTATATTCTCTACTTGATGAGGGATTTTAAATTTTAAAACTTAAATCTAGTAATTACCAATTTGAAAAACCTGGCGTATGCAAAGAATTTTGAATATATTCTAACCAAGGAAATTTGTGTGAAAGTCCTGCTGAGCTGTACCTCTAAGCACAACCCTGCAAACCTATGAGTGCGTACAATGAATATAAAGCCAAAAATTAATACAACAGTGTTGCATTTTGGACAGGGTGTTAAATTTTCACTTCAGCTAATTACAAGTGTGTTTATTGCCATGTAAGGGGGTTGTGGCCTTCAATGTAATTATCTGGAAGGACGCTGTTCCTTTAGTACAGAGCCACGTCATGTTTCGCGAGCCACTCCAGCAAATGACGAGGAGTCGACTAAGGGTGGCCTCCATCTCTCATGGTCACAGACAAAGCTGCAAAATCTAGGACCAGGTCCACCTGCAACTCCAATCTCTCTGAATAATGAAACTGTCAGAGCAGTCTCTAGCTTTTGCTATTCGGGTTCTATACTCACTGGTTCCTCCAACTCTTTGTTAGATGGGCATCGCAGCATCTGCCATGGGTCATTTACAGTGGATATCAAATCAAATCAACATCATCTTAGCACTGTAACCAAGTTTAGGCTCTATTTGAGCTGTATTCTTTCCATTCTGTTGTACAGCTGTGAAACATGGACACTAACCCGCTCAGACTGGTCAAAGCTGGAGGCTTTCTACACAAAATGCCAACGTCGTATATTGGGCATAAAGTAGAATGCTTTCATTTGTAATGCATATGTATATAGTCACTCCAGTCTACAAACTGTCAGGGCTATTGACTGCAGGTGGTGTCTTATGCTTTTCGGACATGTCACGAGAATGCCACAAGACATTCGGGCAAATGTTGTTCTCAGAGTGGCATGTAACATTTGGGATAAAATCCCACCAACCAGGGGATGGACGTAGCCCAAAGGGAGATCCCCTATTATATGGGTTCATCAAGTCTGTTCCAATATTGGACACTCTGGCCATCAAGTTCTTGTGGTTGCACAGAATGGACCAAATGGTGAACGATTGCTGCAGCCAACCATTCAGCTCAGCGTTGACAAAAAAGAATTTTGTACAGAATAGAATTCATACCAATAGAATAAATTCTAGTCCATCGAGATCATTCTATCTCTACAGTTCCGCTCCAGAGAAAATTCAAGTGCATACCTTAGCCTCAAATATTTAAGGGCTGGTGCAATTAAGTTGCCCACACGAGTCCAAATAAAACATAACACTTTTTGCATTGAATCTGAGTCCTTCTCTTTTGTACCTGAATATGTTTATCCCCACAAACCGTTTTCTGCGAATCAGATGCCCAGGTAGTGGAAAGAGCTAACTTGTTGATTTTATTGCCCATCAATCCTCTAGTTATGCAACCTCTGTCTCTGACCAAAGACAGTTACATTAGTTTTGGAATAATTAATTGAAAGGCCTCCCCTTTGACAATATAAACCCAAAGCATGTAATAAATGCTTCAGTTCCAAAGGTGTTTGTGACAGTAAAAGCATCCTCTGCACATAAGAAGACTAACATAGGTAGTTCATGATTTTAGGGAGAAAATGTTAATCCCCTTTTAATGCAAAAGCAACATCATTAATATAAAAGTTAAAAAGAAAAGGGGTTAAAAGATAGCCCCATTGAACTCCTTCTGTAACTGAGATAGAATCAGTTCATTTCCCATCCAGGCCTATCCTAATTCTTGGCCACCGTTTGTCTGTGAATAGCTGTGATAGAGTTGTGTGTGTTGAGGAAAGGTCTAAGTACCACCGCTAGGAGCTACAATAATACAATAATAAATTTAAGCAAGAGCACTTCCAAAGTGACCCACCCTCTCTAGTAGAAATATGCAACTGTGTTGTGGCCAAGTGCATTTCATAAACAGACCATTCGCAAGTGGCATTGAGAGAGAGCCCCGTCCCAGAGATCAGCTGGGAATGCATATGGCATGTTGTGCAGTTTTTATGTTAGATACTTGAATTTTCTCAAGCTTTAATCCTGTGTAAAAGACTTTCTGTGATTTTTAGCTTGCTCTCAGGGTTAATTATGTTATTAGATGCAATAAGCATTCCTTAATAGAGTTAATACTGAGAGGTTTGACACTAGGCTAGTGTAGAAAGAAGACCTAGTGATCCCCTTATAATTTAATGAACTATATACATGGGTCACTGCCTTCCATCAGGCAGAGAAAATGTGTGAAAAGTAAACAAGCAAGTGGTGTATCTATAGCTTCTCATTTCTTCCGGAGTCCTAGCACCTCCCAACATTAAAAGTGGGACAGATTCACTGTTTGCATTTTATAGATGTGGTCAGTAGCCAGTAGTACTGACATTATTGTTTAAAAACACAGGGCATATAGTTGCACAAAGCAGGATTTGAGCTTTGTCTTTGATTGGTTGGGGTTTTTTTTTTTGTTTGGTTGGGTTTTTTTGTGGAAAATTTTGCCAGAGTCAGAATTCTGTCGTATTAATGATTGGCCTTTTTGGTTATATATTTGGCCGATTCTCCTACACACCAACTACTCTCTGTATCTGTTGTGGAGAGGTCAAAGGTTAATCAGTGCTTTGAAAAGCTCACTTTTTAAGGTCACCAATATCAGCTACCAACTGTTGTGGTCAGTCTGAGTGGGGATTCTTTGCATAGCTTAACAGTGCTGCTTCTTACTCAGCCAATGGAGTTTGTTATGAGACACAGAATGCAATTTTACTCTCCTCACACCCGTAGTATGCTGAACGGGGTAGTGATTTTGTGATGTGGACACCTGCTCCTCAGAAAGTGAAACAAATCCACCAACTCACTCATTTCACTTGGGTCTCCAAGCAACCATCATAGTGCTGCCAAGCTGTTAAAATTCATGAGATTATTTGAAAATATTACATTTTGATTCTTTTAATTAGCCTTCTGGTTCCTGAGTCGTTAGGTTGATCTAAAGTCAATTTTTTAAGCTTTTCTCTACCACCGTGAGGGCTCGAAACTTTTTCATAAATGAAAACTGATATTCTATCCATGTTCACTTGATTCTAGGAGCTGAGGCTTTAAGAGAACACCAAGAATTGCAATATTCACAATAATACTGAGAGTTGACAATACTGCTGATCAGAGCATGACATTTTTCAGTCAGTTCTATTATTTTTAAAGTGATTAGGAGTCTCTTAAAACAAAGCACCAAAAATCATCTTTTGCCCTACACAAGCTTTTGCAGAATTTATCCTACCACAGCCTTGTCCTAGTGTATTTTGGCTCACCATAAAACATGGGATGGATTCTCTGGGGGACATCCCTTTGATTGTTCCTTTGTGAAGGGTATCAACAGGACATTACACCAATCTGCACAGGAATTAAAGTAAGATCTACAAAACACACATTAGATCTGAAATTTAGTATGGCTCTGGATGCTGAGGAAGAAACCAGAGCAGATCTTGAATACAAAGGAAATGGAAATGTTAAGTTTGATGCTTGGAATTACAAGGATGGACCATATTTGGAACACAAAAATTAAGGAAGTATGGAGGGGTGTTACCAATTATTGAACAGCTGAGAGAATCCAGACTTTGATGGTTTGGGCTTGTGAATAGAAGACTGGACTGAAAAAAATATAGAGGAAACATCATGTTAAACCTAGAAGTGAAGGGTAAAAGAGGTGTTGGAAGCCCCAAAATTAGATGAATTGATGTCTTGCAAAACTTTCATTTGTTGTGGAGAATTGCTTCAAGACTGACTGGAATAAAGAAGGGGGACTCGAAGAGCTGACTCCAGATAGATGGGACTAAAGCTAGAAGAAATAGTAGTATTAAACAAAAACAAATGATCGGTGCGTTACGTTTCCTGAATGGGTCTTTAATACAAGGAAGTGTCTTGAGCTTTGATAATTATCTCAGTTCTGCCTCAGTTCATGTTCATACATTGCTAATCTTCATATGTATGCAAGAATCTGAGAGGGAGAGGGGGAAATATGATTAATGAACAAGGATGGAGGAAGATCCATAGGACTGGAAGGGACCTCGAGGTCATCTAGCCCAGTCCCCTGCACTCATAGCAGGACTAACTATTATCTAGACCATCCCTGACAGGTGTTTGGCTAACCTGCTCTTAAAAATCTCCAGTGACAGATTCCACAACCTCCTGCCTAGCCCTTCAGCTCCTGGCTGGCCCCTCCCCCATCTTGCTGGCCCCTCTGTCCCGCAGCCTCAGCGTGCTGCACCGCCAGCACTCTGGTCGCCTCTATTGCCAGGCAGTGTTGCAGCAGCATAGCTGGCTCCAGCAGGGCTGTGAGTTCCTTCTGCTCTGAGCAGCATGGTAAAGGCGTGGGGAGCTGGGGGTGAGGGAGGCTGAATAAGGTGCAAGGGGTCCCGGGTGACAGGGGACAGGGAGCAAGGGGTGGTTGGATCAGGCGGAGGTTTGGGGTGGGAGGGCAGTCAGGGGAAAGGGAGTGGGGGGTGGAAAGAGAGCAGGATCCTGGGGGGCAATTAGGAGCAGGGGTGTGGATAGGGGTCAGGGCAATTAGGGAACATGAAGCAGGGAGGTTGGATAGGGGATAGGGTCCCTGGAGGGGGCAGTCAGGGGACAAGGAGCAGGGGGGTTGGATAGGTTGGGAGTTCTGCGGAGGCCAGTCAGGAGCTGGGAAGTGGGAGGAAGTGGATGGGGGTGGGGGCCAGGCTGTTTGGGGAGACGCAGCCTTCCCTACCCGGCCCTACACACAATTTTGAACCCTGATGTGGCCCTCGGGCCAAAAAAGTTTGCCCACCCCTGTCTTAGGCAATTTATTCCTGTGCTTAACCACCCTGACAGGAAGTTTTTCCTAATGTCCAACCTAAACCTCCCTTGCTGCAATTTAAGTCCATTGCTTCTTGTCCTATCCTCAGAGGTTAAGAACAACAATTATTCTTCCTCCTCTTTGTAACAACCTTTTATGTACTTGAAAACTGTTATCGTGTCCTCTCTGTCGTCGTCTTTTCCAGATTAAACAAACCCAATTTTTTCAATCTTCCCTCATGAGTCATGTTTTCTAGACCTTTACATATTTGTGTTGCTCTTCTCTAGATTTTCTCCAATTTGTCTACATTTTTCCAGAAATGTGACACCCGGAACTGGACACACTACTCCAGTTAAGGCCTAATCAGTGTGGAGTAGATGGGAAGAATTATTTCTCATGTCTTGCTTACAACATTCTTTTTAATACATCTCAGAATGATGTTCGATTTTTTTGCAACAGCATTACACTGTTGACTCATATTTATCTTGTGGTCCACTCTGACCCCAGGATCCCTTTCTGTAGTACTCCTTCCTATGCAGTCATTTCCTATTTTGTATGTGTGCAATTGATTGTTCTTTCCTAAGTGGAGTACTTTGCATTTGTCCTTATTGAATTTCATCCTGTTTACTTCTGGCCATTTCTCCAGTTTGTCCAGATCATTTTGAATTACAGTCCTATCCTCCAAAGCACTTGGACCTCCTCCCAGCTTGGTATCGTCCACAAGCTTTATAAGTGTACTCTCTATGCTATTATTTAAATCATTGATGAACATATTGAACAGAACCGGATCCAGAACTGATCCCTGTGGGACCCCACTCATTATACCCTGCCAGCATGAATGTGAATCACTGATAACTACTCTCCGGGAATGGTTTTCCAACCAGTTATGCACCCACCTTACAATACCTCCATATAGGTTGCATTTCCCTAGTTTATGAGAAGGTCATGGGATACCATATCAAAAGCTTTACTACAGTCAGGGTATACCATGTCTACCCCTTCTCCTCCCCATCCAGAAGGCTTGTTACCCTGTCAAAGAAAGCTATCAGGTTGGTTTGACATGATTCGTTCTTGACAAATCCATGCGGACTTTTACTTATCACCTTATCTTCTAGATGTTTGCAAATTGATTGCTTTCTTATTTGCTCCATTAGCTTTCTGGGTACTGAAGTTGAGGTGTCTGGTCTGTAATTTCACGGTTTGTCCCTATTTCCCTTTTTATAGATGGACACACTCTTTTTTTCTGGAATCTCTCCCGTCTTCCATGACTTTTCAAAGAATAAGCACTAATGGCTCAGATATGCTCCTTGAGTAATCTAAGATGCATTTCATTGGGCCCTAGTGACTTGAAGAAATCTATCTTGTCTAAGTAATTTTTAACTTGTTCTTTCGCTATTTTAGCCTCTGATCCTACCTCATTTTCACTGGCATTCACTATGTTAGACGTCCAATCACCACCGACCTCCCTGGTGAAAACTGAAACGAAGTCATTAAGCACCTCTGCCATTACCACATTTTCTCTTATTGTTTCCTGCTCTTCATTGAGTAACGGATCTACCCTGTCCTTGGTCTTCCTCTTGCGTCTAATGTATTTGTAGAATGTTTTCTTGTTACCCTTTATGTCTCTAGCTGTTTTGATCTCATTTTGTGCCTCGGCCTTTCTAATTTTGTCCCTACATACTTGGCTTATTTGTTTATATCCATCCTTTGTAATTTGACCTAGTTTCTACTTTTTGTAGGATTCTTTTTCGAGTTTCAGATCATTGGGATAATTTGATCATTCAGATCAGTGGGATAGTTTGCTCTTGTGCCCTTAATAATGCCTCTAAAAAATTGGCAACTGTCTTCAATTGTTTTTCCTTTTACAGTAGAATCATGTTGTGGACAAGGTCACTCATCATGGTTTTTCCTGAAAAGTCCATGATACGTGACTAGAGGTTTCAAATTACCATTGTGAAGGTCACTACGCACTAATCTAGAAGACGCTTTTGAGGGTAATTTTTCTGGTTTGATTTCTGTGCTGCAGGATGTTGATGATGCAATCTGTTGTGAATTAGTCATCTTTGTGACTGGGCCAGTCGCTTTACTGCAGAGGAGAGAATTAACTTGCAGCTGATTTTGGCAAACCTGCGGTTGGTTAACATCTGAAGGAAGCTGGCAAGGACATCAGAGGTGGAACAGGGTTTGTGATTGACACAACATGCCAAACCTTGTTCTGTTAGAGAATCCTAGACATTTATCTTGTTCTGAATAAAGCCAGCAAGATAAACTTGTTGTGGGGGTATTACATAAAGCCGGTGTTACGTAGTTCTCAGGCTTGCTGGAAATGAGTGAGGTGCTTACAGGGGTAACATTTTTTCAATTGAGATAATATTGAAGGGGTAAAGTGTGGTGGTGTTCCTGGGTGATGTGACTGATAATTCTTAAAATGTAGTATGATTCAATGTAGAACCCTTTAGAATATGGAATGTGACTTATTTTTAGGCCAAACAGAATTAAACATATAACAAAAGGATATGGTTCACTGTGTGTCTTTAAGCCAGGGGTGGCAAACTGCGGCATGTGGGCCGCATCTGGCTTGTCCTGCTCGGCCCCTGAGCTCCCAGGCGAGTAGGCTCGCCCCCTGACCCCTCCTCCGCGCGCCCCCTTCCCCCGCAGCCTCCGCGCGCCGTGTGGTCAGCGCTCTCGCCCCATAGCTCCTGCTGGGCAGCACTGCAGCGTAGTGGCTGGCTCCAGTGGGGCTGCACATTCCTGTGGAGCAGTGTGTCTAGCTCTGGTGGGCCACGTGGAGCCAGACACACTGCTCTGAGTGACATCATAAGGGGGCCGGGGGGGCTAGGGGATCTCAGGAGCAGTCAGGGGACAGGGGGCAGTTAGAAGGGGCAGAGGTTCTGGGGTGGTGGTCGGGGACAGGGAACAGGGGGGTTGTATAGGCTGTGGGAGTCCCAGGAGTCTCTCAGGGGTTGGAGGGGTGGACAGGAGTTGGGGCAGCCAGGGGACAGGGTGTGTGTGGGGGTTAGGTAAGGGATGAGGTTCTGGAGGGGCAGTTGGGGTGAGGGTTCTCAGGAGGGGGCAGTCAGGGGACAAGGAGCAGGGAGGTTTAGATAGGGGTTGGGGTCCGTGGAGGGGGCGGTCAGACAACAAGGAGCAGGGGGGCTGGATGGTTTGGGAGTTCTGAGGGGGCAGTCAGGGGCCCAGAAAGTGGGTAGGGTCAGATAGGCGGGGCCAGGCAGTTTCGGAAGGCACAGCCTTCCCTACCTGGCCCTCCATACAATTTTGCAACCCTGATGTGGCCCTTGGGCCAAAAGGTTTGCACACACCTGCTTTAAGCAATAAGGGATACTGTGGGGATGCTACCTTGTTACACTGAGATGGGCATATTGGATGATTAGAAACCATATTAAAGTCTTTTCCCCAAAGTTTTTACTTTTTTCAAAACTGTGGACCTTTCTGGGATCACTAAACAATTTATGTGAAGGTTTCATGAGAGGAGGAGAAATAGGGAAAGGTGCAATGAGTGAGTGGTCTTTTGAAATGAACTGGATTCTTTTTGGAGAATCTCTGTGAATAGGTGCCTGTTAGCCTATTGGGGTATCAAAAAGAAGTTTGTGCAGTAGCCCAGTGGTGACAGGAACAATAGAGAGTGACAGGAATATCTAGTCAGCTGAAGGCATTATTTTATAAAGGGTCACGGCACCTCCATCAGATTTGAAACTCTTTATTAGTAGGATTATGGTAGGCTCTAAGGGCCCCGACAGATATTCGGGTCACGTTGTGCTAGAGGTTGTGCAGACTTGTGATGTGACAGTGTCCCTGTCCCAGAGAGAACTTACAATCTAAATAGACAAAACAGTCATAGGGTGAGAGAGGAAATAGAGAGGTGAAATTATGTTCCCAAATTTACACAGCAGATTAGTGATAGAGCCAGTAGAAACCGCCCTGGACAAAGGAAGTATTCAGACAAAACTGGCTTAGTTTTTAAACTTAAATTCTTTTTCCGAATCTGGATAACGTGAGCCCACGTTTACACTAAGTTCTCTGAAATGTTTTTATGCTGCAGAATAGGTAGGAAGCAAGGTTTTTCAACTTCTGTATGTGTGATTGTATTAAGTGGAGAAATAGCTTGCCTCACCAGTAGGAACCTGGAGATGAACTCAGTCCAAGCTGTCCTTTCTTCAAAAGCCTTGCTCTGATTGTTTCCTCCTTTGACAGTTCACAGTAAGTCAGCAGCTTCCACTGCTGAAGATCAAGCAGATGTCCTCAAGGACCGGAATAACTTGTCAGATTGCCTGCTTCAGAGTGCTGTACAAATTCCGCAACGATTAGCTAGCGGTCTGGAAATAATTAGACTTTATTTTCAATGTTTAGCATTACAATATGATGTCAAATAAATTAACTGTTAGCCTCTTCTAAGTGGCTGAGACATTTTTAAACAAAATTGGTCAAGAAACTTCTAAAGAAATTGGTGTCCACTCTTCCCCCACCCCCAACAGAGAGGAAAAAAACTTTAAAAACCAATTTGAATGGCTAAAAGTGAAAGCATTTTAGGATGATATGGATCAGTGTTTCTGTATCTTAGCATTCAAGAGTATTCTCGTGTGCCCCTGCAGGTGCTTCAACCACTTGGCTTCTCTTAAGGCATTCTATGCACACAGTGATCCTTTCACATAGTTAACTCCTGCAGTTATTGACACTGAAGTTAGTTGTAGTTCAGCCACCCTTCCTAGGAAAGCTAGATTGATTATCGTGGTGTATGTCTACGCTGCTAAACCTGCTGCAGAGAGTCTCAGAGCCTGGGTAAACTGACTTGGGCTCACATTACAGCGTTAAAAATAGCCGTGTAGATGTTCCCACTCAGGTTGGTGCTCAGGCTCTGAAACTCGCCTCCTTTGCCAGGCTTCAGAGCCCGAGCTACAACCTGAGCAAAAACATCTATTTTTAGCTCGACTGCAAAAACCTGAGTCGGTTGACCCAGGCCCTGAGACATGCTGCTGTGTTGTGTCCCCCCACCCCCAGGTATAGATGTATCCTCAGTCACTAGCGGAAAGAGGGGATTGTTCTGTTTTTTAATGGTAGATTGTGTTTGCCTTACAGTCTCCTTAAACTAGAAAGGTGGCAGTTGTCATCAATTAGTGATGTTAATCCAAAGAGAATCTTGAAATTATGGGATTATTACTTACAGGGAGCAAAAACTAATTTCCTTCATATCATGCCACACGATAGCAAGTAGATATATGCCAACAGAAATGAATTTTAATATGAAGTAAAGGGAGGTTGCCCTTTGTATAGCTGCTTGGATTGAGGCTATGGGTAGCTTCAGTGGGTAAATGGGCACTGGGTAACTTCAGAACATTTTTTCTTAGAACTCATGGAGTGTTTTTAATATTTTTTGTCATCATCTTTGGGCATGGGGGAAGAAGCTGCATCTCGTTTGATCACTGGGTCCCCTTGAAAGTTCACTGGCAGGACAGTGTCTTTCTGCTGGAACAAACTGTAATTCTGCAAAGTTGTATCATTTGTGACACAAGCTGTTTGGGTTCTTCCCAGTGTTAGAGATTGAAAACAAGTTTTCCCCTGCTTTCATACTGTCATAGAAAATTCTGTCTTGGTTTAGACAGTTTGCGACTCTAGTCTGTGGAGAATTTGGCCCTAAAGTTCATTGTTAATCTTTTTCAGATTGAAGTGTGGGAACAGTCCTTCTCATTTCTGGTCCCATGTTACAAACGTCAATTTTTCAGCAGAGTGTCCCTGGAAGCCTTATTTTAAACCAAAAATCTGCTTCTAAGTATAGTTTCAAAAATACTACAGTAGACTCTCGATTATCCAGGATTGGGTTAACCGGGTTGTGGATTAACCAGGATGTCAAAAAAAAAAAAAAAAAAAAATACATGCAACTTGCAGGGCCGGCTCTGGCTTTGTTGCTGTCCCAAGCACAAAAAAACCTAAAAAAACCCCAAAAAACCCCCACCAGGGTGCAGGGCAGCCAGTGAACCAACCCCCTACTCTCTGGCGCAGGGTGGCTGGTGAACCAACCGCACCTCCCCATATTTCCTATGGATGGTGATTATCCAGGATTTTATTAATCAGGATTAATTTTTTCCCTATCATCCTGAATAATCAAGAGTCTACTGTATTCTGAGGAAGAGTTTTCTTTTCAGTCTGTATGCAGTGTGCATGGAAGTTTTTTGGTTTTTGTTTTTTTTCAGATCGCTCCTCATGATTCTTCCAGGGTTTGCTACTTCATTTGAGCAGCCAGTGTTTTTGATTAGGAAGATCAATGGGAAGTTTAACAAAGGAAACAATACAGGACACCCAATTGTAAACACAAGCTTGAAACAAAAGGATCACTGTTAGTGAGTGATGGCTCACATTTTGAGAAATTCTGGTGACTGACAGCAGAAATAAATTAGCCTTCATATCTCTTAGCATGCTTATTGAAGTATCTTACACTTAGGGTTGCCAGTTTTCTACTTGCACAAACACTCTTGCACTGCCCCTTCTCCGAGGCCTCGCCCTCCCACTCCATCCCACCCTTCCTCTGTCGCTCACTCTTTACTACCCTCCCTTACACATTCATTTTCACCAGGCTGGCTCAGGGGGTGAGGTCCAGGAAGGGGTGAGGGCTCTGGCTGGGGGTGTGGCCAGAAATGAGGAATTCAGGTTGTGGGATGGGGCTTTGGGTTGAGGTAGTGGTTTGGGATGCGGAAAGGGGTGAGGGCTGTGGCTGGGGATGCGGGCCCTGGGGTGGGGCCAGGGATGAGGAGTTTGGGATGCAAGAGGGGGCTTTTGGCTGAGGGGTGCAGCCAGGGGATTTGGAATTTGGGAGGGGGCTCTGAGCTGAGACATGAGATTGGGGTGTGGGAGGGATACGGGCTCTGGTGTGGGGTCGGGGATGAGGGAATTGGAGAGCAGGAGGGGGCTCTGGGCTGTGGTAGGGGGTTAGGTGTGGGGGGTTGAGGGTTCTGGCTATGAGTGTGGCCATGAGAGGTTTGGGGTGCAGGAGGGTGCTCCGGGATAGAGCTATGAGGTTTGGAGAGTAGGAGGGGGATCAGGGCTGGGGCAGAGGGTTGGGGTGTGGAAGAGGGTGTGGGGTGTAGGCGTTGAGCAGTGTTCACCTCAGGTGGCTCCCAGAAGCAGCATCATGTCCCCATTCCGACTTCTAGGCAGAGGCGCAGCCAGGCACCGTTGTGTGCTGCCTCGTCCACAGGCACCACTCCTGAAGTTCCCATTGGCCACAGTTCCTGGCCAATGGGAGCTGCAGAGTGGGTTTTGGAGTAGGGCCAGAGCACAGAGCCCCTTGGCTGCCCTACACCTATGGGCTGCAGGGACATGACGCTGCTTCTTGGACCTGTGCAGAGCCATGGCAGGCTGGAGCCTGCCTGAGCCCTGCTGCACCACCAACCAGACGTTTAACAGCCCAGTCAGTGATGCTGACCATAGCCTCCAGGGTTCCTTTTCTACTGGGCGAAAACCAGATGCCTGGCAATCCTACTTACCCTAGCTGGATATTTACAATTTAATACAAAATATCTGCTTGCATGTGGCATACAACTCCTTAGGAAAGCTATGATGAGAATGGGATGGCTTAGCCCCAGTGAAATTAATTTAATTCAAATATTTTCAAGGTAATTATTAATAGACACTCGGATTTCCAAACTGCTAAATACATAACTTAGTGCAACTGATGGATTCCGCGTAGAGGGCGCCCCGGGCCACATGCAGCATGGAAATGCACAAAATAATTACAATGAAGAAAGAAAGTAATATGCAGGGTATTTCATTAGCAAGCCACTTAAATCTAGGGATCTTCACTGCTAGAAATACTTTTCACAGATCTCTTGATTACTGTTACAAGTGTAACTGTTTACTGATCCAAATGAAATATATGCAGTAGGTGAATGAATAAAGATAGCGGGAAGATTTGACTAGATGACCTATGATAATGTGGCTTTTCTATAACCAATTTTTGATTCTATTATCTTTTGCATAAAATTATAGATATTATCAATCCAATAAATTACCACCCCCAGTCTCTTTGCCCATCTTTGAATTTGAAGCACAGTTAAAGATACTGAAAAAAGTTAATGCTAAGGCTTCGTCCTCCTTTCCAGCGCCCATTCAGGGAGGTTCAAGTGTCAGGATGACTGTTGCTCATCATCCCTGCAATCTTCAAATTGACTCACATCAGATTCTTTCTTGCAGTATGACTATCCAATAGATACTCCCCAGGATCTCTTCCTCACCTTGTGCTCATCTTGGTGGGGCTCACCATTTCTGGCAGCCTTCCAAATGTCCCCCCGAATATCACTCCACTGAACCCTTGTGTGCAGTGTATTCTGGGATGGATCGTGCCAGAGTATGTAAAGCTTGCACGTGGCATCAGTGAGCCGAGCAGAATGGCTGCAAGCGTCAACCCAGTAACCATAGAGAATGCAGCCTGAAGGATTCATCTTGAACCCTCATACTAGCCACATTTCTACCTGTATATATAATGAATGCTGTGGAGTAGAGGAGGGGAATCATTTTCCGCAGAAGTATGTGTGCCCCAGAGTAGAGTTCCTGCCTTCCTGGCTTAGGAAGCAGTTAGGTATAGGTTTTAATAAATAAAAGTAAAACAAATATTCTTAAATACACACAACTAAGAAATTCTTCTACTAGACTGTTTCATAGCCCTGGTCTAATCTGGGGGGGCCGGGGATGTGGAGAGGAGAATCGACCCAAGATACGCAACTTCAGCTACGAGGATAGCATAGCTGAAGTTGACATATTTAGATGGACTTGCAACAGCGGCGCTGAGTTGACTGCTGCCGCTCTCCCATCGACTCCGTCCACATCCCTTGTAGCAGAGGAATTCCGGAACTGATGAGAGACCACTTGGGAATCCATTTATCACATCTAGACTAGATGTGATGAATCGCCCCTATAGATTGATCACTACCTGCTGATCCGGCAGGTAGCGTAGACATACCCATAGACCAGAGGTTGGCAACCTTTCAGAAATGGTGTGCTGAGTCTTCATTTATTCACTCTAATTTAAGGTTTCACGTGCCAGTAAAACATTTTAATGTTTTTAGAAGGTCTCTTTCTGTAAGTCTATAATATATAACTAAATTATTGTTGTATGTAAAGTAAATAAGGTTTTTTAAATGATTAAAAAGCTTCATTTAAAATTAAGTTAAAATGCAGAGCCCTCCCCAGACTGGTGGCCTGAATCCGGGCAGTGTGAGTGCCACTGAAAATCAGCTCGCGTGCCATCTTTGGCACACATGCCACAGGTTGCCTACCCCTGCCATAGACACTAGACAACTTTTTTTAAAAAAAAAGTTATGTGAAGGTATTTTTCTTATCTTGTTAAAAGCGGTTATATAATGGTGACATGCTGGTCTTAAAACACACCAATTTGTGTACCGGTGAAACATGATGCAATATGTTTCTAACAAGATGTATTTTGCTAGTACTGCACAAACTTTAAAGGGTTTATTAAGCCAGTATGGACAGGTCAGCACAGGTCCATTACATTACAAGTGAAATGAATGTGGCCAAAGATCAGAAAGTACTGGATATTTGTCTTCATCCCATTGCAGTAAATTAACACAGTTGGCAGTCTCTGCTCTGGGAAGGCCCAGACTAACCCAAATTCACCATCTCAAGGTGATGGTGCATTGTTGGTGCTATACCAGGGAAATCTAAAGGGCAATTGCTGCACTGTGACTATACTCTTAGGGGTAAACATCCAGTTAACAGGTAAAATCAGTTTATTAGTATAATTTAATCCAGTCTGCCAACCTGTAGAAATACTTCGTAGTTCCTAGGCATGCTGGATCTAGTCTAATGTTCCATTTCAGTTGCTCAGCTGACTGCCTTTAGCTCTATCAGAATCATTTAAGGGAATAGACGACTGAAGTGATAGATGATCACAAGGAATCTTTTTTATTATCATTTAAAAAATATTACATTCTGTCAGAGAAGTAAAATGATCTCTTGCTTATTTTAATAAACACTAAAAGACCTCAGGGCTAATGGCCAAATCTGTCTTCATTTTGGGGTCTACCACTCCTTTCCTCCTCCAGTTTACCTTTGTAAGCTGTCAGTGAGGGCACTTCCCATTGAAACCAGTGTTTCCTACTGCTCTCATCATGATCAGTTAGGGAATTCAGTTTTATGCTTTCCACATGAGTGACTGATCACTAGTTCAGTGTTTGATATCCATTAGCCTTGGAGTGGTGGCTGTGTTCAGGAAACTAGGGAGCCTCTCATATGGCAAAATATATTGTTGCAGCAACACTGTATTGCATAGAGACATTGCAACCTGTCATCTTACAGGTTGCTGAGAATTGAAGAGAGAGACTACAATGGGTCATTGTCTGAATTAAAATATTAATAGCTTCAGAAAGCATTCTGAAAATAAACATCTAGAATATGATTGGGCATGTTTGTGTTTTGTCATTAACAGTTTTGCCTTATTAGCTTGCTGTAGAATGAGTTGGTTTAAAGAAGGAATCTGATTATTCAGTCAGGCGTAGGTGAAAAAAAGGTTTGGCCCTGTACTTCGTCATACATTTATTGCTTCAGTATTGTGAGGAAACATGTGGCTAGCTTCACGCAAGTCTCTCTCCCTGGTATAAATTTACATAACTATAGGACATTTACTAAAGGTTAGTCTGCAAAGCAATTTGTCTTGTCAGGATGTTTTGATATGACTGGGAGACTATCATTTCATGAAATGGTATTTAATTGTGTAAATGAGGCCGAACTGTGTGTTTATCCATGTTATGCTATAGAGCAGGAGTGGGCAAACTACAGCCCGCGGGCCACATCCGGTCTGTGGGCCCTTCCTGACTGGCCTCTGAGTTCCCGGCCAGGGAGGCTGCTTCGGCACCCCCCCTCCCCCCCATAGTGTGTCACCCAGGCAGCACTCTGGTCCGCTGCTACAGCTGGGCAGCGCTGCAGCGGCCAGGCTGGCTCCGGCGGGGCTTCAGCTCCTGCTGCCCTGAGCAGCATGGTAAGAGAGCAGGGCTGCAAGCTCCTGCAGGGCGGCAAGTCTCACTCTGGCGGGCCTGAGCAGCATGGTAAGGGGATCGGAGCTGGGCCGGGGCCTTGAATAAGGGGCAGAGAGTCCCAGGAGTCTGTCAGGGGGCGGGGGTGTGGATAGGGATATGGAGACAGGGAGCAGAGGGGCTTGGTTAGGGTGTGGGGTTCTGGGTGAGCAGTTAGGGTGGGGAGGGTCTCGGGAGGGGGTGGTCAGGGGACACGGAACAAAGGGGCTTAGGGGGTGCATTCCTGGGGGGTGGTTAGGAGGGAGGGGGTGGTCATGGGACAGGGAGCAGGGGGTTGGATGGGGGATTGGGGGTTCCTGGGAGTGGTTAGGGCAGGGGTTCCCAGAGGAGGAGGTCTTGGGACAGGGAGCAGGGGAGGTTGGATGGATTGAGAGTTCTGAGGGGGTTGGGTAGTGGGAGGGGGGATAGGGAGTGGAGCCAGGCTTCCCTACCTACCCTTGCTGGTCCTCCATACAATTTTTAACTTCGATGTGGCCCTCAGGCCAAAAAGTTTGCCCACGCCTGCTATAGAGTTTAATCTCTTCAACATGATTCCACAGTTCATGCATACACGCATACATGCACAAAACTATTTTGTCCCATCATTTTTATAGCATGGTCAGAAGGCTATTACATTAGAACACAATTTCTCAATACAATAAGAGTTCCTTTATGGATGGGTAATTAGAACGACTTGAGTGTGGAAGTTGATCTGGGGATTGTTAGCTGGCTGCGGAGTCTTTTGCTTCTGTAACTGGTTTGTTTAGATACTTTGAAAAATAAATATTTCACGTGGGACAGGTCACTTGTTCAAATCTGGAGGAGGGCTGTCCTGATGGGAGGTCATTGCTGTTTGATGGCATTTTGCTTCATGCAAAATGACTTAATGAACTTTTGCTATGACTTGATGGGCAAATGAGGCAGGGCACAGGAGCAGGAATTGCTGATTGCGCCATTGAGTAGTGGTGTTCCCCCTGGGTGCTCCAGCCCCAGAGCACCCACGGGGAAAAATTGGTGGGTGCAGAGTACTCACTGGCAGCTCCCCGCCCCCACTCACCTCCACTCTGCCTCCTCCCCTGAGCATGCTGCTGTGTCCTGCTGCTTCCTCCTCCCCTGAGCGTGCTGCTGTGTCCTGCTGCTTCCTCCTCCCCTGAGCGTGCTGCTGTGTCCTGCTTCTTCCTCCTCCCTCCTAGTGCTTGCTGCGTGAAACAGCTGTTTAATGCGGCAAGCCTGGGAGGGGTGGGAGGGAGAACGGGAAATGCGGTGTGCTCAGGGGAGGAGGTGGGGCTGGGGTGGGGATTTGGGGAAGGAGTTGGAATGGGGGTGGGGAATGGGTGTAGTTGGGGTGGGGCCGGGGACAGTTGGGAGCGCGAGCACCCACCGGCGCCGGGGAAAGTTGGCGCCCATGGTGTGGCCCTTGTGCAAATCATTTAATCTCTTTCCCTGCCTCTCCTCATCCCATGTCTTTTGGATTTTAAGCTTTTCTGAGCAGGGAATTGTTTGTGCAGTGGCCAGCACTTTAGGGCCCTGATCTTATCTTAGTTGTGGCCTCTAGATGCTACTGTAATACAAATAAGTTACCTAGTCAAAAAAACACCATATCACGTTGCTGGCAGTCTTGTTGGTAGCTTCTGCAGAGGAACAAAGGACTGGTAGTTATGGAGATTGAACTAGTCCTTTTAACTCTTGAGATGGACCGTCCAAGTCATGAATGAGACTCATTTGTTGGACATTGTGAAGTACTATTGTTGCACTATAATTGCCCATCTTGCACCTACTTGGATACAGGATTGTAATAGGTTCCAGGTCTGCAAATACATCACCTTCATCCAATACTGAAGTGACTTTTAACGTTTTAATAAGAGTGACTTGAGTGTACAGAGTATACTTACATTGCTGTGAAGGAGTCACTTGGTGACTACATTAAAGCCTATCAGTCAGTCAGAGACCGTCTGTGCTGTGTGAGTCAGATCCATTTTTCCTTTTCTTATAAGTGCCTCATACATAGAACATTAGTACATTTTGATTTATAATACTATTGCTTCAGTACTTTGCTTACATAGCGTCTATCAGAAGCTGTCAAAGCTCCAGTATTTGCATATATTATTAAATTGCTTTACAAAAATATGAACACCCTTGCTTCTGTGCTGCTTGACTTATCCTGGGTGTTGATTTCTAAATCCATAGGGTAGCAAAGATGCTTAGCTTCATAGGTTTCAAAGCCATAACAATTTGTGGTGACACGTTTCACAGGTGAAAAGTAGTAGGTGCTTGTCCCTTGATGATTATATAAAGTGTTATTAATTATGGATTTATAATTTGTAGCTGCTGTTTAGGAGGTTTACAAATTTCCAAATATATGGCCTTTACTGGCATTCAGTTTAACTTTTTTTAATTTTTTTTTTTCTGGATGTGCTTACACACATTCAAATGGAGAAATACTCCAAAATTTGGGATGCGGGCAATTGAAATCAAAAGTTTAATGGAAATACTGAATTTTGTCCACCTGCCACTCAAAATAACTATCACATTTAATGCTGGAGAAGCAATAGCCTTTCCATAATTAAGGTGAAGACTTGCTTCCCATAATAACATTGGTTTTTTTGCTAATCCATTCCACCTCCTCTCCCCACATACACACGTTCAGATTTCACTAAAGGTCATTTCCATTTCAAAGTCTGCATATTCTCTCTCTGGAAAACCATTTTTTGTCCACGTTTACTTTAGTTCAGACAGTTTTTTGCAACATTGGTTTCAGGGTGGAAATAAGTATTAATCATGTTTTGAAAATTCTTCTAATGTTTTTTGCAGCAACTTATCTCAAAAACTGCTTGTTGTGGAATATTCAGACAAAACTTATTTGACAGCTCTTGGCAAGCTCCAGAGTACAAGACCCATTTTGAGATGAAGAAGGCATATTTAGGAAGTTATTAACAGAGTGTGTTCTATCTCTGGCAGACTATAAAAGGGAGACCAAAGCTGTCGTTGTCATAGTCTTATTTTTTAAAGTCTAACCCTTTTTTTTTTTTTTTTTGCAGAGAAGCTTCAAAATGTAAGCCAGTTGCTATGTAGCTTTGTTACTGTTTACAGTCTAGACGTACCTAAAGGGGGAGATTTCTGATAGAGAGCTCTGTAGTCTAGCATGCAGTGTCATAACAGTATTCAGTGGCTGGAAATTGAGGCTAGACAATTCAGACTGGAAATAAGGTATAAATTATAAATAGTACAGTTAATCATTGGAGCAACTTAGCAATGGAATGGATAGATTTGCCATCCCTTTTGTCTTTATGTAAGGATAGGATGTCTATCTAAAAGAGACGCTTTAGCTCAACCAAAAGTAATGAGTTAAATGTAGGAGTCACTAGATGAAGTTCTGTGGCCCATGTGATGATCAGGAGGTCAGACTAAATGATCATAGTAGTCCCTCTTGACCTTTTGGTCTATGGATCTGTGAATTTCCATGCTTTTGAATATTTCTTTTGAGTTTAACAATAACTGGTTTTTCAATGATTGTGTTTTTATAACTACAATGTTCCTAAAAGGATTTTTACCCTCACCCTTTTTACCTTTGTACTTTCAACTTCTGGGTCCAGGGCAAGCAAGTCATCACAAGGTGATGTCCCTCCAGCTTCTCAGGATATGTCTACAATGGAAACGCTACAGTGCCACAGTTGTTGTGCTGTGCTGTAGACACTCATCCCAGCGATGGAGAGGGTTCTTCAAATGATGTAATAAGTGCACCACTCTGAGAGGCGGTAGCTAGGTTCATGGAAGAACTCTTCCATTGACCTAATGGTTTCTTCTTCGGAGCTTAGGCCATCTTATCTAAATCGCTCAGCGAGTGACAGTTTTCACAGCCCTGATCAATGTAGGTAAGCCTTGTACTGCAGAGCATGCGTGAATCACACAAAAAGGACTGAAATTGTGTAAATACCTCCCTGCATTACTATCCTGAGTAAACAATTGCTGTAGTTGGCCCAAGGATGTTATGTGATGGTTAGTGGGAAGAAAGGATGCCAACATTATGAAAAGTTTGAGAACCTGAGAGCTATTGAGTATGTTGAATTTCTAATTGAGCACTTCACTGTTTCCTTCTCTCTTCTTTATATAATTTTGTGTTTTGTCATGTTGTTATGTGAAATCACAGAAAGCTACCTTTATATTTCTGATATTCCCTCCCAAACCTAAATATTACTTAAAAAAAAATACAATACAGCAAAAGGGGGTGGAGGGTAGCTCAGTGGTTTGAGAAATGGCCTGCTAAACCAAGGGTTGTGAGTTCAATTCTTGTGGGGACCATTTAGGGATATGAGGCAAAAATGTGTTGGATGATTTAATTGGGGATTGGTCCTGCTTTGAGCAGGGTGGTTGGACTAGATCTCCTGAGGTCCCTTGCAACCATGATATTCTATATTTTCAGTCTACAACACATGGTGACAATTTCACAGGCAAAAATTAAAGAGGTGTAACCTTGAGTTCCAAGATTGTCCCTTCAGATGCCCTTGATAAAAAAGAGAAATTAGAGAATGAAAGGAGAACTAGTGAAATTAGTATTTTTAGTCAGTTTTCTCGAGAAAATGGCATTCATGCTTTCAAAGTTATAAAAACCTTTAAAACGAATCCATTTTCAAAGGAAGAGTATGAAAACTTTTGTATGCACCATATTTCAGTTTCCCGAGAAAACTGGGAAGGAAGGAGGTAAGATGTTGGTGCTGTATTACTCAATGTATGAGTGGAAACAGACTAGCTAAGTGTTTCTAACTAAAAGTCTCCATCTTCCATCCAAATTGTCATGCCATCAGTTTGCACATTTTAAAGTCAAAGAGAACATTTTTACAAAGTACAAAACTGAAATTTGTGGAAAAACCCAGTTTGTCAAATAATTAATATTTCACACACATGCCCTTCCATCACAGAATTGACAAAAACATAGAAATATCCTAATTTTCATATTAGGATCAAGTACCTTCTCAATGAGTCTATGAGAGACACTCAGCTAAGTCTTACATGCTACTGTGATATTTCACTTTTGAACTGTGCCAATGTCCCTCGTTAGTTTGGATTCAGTGTAGCATCTGCCTTGCTTGGCAGATTTTTAAGAAAATATCTGCTCCTTACAACCAATACTTGCTACTGGACACCTAGGTAATTGGAATTTTCTTCTCTGTTGAGCCTTGATACCACTTTTTCTTCTTCACTTGCTGGCTGGGATCCAATTCTTTGCTTTGCTGATCTAGTGGCTTTTTTTTTGTTTGGTTTGGTTTTAGTCCATTGTCAGCAAGTCCTCCTTCCCCTTCTCTGCAGAGAGGCAGTTTGTAATTGGGACCAACAATAATGCAATTGTTGGGAATGGGATTGGTTAATTAAAATGAAAAACAGATTTACTGAGAGTGGTGAACAAAGGGATTCTGTCTCTTTAAAGGGTGCAGTTTGATCTGTGATTCAGGCTGATCCCTGAAGACAAGGACATTTTTTATTTGTTAGGCCCAGGAGTTCCTCACTTACCACGACTTGTCTTGGCTTGTGCATGTGTAGACCTGTAAAATGGCCTTTTGTGCAGAATAAATCATATACCAAAAATCCTGGATAGTTAGAGCTGACCTCTCTCCCGTTGTAAAGTCACAATGCTGCAAGTCCCCTTTGTAGTGGTGCAGGACAGTCTTGGTTTCTGGATAGCGCAGAGTTGTTAGGCTCTCATTTTTGTAAATAAACTGAATCCATTACAGCGTGGATGGCTCCCACCCCAGCATAACTCATTTCTACTGATCCTCTTATTTGCCCTGTGGAAAGAGTGCTATTAACTAGGGAGGCTATAGTCCAGCAGGACTTCTGATTGCTGCTTCTCATTCTGATGAAGAGGAACTGTTCTAATATCCTTAATGCTGCTGTTGGCAGTCAGAAACAGAATCCATTATTGTTGATCAATGCAGCCGTCATGCAGGAGGAGGGGAAAAGGGAGGGGTGGGAGCTTCCTATTCACAGATTGATCAACCTGCCATTGCATCAACAAATGCATTGTGAGAAAGCCTGGGATGCTGTTATAATAGCTGAAGCAGGAAGGGACTGGTGAAGAGGGGAATGCAGGTTCTCCAGCTGTGATGGGTTTTTTAAATTGCCTCTAAGCCTTCTTTTATTCACCAAAAAAGCTACTGAATTTGTGTTTTGTTTAATAGAGTGATGGTGATATACGTAACTGATTAGCTATTGTGCTGGCTGAAAATTAGAGCTTCTTCAGCGTTAGGATCCATTTCTTTTTATTTCAATTGCCCTTGTATCGTATTCTGCTACTTCATCATTTTAATTACAAGCCTTCTTCCCACCCTTCCCCATTCTCTAGTATTTCTGCTTGGGCTGAAATCTGGCACAAAGGGACAAGGAACACAAATCTTCCTTACTGCTTCTCCTCCCATCCCCACCCCCCAAGCCTGCTTTATCAAAATGGTCTGACAGAGAATTAAGAGGGGCAGGGTCACACTTTGTTTCATTTTGTCAGTGTAGTCAATAACTTAAGTGCTGGACTCCCAAGGCCATCAACTCATCCCCACCCTTCCTTCCCTGCTTCGTTCAGTCATTGTATTCTGTATGGAAAAGTTTTCTGGCTGGAGAATGAGTCTCCTATCTCCTGGTGATGTGGCTGAATGGCTGGATAGCAGCACAGAAGATGAGAAAAGCCTTCTCTCATTTCTCGGTACGGTAGGGTTCTAATGATTTTTAACACTTTACTGCTTGAGGGTGGGAGGTTAATTTTTTCAGTGCTGAGTTGTAAAAGGAAACCATTTAAGGCAAGCTCTGAAATGAGTTGGGAGTTTTAATTGGTTGGAATCAGTTAAAATTGTTCCAACAAAACAATTTGGACAAATGCTGAAGCAGAATGAAGTGACAGATGTGTTGTACAGAAATGTTTCATCCCAACTGTTACTTGTGGGACTGTTTCCTCTTCACCAGCCGATCTCTCTGTTTAGTCAGCTTCTATCCATGTCATTCAACATGCACTACAATGTAACTTATCATGCATCGTAGAAGTAGTAAGTTAAAGCAGATGGGAAAAATGACTGTGGGTGTTTTCCCTTAATTAGAAATTTTGTTACATTAGAATTAAAATTTTAGGCAGAGGATCAGGTACACCTTAAATAATTTTTTTAAATCTAGAATCTGAATTCTGTTGGCAGCATCACAGTGAAGTGCCACATACCGCTTCTGTCTACTTTAGATAAGGATTTTGTTAAGCTAAGTAGGAAATTATTCATTTTCCCTCGCTCAGTTTCTTCCCATTACTCTTATTTATTGTCCCACCTAAAAATTTCTTAGCCCTCGTTGTTGTTTACAGCCTTCAAACAGTTGTAGCTGGCTGCCACTTCATATTCCCCCTTAGTTGTCACTAAGCCAAGCTGTAAATATTTAGATTTCAGTTCTTCTAATCTTTCCACATAAGTCATTGTCTCCTGCCCCTTCATGATTTTTATTGCTGTTTTCTGAATTCCCTCTGGTTTGATATCTTCCTGGTATCAAGATGCCTAGAAGTGTGTGCTGTAATTTGCATGCAATTTTAGCTTCAACCCTGTATAGAGAAGTAATATCTCTTCCCTTGGTGTCTATGCTGTGGTACCTCTGCATATTATGACGACTTGGGGAACTGAGTAAGGTTTTAACATTTTATCTTTATATGATGTGGCTGCTACCAGACTGGACAAATGAGTGAGTCTTCATCTGTGAGTCAAGTAGGCAACAGCTGATTTTAGATACTGGATTTTTGTGTCTAGTTCCTCCTCTGTCCCGTGTGCAGGCAGGCTTCCCAGGTTGTTCTCCTGCCTCACTGGAAGTAACTGCCACAAGTTCCTTTCTACTGAGAAACAGACTTACTTGCAGGCCTCAGCAGAGCTCCAGAACCACACAGAACATGGGAGAAAAATGGAGACTTAATCCCAGAAAAAGCAAGAGGATAAGGACTGACTATCTCCCCCAACCATACATTGTGACCTTCTGTGGAACTACCACAGCAAGCCTAAGCAGGGACAGAAGCATTTCTGAACTGGGCAACAGTGCTGTGCTTCACCAGCCTGCCCCCTGCCTTCCACCCAGATCCAGAGACCACCAGGACAGTCCCCAAGTCCTATCACCTAGGTACCCAAAGAGAGCCTCCGGGAGAACAGGACTCAGATGGGGACTTACAAGATGAGATATTGGAGGCAGGGCCCTGGCCTCCAACCCCCCTCATCAGAGTCTGGAATCCCTTCATCCACAAGCTTCAGCAAGGGATCCATTGTCTTTCATTCTGGAGTTCTCACAGGATGGTTCGAGGAAAGGGTTCTCTGCTTTCTCCCTGGGTCCTGGCTTCGGTCCTCAAGTTGCATAAGTTCTCTTCCATTATAATCAGTTTGATTAAGGCAATATCTTACTTTAGGTGCCTGTTAAGTATCTAATTTCCCTTTGGAGTCTAAACCTAGTGCTAAAGGCCTAGATTTACACCTGTACTTACTGTTCTATTTTTTATCCCTTTCATAGAAAAAGTGATTTTTCTAATATTCATTATCATGGTCCTGAGACTCAGGGAAACCTCAGCTCTGGCTTGCAATTTCCCCATCAGGAGAGAAAATAGTTTGCTGAATGTTTCATAGTTTATATATGGTCTCAGTTTTCTGTTTTAATACCACTTTCCAAATTCTGCCCAATCCCAAATCCAGGCTCAGGCTTCAGTGGCATCGCTGGACAATTGCTGAACATATGAGGCCTGTTTTTCCCTAATCAAACCCTTCTGCAGGTTTAGGGTCTCTGTGCTACTCACAGAAGGGCGAAGTTCTGTCCAGACAGACCAGAGGCCTAAATCACTAACCCTGGTTTATTAAGAGCAATGGAAAACTGCTGCAGAGCTGAGTTACATCCAGGACTCTGTCGCATCTGAAAATGCTTATTGCATGTTAAGTTAAACAATAGTGCACCTCTTAGAAATGGACTCAAATCAAAAGATCCAGACTACTATTATTATTATTGCTATTTTATTAAATATTTATATTACAGTAGGGCTTAAAGGCCAACAAAGTTGGGGACTCAGTGTGGTATAAATTGTACAAACGTATAATGAATGTCATTCCCTGCCCTAAAGACTTCATAATCTATATAGACTAGACAAACAAAGGGTAGGGGGGGAAACAAAGCCAAAGAGGGGTGAAATTAACTACTTAAGGTCACATGGAAGTCAGTGGCAGAGCTGGATTTCCTGAATCACAGTCCAGTGCTCTACCTTCTAGACTGTTTCCTCTGACCCAAGGAAACTCCGAATACTGTGGAAACCAGATGAGCAGTAAGCCTGAAATGGAGCGCCTGTGGAGAAGAGGGTCGGAGGGAACAGCACAGGGGAAGAGGAAGGTCAGGCACTGATGACAGTATTGGCATCTTCTGCTGCAGCTGCTTGTCTCTGCTCTTGAAGACTCAGTTTTGGCCGGGCTCCTTGAGATGGTGCATCCCAGTGCCATCTAATGCCAAAGTCCCTATGCTTTAGTTTAAATATTGACAAATACATAGCAGGAATCAATCTGACTCAGCTGTGTGTTAATATTATTAAAATGGGTATTAGAATTATAAGAATATTTACTATTTAGAGTAGACTTTATGAATGCCTGCAAGTGACTGCATTATAACATCTGTATCGCATGTTATAATGGGAGCATTTGTATTCCTAGAATATCAGGGTTGGAAGGGACTTCATCCAGTCCGACCCCCTGCTCAAAGCATGACCAATCCCCAATTAAATCATCTAATAGATTTTTGCCTCATATCCCTATATGGCCCCCTCAAGGATAGAACTCTCAACCCTGGGTGTAGCAGGCTAATACTCAAACCACTGAGCTATCACTCCTTGGTGGTTTGAGTATTGGCCTGCTAAACCAGGGTTGTGAGTTCTATCCTTGAGGGGGCCATATAGGGATATGGGCAAAAATCTATTGGATGATTTAATTGTAAGCCTCTTTATTGTAAGCCTCTTTAACTATGTAGATTACCCTGCAGGAGAGAAACATTAACTAGCCTGAAATGCTGTTCTCTAACAGTTGTTATATCCTGTCCTACAGGGAAGACCCATCAACATCAGACAAACTATTATGAAATATTCAAGAACGCAAAAAACTTTACCAATTGCTCTCTTCCCCATAAAAATGAGTCATGGAAGTTAATTGCGCCCATCACTTAAGTTTGCAGCTCTGAGTGCAAGGAAGAAGGGAATAAAACCCCTAACATGAAGAAACCATATCCTTTATGCTGACTGGACTCTAAGGGGCAAGGTTTCTAGGCATAAGCAAGAGATCCTCAGCTGCTTAGCCTGGGTTAGCCCTACGGACATATAGAGCTTTCTTATTATGAAAGCTTCTATTGCCTTTTGGAACTTAAGATTGTAACTCATTTGTGTGTGTATGAAGTATCAGAGGGGTCGCCATGTTAGTCAATATCACAAAAACAACAAGGAGTCCGTTGACACCTTTAAGACTAACAAATTTATTTGGACATAAGCTTTCATGGGTAAAAAGGAGGCATGGAAGAAGTGGGTTTTTAACTCATGAAAGCTTATGCCCAAATAAATGTTAGTTTTTAAGGTGCCACCGGATTCCCTGTTGTTTTTGTGTATGTATGTTTATCTGCTTTAACCTTGTAAATAACATTCATTTCCTTTTCCTTTTAATTAATGTGTAGATAGTTTATTATAGGACTGGCTTACTAGCACTCTCTTTGGTGAGATCTAAGGTGCAATTTACTTAGGTTAAGTGACTTGTAACCTGAATGTTACTGAGATTCATGGTGTAAGGGACCATCTATCACAAAGGTAAACTTACTTTGGTGGCAATCAGATGGGCATACCAAGGGGATTGTCTGCGACTCCATGTGAAGGCTATTATAGTGCCTGAAGCGTTCACACTTGATAATTGATTGGTGAAATCTAAGTATAGAGCTCAGACAATTTGGGGTTTGTGTTTTGGTTTGTAACAATCTGCTCTGAGGTTGACACTCATGCTCTTGAGCCACTGCAGGACATCTTGATGATCATCACAGCAATTTCTCTTGTCTTCAAACTTGCATGGCTAGCTACATCTAGAATTGACCAGTAACAAGAGGTTCTGGAGGCATGTACATGAGAAGTTAAAAATGGATACCTGCATGCATTCACCTTCTTTACAGAGCAGACAGTTAGCAGACATGACTTCTTAAACTGGTTGAGAAGCACTGTTCTATCATTATGAGCCGCTTATGGGGTCCACAACATTTGACCTAGGCCACAGGTTGAGAACCACAGCGTGCCCCTTGAACCACCTTCACAGACCCCTGTGCCCAGCATCTCCTGCCCAGAGAACCCTCCACAGAGTGGGGCCAGGAGTGGAGCCCGGGGCAGGGACCCCAGACCCTGCCGTGTAGAGCTGGGAGGCAGGACAGCTGGGCGGGAACCGCATACCCCACCCATGCATGGCCAATGGCAGCTGCGGACCCTAAACCCCAACACTGTGGGGCCAGGTGGTAGCCCTGGACCCTGTGGGGCTGGATGGCAGCCCTAGACACCATGGAGCTAGGTGGATTCTTTTAAGAATGTGAGCACCATTTTGGTAACAGGAACACCTGCTGTTGTTTTTCATTCTCAAACTTTTCTATGATGAGATTGTGATCACGTGTTGTATTAAGATACTCAGTAGTTGGCTCGGAAGCTAGGGTGGCCAGGTGTCCAAGTTTAGACATCTGGTGGCTCCAGTCAGCACTGCCGACCGGGCCGTTAAAGGTCCGGTCGGTGGTGCTGCGGCATAAAGCCAGGCTAGTCCCTATCTGTCCTGGCTGGCACCGCGCCATGCCCCAAAAACAGCCAGCAGGTCTGGCTCCTTGGCGGGGGGGCCACAAGGCTCTGCGCACTGCCCCCACTCTGAGCACCGGCTCTGCACTCCCATTGGCTGGGAACTGCTCGATGAGAGCTGAGGTCGGGGGGCCGTGCCTCTGGTGCATGGAGCCTCTTGGCTCCTTCCCTAGGAGTCGGACCTGCTGCTGGCTGCTTCCAGGGAGCCACCAGAGGTAAGCCCTTGTCCCAGCTCTGAGGTCCCTCCTGAAAACCCCTCCTTCCTGGCCCCAGCCCAGATCCTGTACCCCCAGCCCAGAGCTCTCACCCCCTCTTGCACCCCAAACCCGTGCCTTAAGCCACAGCGCCTTCCCACACTACGTAAATGTCTTGCAATGCCGGCTACAACAGTGCCACGAGAACCCCTGTTCTCATTTTCACGTGATATTGTAAACAAGAAGCTGGCAGCATCATCTCCTGCAAATGTGAACAAACTTGTTTGAGCGATTGGCTGAACGAGAAGTAGGGCTGAGTGGACTTGCAGGCTCTAAAGCTTTACGTTATTGTGTTCTTTTTAGTGGAATTATTTTTTGTTCACAATTCTACATTTGTAAGTTCAACTTTCATGATAAAGAGATTGCATTACAGTACTTGTATTAGGTGAATTGAAAAGTACTATTTCTTTTGTTTTTTTACAGTGAAAGTACCTGTAATCAAAAATGACTATAAAGTGAGCTCTGTACACTTTGTATTCTGTGTTGTAATTGAAACCAATATATTTGAAAAGTAGAAAACATCCAAAAATATTTAAGTAAATGGTATTCTGTTATTGTTTAATAATGCCATTAATTGCAATTCATTTTTTAATAGTTTGACAGCCCTACTAAAAATATTTACTGCATATAAATCACAATGGCTAATTCCTGAATGGCTTACTGTTCAACTCATGTTCCAGTGTGTGGATGGTGATTAGTTCTTTTTCATGTGGGGTGTGTGCTAATTTAGCTAGCTAAAAGAGATGTAAATGTATTTCTTACAGCTGGGACTATCTGTATGCCTGGTAGATTTCTTGCTGGATATGATGGGAACAGCTACAGATTGATGAGCATAGCTAGCCTTAGTCACTGTTAGGTGGGAACTGAGTCTTAACATTTTTGGCAATGAATCTGAGTTGGAGGGACCAAATTATCTAATAGTATGTGTAGCATTTTTCTTTTATTCTTCTCACAAATAGATATAACCACCAAATTCTGCTAAGACACGAGGATTTCCCCAAAGAGGGAAAAAATTGAAAAGGAGATGATGAAATGCTGCTAAACTGTCCAGGTTTCTGCAGTAATGTTATAAAATTTGCAAAATGTTCAAAATGGTGAAAAAATAGACTTTTTTTGCTGGGTGCAGTGGGAAAGTAACTAATGCATGAATTTTCTTGGTTCATACAAGTTAACAATAAAAAGGTTTTGTCTTTTGAAAAAAAGCAGCATTTGTGAATATCTTGAGAGCTAGCTATATTATACCTGGATATTGAATACATCCTTCCACATATCAAAGTCTCCTTTGAAGATCAGAGCCAGGGTGTAGTAATAAATTTCATAATGCCTCTATGCTACCAAACCATTGCATTTGTAAACTGCTGAAGCTTGTGTGACCTAAACACAGACTGAGAATGTTTTAATTATCCTAGGAATAGAGGAATTGCCAGACTGAATCAAATCCATCTAGTCTAGTATCCCATCTCTGACAGTGACCAGTGTCAGATGCTTTAGAAGAAGGCATAAGTACATCACACTTGTCGGATGTGAGATAATCTATCTCCCAACAATTAGGTCTCATCCTGATCTCAGCTAATTAGAGATTCGTTTAAACCCTGCAGCATGTGGTTTAATATCCCTTCAATAATTTTTCATAGTACTAACAATTAGAACTCTGGACGTTGTAATTAGCCCTATAAATGTATACTCTTCTTCTGAAACCTTTTAAATTCTTGGCCTCGACATTTTCCTGTGGCAGTGGGTTCGACTGTCTAATTGCACAGTGTGAGGAAAAAATATTTCCTTTTATCGGTTTTGAATTTTCCACCTGCTAATTTCATTGAATTTCCTTATTCTTGTGATAGGGCAAACAAACTCCTTATCTGCCTTCTCTGGAGCATTCAATGCTTTGTAGACATGTCCCCTTTTAGTTGGCTCCTTTCTAAGATAAACAATTTCAATCTTTTTCATTTCTCTTCATATGATTTTTCCATGTCCCCACTCATTACCCTTCCCTGAACCTGACTAATTATGCAATATCCTTTTTGAGAGTGACCAGTACTGCACACAGTATTCCAGCCAAGCGAAAGATTGTTCATTTCATCCTTTCTGTGCTGGAAAAAGGCCTTCATAGCAGGATGCAAGGGCCCACAAAGGCAAGGATTCAAGTTACAAAAGGCTGGAAACAACAAGCTACTGTACTGGAAACCCAGAAGCTTGTGGACCATTGCTCTGTCTTGGAGGGAGCTGAGGCCAGCATTTGTCGTCAAGACTACTGGATTCAGTGGAGAAGAGTGCTCCCCATCTACCATACCAGTGCCCGCTCCTGAATGCTTAATGAAGTGGCAGTGGTGTCTGTCTTGAAATAAACAGTTCTCCTGCCATGCGAGCCAAAAAAAAAAAAAGCAATTGTATGTTACAGTGGGAAGAGGGCATTGCCATGTGGAGTGAAAAAGGAGCTTTGGGTTGTCCTGTATAGATCTGGTTTCACAGGCATCTGCCATTTCTGAGTAATTGCCTCAGCTACTTTGCAGCTGACTAATATTATTTAACACTGATAAATGAGGTGATGAATTAAAAGCACCCCACAGCAATGTTTGCATCTCTTTTTTCAAGATTGAAAGGGGGAAAATCCATTTATTTTTCAGAGGTCGAGAGAACAGATGAAAAGGTTTCAGACTGTTATTTATCCAGAGACGATGTGATTTGTCTATAGTCTTGGCCCGAGAGAGTGAGCCATGCAGAGAATGATTGCAATTTAATACTGAGACAATGAAAGGTGTATTGATTTTACAGCAGGTGAAAACAATGCAATAGTAGTATGTAGCATGAGTTGGGGGAGGCAACTATCTAATATTGGCTTAGAAGCAACAGTATAGATTTTCCACCCAACTCAGCAGAAATGTGTCTTAAGAGCACAGTAGTTGCATCACTTTCAGTTTGTAGGCTTGGAATTAGAAGTAACTGGGCCAATTTTACATTTTGCTAGAGACTAATCCAGCAGGTTGCTAATCTGTTCCTGCTGATATTTTTTGTTGTGTTTCTAACTGATTCAAGCATCTCCTCTAGATATTTGCTTCTCCTTTCCTCACTTCTTCTGAGCATGGAAGAAACTCATTTTATGCAGGAATCCCAGCATCTTTTATCTACAGATAACTTTCATTGCTGCTAGATGACTATCACTGCTGAAGCATAGATTCTTCTCAGCTCTCCTTTGGTTAATCTTATTTCTCCCTATAACTCCCTGTCCTGGGAAAGGACCACCTATTGTTGAAAATGGTAGGGAATTAAGTCTTCTGTTTTCATTTATGACTCAGCAAAATCAGCACTTTGTTAAATTACTTGGGATGCTTTGATGATGTGAAGTGATTTCCTGTCTGTGTGAAGTGGAGAAAGCCAAAGCCATTACATTAGTTGATGCTCTTTGATTTGAGGTAAAGGAGCTCATTTTGGCCCCATGTTCCAACTGCATAGATCGCTTCCATTTCCTTCAATTAAATTTCCACCAAAAATTTGATTATTGAAATATATTGGCTGTGGCTACCTTTCTGAGTAGTTATGCAAGGCGAAGTTTTATGCTATGTGCTGCAGGCTGTATCTATCTAAGGGTATGTCTACACTGAAAGTAGAAACCTGCAGCCAGCCTGTTTAATTGCAGTGTAGACGTTCAGGCTCAGGCTGGAGCCCGGGCTCTAGGACCCTGAAAGGTGGGAGGGTCCCAGAGCTCAAGATGTAGCTTGTGCCCAAACATCTACATTGCAATTAAACAGCCTCTTAGCTCAAACCCTGTGAGCCCAATTCAGCTGCCACAGGCGTCTAATTGCAGTGTAGACAGACCATAAGCTTTTGGCTTTTTGCCTCCCCCTTTTTTGGGGTGGAGAGGGGGAGAGATGAAGAAGATAGTTTTATTTCTACTATCAAAGTATTCTGAGAGTAGGATTGGGTTCAATCCTTGGTCTAGCACTGGCCCCTCTCTAAGCATTCTATTGTCTAAAGGTGCCCTGTCAAGCAGTGATCATCAAGTTCCAAAACCAGGAAACGGCTGGTGCCCATAGGTTATGAAGTGAAGTGTCCAGTTCTAATCATCAGCCTGTGGAGAAATCTCACTGAAAGCTAAGGGTCTTTCTGTTGCAAGCTTTGACAGATTGATTAATTTATTCTGTGTGAGTGGAGCTGTTTGCATCAGCTTCATGGTTTTGGACTAAATGCTGTGCCCTGCCCATTTACGAGTGCTAGCTGGTGATCGCTGTTCAACTTTCTGTGTAGCTAACTTTGGAAGCTGTTTTCCACGTTAACTGTTCTTTAATCATTGATGCTTAAAGGCAAGCTGAGAGACTTATTTTTAAAAAGAAAAAGCCTACAGTAGAGGGATTACTACTTTTGCAGCAAGATCCTATTTTCTTAACCTTTCAGTCAGTATGTTAAATTCTGGTTTTCTCCTTCAAGACTTCTTGGGCAAGATCTACTGTAATATGGATAAAATAGAATCTAATTGGCAAAAGCATCACAGGTAATGTTCTGCTCGGAGAAGGGTGTTTTTGAGGGTGGGGGGGATCTTGATGATTTTTGGTGAAAAAATCCTTGTTCTCTTGGCAGCAGCTGGCTGTAAATTTTAGTAAACCTTTGTTGTTGCTGTGACTCAGATATATAGTGAAATTTTCTGTTGCTGAGGGGAGCCGGCAGTTGGGCGTCTGTTAATAGCCTGAAAGTAACTAATGAGGATGTGCAGTCGGAACAATTGATTGAATAGCTGCAGTCCTGTGAGTGTGTTTCTCGCTCTCTCTGCAAGCTGTAAAGAGGGAGGGGGAAGAGAGAGAAAACCAGCTTTCACTTAAGTGGAAGTAGCACGGATCCCAAGGGCCAGGAGGCCAGAAATGGAAGTTTAAGCTGCATCTATCTTTTGAAAGGAAAACGGCAGGAGTCAAAATGTCAGTCTCCGAAGTCACAGTGTACTCCTTTTCTTTAAGATCCAGAAGATAACAATGGACTTTTTCTAAGGATGTGGTTTTTCATATCCTATTGAGAATGTCTTATTTATGAAGCTGGATTCCTGTAAGTCTAATATTTGAACTGGAGATGGGCAGCAGTTGTGATAAAGGTATTATTGTGTGTCTGTGTGTGTGGTTTTTATAATGTGCATGCTGTATAAATCTATAAAATCAGATATGAGCACATCATCTGTAAAGATTTGAGCTTGCAAGATCTGCCTACGCAGATTTAGGATGCCAAAGTCATATCTTACTAAGGTCATATTGCCAGAACAAGGAGAAACTGACCTATTTTTGTATCTGCTGAGGTATATGTGTTGATTTATCCAGGCAACTATGAATCTTCTGGTGGTCTCAAAGTTTGAGCTAGTAGTAGGGTCACATTATCTGCATGAGACTGAACTTTGACCTTTGTCAAATTATGTTCAACATAGGATAAAATCATGATCTCCCTTTGTCACAGATTTTATTTGGCAATGTTAACTACTACATTGCTGATTTATAAAAAGAATAGTTGAAAGTACTCTGAGTTGTAAATAGCAAGTGTACAACATAGCAAAACATGGGTATTGAGCTTCACCAATGTGTTTAATCATAACTGCCTATTGCCTATGAGATCAAATCAGATTCCTAATTTTGACCTTGTTGCCCGTTATAATGTCTCTGTAACTTACCTTGGTAGCAAATAAGCTATATATAAATATGTAAGTATAATTTGTCTGTTAGCTAATGCATCTAAAAGTTTGTAACAGCTTCTGTCCAGAGCAGGATAAAACCTGATATTTTTTTCAATTCACTCAACCTTTTTTCTCTTTCTTCTCCAGAGGTCCCAGCAGAGAGGTCTCCTCGCAGACGGAGCATCTCAGGAACCAGCACATCCGAAAAAACCAACTCCATGGATGCTTCAAATACCTCTCCTTTCAAAGTTCCAGTAAGTGTGCCTTTTCTCTGAAGGAGGGATGTCTTCCCATGGAATAGGAGGTGGAGTTTAGGCTATCCTAACAAATCTACTACTCGTTTATTGATTCAGGGTGACAATTTAATAGTGCAGATGGCCAAAAGGCATGCATATCAGGTGCCATAAATGATCAAGTAACATTTTCTAGGAGACCTATAATTTACCTTTTCACAAGATTTGATCTAAAATCAGTAGTCACGTAGTCTTTAAAACCCAACTATGCGGTGGTGAACCTAATTTCAACATGTCATATATTCCCGTGAGCTCGCTTTGTAGGCTTCACAATGGACATTTATTTTCTTCTCCAAAAAAGAACTTTGGGTTGGTGATGGCATGTGTGTGTTCCCCATATCAGTGGAATGAATTAGGGGTTTGAAATGGCTTAACACTTTATTTCAAAGCTACTGAAATTGATCTCTGCATGTGTGCGTTAACTGGCCTTAATTCTTCTGATTGTTAGTTTCAATTTACCTTTTAAAGAATGGAGTGTGGATTTTCTTGTCAACATCTTTAGAGCCCGGTTGGTATACAAAAACCTACAATACTAAGGTTTTTCCATTGTTCTTCTTAGTCTGAAAGAACGTGGTTCTGTCAAATCACAGGTCAAGTTACAATGAAGTGCTCTTTAATATTTTACCAATAGTTAGACTTGGTTTAAAAAAGGCAAAATCCAGCTGTTTTAATGTATAGATTTTTATGTTCCTCTCCATTGTATGTAAGAACTCTTGAAAGCTTGAAAATTAAAATGTTGGTCCACACAGTTTTTGGCCTTTTCTATGTGTGATGAGCACTGATTTCCCTTCCTGTGTTCTCTGTGGAGCTGAGGCCAGTATAGTTGCATTTTATTTGTGGGTGCCCCATAACCTCCAAATCACTGAAAGTCACCCAGAATGTATAAATTTTACCATCAATATTTTGCCAATATGAAGGTGGACTCAGTTTTATTAAAGTTACTTTAATTTGAGCCAGATCATAAAGTCAAAATTAATTGGGATTTAAAAGAAAAAAATTCCTGGTCAAGTTAATGGTAGCTCTATCTTTGACTGTTTTCATATCTAGGGTGACAAGATGTCCCAATTTTATAGGGACAGTCCCGATTTTTGGGTCGTCTTCTTATATATGCTTCTATTACCTCCTACCCCCGTCCCGATTTTTCACACTTGCTGTCTGGTCACCCTATCCTATTCTCTTTCAGATTAAACTAACAGTGGTAGTAAATACAGGGAGATTTCTATCTTGGAGTAGTTATCTGTGCTCGACTCCTGTGTTTTTCTCAAAGCCTCTTAATGAGACCAAAAGTTCAACTTTTGGTATCTGTTGAGATACCACCAAAATCTGCTTTCTTTGTTTTAAAGACCATCTGAAGTAAATATTCATATTGACACCAATGTTCCCTCTAATTTTTGACAGGCCATGTGTGCAAAAAATTTCTTCTGTGCAAATTTTTGTGCGTGCGGTGTTTCGCCATGTGCACGGTGTTTAGGATCTGTGTGCACGTGTGCACAACTTAGAGGGAACAGTGATTGAGACTATTCTGGTAATCTTAATGTGTTGTGTTCTAAACGGCACTCAAAAATAAGTTTTTAGTCTAATACAGAATGTACTTGTTGCAACTTTATAAAATCTCAAAACTTGTCTATATGCAACGAACCCTTATATTATAACCACGGGCTGCAGAGTACATATAGGTACTATGAGGATTTTCGGGAGCTTTTGTAAGTCCTAGCAACTCTTACCCAAACCATCTGTATTGATAAGAAATTCCATTAGTCTTAGGTGTTTGACTGTATTGTGGTGATCCATGTCTACAGCTTATCTATAAGTCACAAACAAGATTTGAAGAAGCCATGTACCAAATCACTTAATGTCAGCCTGTTTTTTTTTTTATTTCCATACCTTTCACTCTTTGCTATCCCTCTCATATCTCTTTTCTTTAGCTGCTTTGTATTGTCTATGAATTTAGGCCGTTAACACTTCAAAAGTGTTTCTTTTCACTTATGTTTTCTTTTTCAGCACTCCCCCTTCCTTCCCATGTCTGATCTTTTCCAAGTTATTTTTTCTTCTAATGCTTCTTTGGGTCCTGTCTTATTTTCCTCTTTCCTCCTTGCAATTTTGATAGGGCGTTAAGAACTCTAAGGCAAAGAGGTGTGGGAAGCTGTCCATACCCTCTCCTTTTGGTCATAAACAGCAAAAAGTAGCTATTGTTGCCCCTTGTGCAGCTGGTATTGTGCTCCCCTGTTGTCCTGACCACCTGTGTAATGGTGCGCCTGCTGTACCCTCCTGATTTGTACATAAAAGACAAGACTGTTGGTTTTTGTAGGTTTTTCTCTGCATATGCTATCTTGTATGCCGTGGTTGTTACCAGGTCACAGTAAAGTTTAGATGAGACAAGACCTGTGTTTCACACCAACTTCTGGATGTTGCAGCCCTCTAATTTCATTAGGTTAGTGGCTTGCAGGTAAAAGTCAGAGCATTTATGGATAGAGCTGGGCCCGAACCAAAACTACTGAATTCAAACATCCTTCTAA